>VZRO01007527.1:0-198672 GCA_013397915.1 Daphoenositta chrysoptera | reverse complement strand
ATTTTTATTTTAATTTCCCCCCCTTCTTTTTGGTGTTTTTTTTTTTTTTTTTTTTTCATGTGATGCAGAATTTAATGAAAATAATTCAGGAATTAAAAAAAAAAAAATTACCCTAAATAGCAATTAATTTCTGAGTTCTGTTTTCCACATTTTATGAGGTAGATTTCTTGGTTCTAAGTAAAGATTTCATGTTTATATTTTCTTCATGACAGTTTTGTAAAGACTTTTGTTTTTAAGCATTAATTGTTTGGTTTTTGTGTAGTTTTTTATGATACACTTTCATCTCAGATGATCAACATTATAATTATCACCTGAAATTTAGCCTCAGCAGTGGTACCAATACAGAACATTACATTCTGAATGCTCACTTTAAATTATAACCATTTTTGACAGCTGTGCTACTCAGCATTACCCAAGCAAAGTAAATGTATAGGGTATTCAAGTGTGTGTGTTGATGTTTTTAAGCCCAGTCACTCAGAAATGAAGCTTTTTCTCAAGCATGAACTGAAGTGGTTTGCTGTATATTCTGTACAGCATCTCTGTGCTCAGTTATATAACAGAGGCTGGTTTCCTATAAAGGTGCCATATAAAGGGCTACTTCCTACTGCTCTCAGGTGTTATGGCAATTCAGGACACACTTTTTGTTATAGCAGTGTGTCTTAGGTTACAATTTAAGATGTAACCAAAAGTACCTATTCTATCACCATCTAATAAAACCAGGTGGGGCAGTGTTCTTTATCTCTTCCATGACACATCCCTGATAACTCCCTCTGGGGAGATACCGTCTGTTAATGGGCCATCCAGCTTCACTGCATGACTCATAAAATTACATCATCCCATTGTGAGATGCTCCGCCCAGGGGGAAGAACCAAGCATTCCATCCTGGATATAATCTGAGGTTTGGAACAGCACACCAGCCCTTACCTACTGCATTCACAGAGGACAAGAGCTACATAACCACCACTGGGCCTCCAGAGGAGGACCAGACCCTTCTACAGGATCACTGCTTCAACAGAACCACATCTATCACCTCAAGAGGACTGCAGCCCCCCCTCAATCGGGCTGCTACCACCACCCTGACCAACAGGGTGTCAGGTCATATCCTAACTCCGTCAGGTTAAGCCTGTGTTTCTGTATTATTGCCTCGTTACATACACTAGTAAAGAACTGTTATTTGTATTTATCATATCTTTGCATGAAAGCCCCTTAATTTCAAAATTATAATAATTTGGAGGGAAGTGGCGTACATTTTCCATTCCAAGGCAGTCTCCTGCCTCCCCTAGCAGACACCTGTCTTTCAAACCAAGACACAGTGAAACCTCCATGGCACCAATGACTTCTGAAGAGAGCAAATTAAAGGAAATAGTACTCTTTATGAGTCATACAATGATCATGTTCTTTTGCTAGCTGAGACCAAGCTGATGATGCTTCTGAATTCACTGGAGTGCATTGTGCCTTTCTGGTTAAAAAAAAATGACCTCAAATGTGTGTAGCATAAACACTGAGAGATTTCTGACTATGTAGGTGAAGCTGCTGATATACCAAAGCAGGTAATTTTTTTGACTGTTTTGTTATCTTCAACAGGTAACATAAAAATAAGTAATACACATAAATATGTGCTACTTATTGCTTATAGTTCAGCTTATTGGCTAGGAATCAAAATTTACAGGACCAAATCCCACACTTTGAGAGATTTGCTCCTTTGAGGCCACTCAGGTGGCTGAGAGAAAGAAAATGCTGGCTTTAGGAAGCAGTTAGTTTGTGCTGCCAAGTATATTTTAGTAGCACATGACTGTTTTTTAAAGCTGCTTCTTGCTGTGACCCTTGGAGGCTTTTAAATGAATCCATATTTAGCTATCATAGCATCTCTGCATCTCTGGAGACTCATCTTTGACCGTCTGTTTTTGGAGGATATGAACTGCTTTGAATTCCTTATTTATCTGCTAAAATCAGGGGAATTAGTAGAGTGCTATAAAATTGGAAACTTGGACTTTATCTTCCATCTACAAAGAGGAAAATTTCTGTTTTCCTTCACCAGGGAAGGCAACGTTTGCAGCTGACCAGAGGAAGAGGCCAGATCTATTCAAAGCTGTTGAGAGGCACTAATGCATGGAGTGACTAGCTTATGGAACAGGATGAAGGATGGAAAACAAGACAATTGTGCCAAGAGAAATTGTTTCAATCTCTCCAGGTGCCCTAAAGTGTTCTGCATAAACTTGGAGGTGGGATGGGATAAAGAGGGTTTCTGCTTTCTTAACTGCATTGTAAATGCAGCAGGGAGATTGATTTATGGACTTGGTACTTAGGGTCTGTAGCACCTAATGCCAAATATTGAAATTTTCCACGTTTCACACATTCATACTGCTTCATGCAAGAGGTCACATGTGAAGGATGGGATAACAACATTTGCTAAACTTCAGGGACATGTAGTAATAAAGCCTCAATTTTCCTTGTTTCCCAAACTATTGATGTAGCAATATGCATCCATTCTGGTCAGTGGCAATGGTTTTCAGAGGCTGAATTATCCTTTGCACTGTGCACCACTATTACTTCCCTCTGGAGTCTTCCCATTGTAGAAAATTCTGTGTATTTGTCTCTTTGTATCATTACGGTTGTGAAATGTGTTCCTGAATTGGTGAGCTCTGAGTTAGTTTTTCTGCTCCTTTATACTGCTTTTCATGCCTTTCACCTTTACAGACTTCAGTATTGCACAAACTCAGAGGCTTTACTTAAATGGAAAAATTCTGCTTGTGTTTGTGTTGTGATGAAGGCCTTGGTATTCCTTTGGGTGAAGATGAGTGTCGCTGAGGTCAAGATGTGGTCCATCATTATCTCTGATGTAACAGTGTGAAGGAAACAATCATGACTACTTAGTTTTTTGACTGTTGATATGAAATCAGTGTTGCTTGGTCCATTGTGCCACTATTCAACTCTAGATGCAGACCTGAGGTAGGATGAACCAGGGGGGCTGGTGAGCACCCTTGCTGGAGCTGACAGTCATTGGAAGAACTGTTTTTTGGAAACAAATTATTGTCTCAACTCGCTGGTGACCTTAACTTGCTCTTTATAAAACACAGCTTGACTGATGCATAATTGTATCCTGAGAAATCTTTTTGCTCAAATCTTAAAGGAAATAGTTATTTTTTATTCTGTTACTTTTGGTATAGTAAAGGCAACAAAACATTGTTTAAATGGAGTACCTCAATGATGCAAAAAATGAATCAATTTCTTACAGCAGTGCCTGTCTCTCTAATGGAAACCCCCAGAATGGATGGGCTTCTGTTTCTTGCTGCAAGTGTTAGCTATCAAGTAGAGGAGCTATTGCTCTGTCAGAAATCATGCCTAAGCCTGTTATTCCAAGGAGACAATTTTTTTATAAAGAAGTGTTTTCTTATTTTAAAGCCTTCGTAAATAAGCACATAAAAAAGGGGTTCTTGCAGAGACGTGGCCATAATTCTGGGTGGGAAGCTACGATGCTAGTTGACTTCATTTTGGTTTAGAGAAGAGGACTGAATTGGGCATGAGCAACAAATCTATACAAAATCATTTATCAAGCTTTGCTGACGTCACTCTGATGTCCTTGAAAGAAGACTGCTTCATTTCTTACATACTCTGATGTGGAGGAGAGGCTGTTGTTCTAAATCTCAAACATTGAGAAAGGCAATGGGCAAACAGCTAGCACTAGCTTTTTTTGAATTCCTTATGGAATGTGCTAACACAGGAATAGAGCATATACAAATTATTTTGACATTGTCACACAGAGGTAGGCTCCTCTGCATTCACTGTGCTGCAAGATTTTATTTTTTTCATCATCTTACTGAAAATCTCAGACACTTAAATGTGCATGGTCAATAGATGGCAGCAAGTCATTTAACCTGACTATTACCTCTTCTGGGCAACCCTCTGTGCACAATCAGTGCTCACCTTCTTTTAAGAAAACACCTCCTTCTTCTTTGCAATTCTAAAGGTTGCAATGAGATGTATAAGCCAATGACATTTAATTATATATTTAATCAAAGAAATATCCTGCTTCAGATATCTGGTGTGTCTGTTTTTACAATTCCCCTAACATTATAGTTTAACCTTCATGTTTCTTCAGTCCAGCAATTATAAACCCCTTTAGCTGGGATCCAGAGTGTAAGAATTAGTGATTTCCTGTGGAAATGCTTTATCAAGGCACAGCAGAGGAGACGGTTCTTAAGGAGAACTTCTGCACCTTACACAATTACCCCCATGAAGACCTTACGTGTTGTCATGGCAGTGAGTGAAACTGGCAGGAAGAGAAAGCTGGTGACAGGAATTTACTGAATGAAGAAAAAAGTAATAATTCTTCAAAGTGCAGGAACTGAAAATAATGTTTCTCACAGAAATTTTTCTTCCAGGAACTGCAGTAAAAACTTGTTATATCCCCCAAACTGACTGCAGCTCCCAAAAGGAGTTTTCATCTGTTAGTTTAGTGCAGGAGCTTCAACATCAGGCTTTCTGCAGTCATAATGCTGCCTCTGACACTAATCTTTTGTGCAGCCTTGAAAATGGATGAGAAGAGCTTTTGATGAAATCTGTAGGAATCTAGAAAGCAAACCAGTACATGACCCATTACACAGTCTTTCTCCTCTGTAATCTTTTCTTACCCCTGATATTCCAATATAACTGTCTTAGAGCAAGAAATTCCTGTGAAGGAAGAGGAGGGAGAGGCATGCTGGTTTTACTGTTAATCTCTTGCAAAGCTAATTGTGATTACAGCAGAAAATAATTATTTCCTCAGTGATATTGCAAAATCAGGCAACTGGAAAATCATTGCCAAACTTTTAAATATTCTAGAACTACCTTTTTGCTGAGTGATTGGTGGTTTGCTTTGAGTTGATACATGCTTGATAATTACACTGACAATATTGACACCTTTGAATGTTCCCATACAAAGTTAAGATTCATTTGAGAAAAGATAGATAATACCACATTCTAAATTACAGATGTGATGGTAAAACCTTGAGTTTCACTGTTGAGTTATTAAAAGTGCATTTATTTAAGAGAAGTCTGAGAAGTATGTTTTACATCCTCATTTTATTTTATGTATTTATCTTACTTTACAGCTGTTTAAGGATTTGATTCTTTGAAGATTTACAAAGCCAAGCTACATAAAGAACATTTGAAAAGAGAATCAATAATTTCTTACATATCTAGTGTAGCAGCATTATTGTGAAGATCTTAAGGCATATATTCAAATGTTAATTAATATAGGACCCTTGTGAGGAGAATAATTATTAATATGTTCATATCATCACTGAGTAAACTAGTCATAGAACATATTCTAACACTGCTGGGAATGCAATAATAACTCCTGTTTGACCAGCTTGGTAAACGTCTATGATGAATTTTCTATGAAGAAACTTTCTATGATGAAATGTCTGGTTTGATAGATGACGGGAAAGCAGTGGATGTTGCTGGCCTTGATTTCAGTAAGGTCTCCCATAAGATCATCACAGACAAGCTGATGAAGTACGGGTTGGATGAGCAGATGGTGAAGGGGATTATAAACTGGCTGAGTGGATGGGCCCAGTGGGTGATGATCAGTGGCATGAAATTGGAGGCCAGTAACCATCAGTGTAATCCAGGGGTCAATACCAGGTGCACTCCTGTTTAAAGTCTTTGTTAATGATGGGGAAGATTGTGCTCTCAGCAAGTTTGAAGATGACACAAAGCTGGGGGAGTGGCTGGTAGGTGCTGCCATCCAGAGGGGCCTCATCAGGCTGCAGAAATGGGATGACAGGGACCTCATAAAGTTCAACAAGGAGAAATGCAGTCCTGCACCTGGGCAAGAACAACCCAAGGCACCAGTATATGCTCAGCTGGAAATAAGCTTGACAAAAAAGAGCTTGTGGGGTCCTGATGAACACCAAGTTGAACATCAGTCCCCAAAGTGTCCTTGCTGCATGGAGGGTGAATGGGATCCTTGTCTGCTATAGGCAGAGCGTTGACAACAGGTTGAGGGAGGTGATCCTCCTCCTCTGTCAGCACTGGTGGGACACACCTGGAGTGCTGTGTCCAGTTCAGGGCTCCATGTTCAAGAGACAGGGACGTACTGGGGGGAGACTGAGGGAGATGGGATGGTTCAGCCTAGAGAACAAAGTCTTGGTGGAGAATCTCAATGTGTAGAAATACCTGGAGGTGGGGTGGAAACAGAATGGGGCCAGGCACAATGCAGTGGTGCCCAGTGACAGGATCAGAGGCAATGGGCACACACCGAAACACAGGAGACTCCCTCTGAACATCAGGAACCACTTTTGTTACTGTGAAGGAGATTGAGCAGAGGTTGCCCAGGGAGGCTGTGAAATCTTCCTCCTTGGAGATACCCAGAAGCTGTCTGTACATGTTCCTGGGCAGGTGTCTCTAGGTGGGCATGCTTGAGCAGGTGGTTGAGCCACGTCACCTCCAGAGGTCACCCCCAACCTCAACATTTTTGTGGTTCTGCCTAGGATTCCTTACACAGTCTTTCTCTATATACTCTATAAAACATCATATACTCTATAAAATCCATATGAACCTAGATATTTTTTGTGCTGTGTTTCCATGTTTCTTACTCCATTCATGTTCTGAAGTAATATACATTTTTTAGAATAAGTTCTATTTTTTTTTCTTCTCAAAGTTATACTGTTTCTTCTTTGCATATCCTGCTTCTGCACTGGTTTTCTTCCTTCCCTCCTGTCTTCCTCCATTTGTGTGATTAATTTTCCCAGTCATTATATTTTCAGCTATTCAAGGTGCCCACCCTGCCTTTCTTTTTCACTCCTTCCTGTCTCTAAGCCCAAATCTCACATCTACCATCACAACTGTTTTCTTCCTTTTCTTCCTTCAACAGCAGAGATCATATCTCCAGCCTGTCCCCCCCTCTATCCCACTCCACTTCCCCATCCCTGCTATTAAGTCTAACATTTTTCCTAAGCCGTTGCTCATCTCTCCTCCTGTCCCCTATGTGGAAAATCTTCTAAACCAAATCACTCATCCCAGCTTTGTCAATAAACAAGATTTCGGAAGAAATAATTAAAAAATAAATAAGCGCAAACATTTCCCACAGCAGCATAAGCCTCAAGTGTAGGAAAGGTTGTGCTATTATGATTATACTGAAAAATAAAACCTGTCTCTGGTAGCATGTGTATGTCTGGTAGCTTCAATCTCATATCACACTGATAGCTGCCTCTTTTTTTTTTTTTTTTTTTTGGGCTGTGGAGTGCCTCTGGCCTCTGCTGTCAGCCTCAGAGAAGAAGGGCTTAACATGAGCAGTATGGCTTGATATGAGCAGTCTGACTTTGCCAGCTGGAGTTTAAATGCCCCCTTCACTTGTCTCCTTGGACACCTTTGTTGTGACTTCTGACATGGCACTGTGGGGTTTATTACTATCATCTATCTCATCACATTCTTTGACATTCAGAGCCCCTTCTCACCTACAGGTTACTTTATCCTATTTGTCTCTTCTGAAGATTCAGTGGTAAAGTCCCAGAGTGGGGTGTAAACTGAAGCCTTTACTACCCGCTATGTGTTTGTTTTAAGAGAATTCCCTTGTGGGATTCTGTCCCGCATTTTTTAGGGCTTTTTGATATGGTTCTCTCTCTCTCTCTCCCACACACAAAACTCCTAGTCTTGTACTTGATATTGCTGGTCTGGTTTTCCTGTTGTGTTTTTTTTTCTTTTTAACCTGTGCTTGGTGCAGAGCCTCAGGACCTGAGTGACCTGAATCCTTGTCTTGGTCTAAATCTATCAGGGTAGACCTCCAGGCTACTATTACAGTACAAACATCAGATTAATTGCTCTTTTTATCAGCATTTAGGGAGGATGTAAATTTGGGAGCAGCCTTAAACAATTTGCAGCTCATCAGGAATCCTGGAAAGAGGGAATTATGGAAGGAGAGTGTTCCATAACACAGAAATATGTGGAACCTTCCTTTTGCCTCTGACAGTCCTGACTTTTTCAAATGCTGAGTCAGTGCTTAATCAAGCACCAGTTCTGTGAAAACCTGCAGGCATGAAGCACATGAATCAGCTTATTGTATACACAGGCAAGGACGCCCTTCAATTTTGGTAGGGTCGGAGCCTAATTTAAGAGTAATCCTACTGACCACTGGATGTCACTGCGACACTGCAGGAATGAAAATTAAGGCAAGGATTTTCAAAAGTATCCGAAGATCTTTGGAGGACGAGTCCTTATGACCATCGTTTCAACTTTGGGAATTTCCCTAAAACTAGCTGTTAGCCTACATGCCATTAGTGAATAGTTAGCTTTAATATTGAGAGTAAGACACTGTACCAAAAAAGTGTAGGAAATTAGTGTCACTAAAAAGTGTGTGTGTGTCTTGGAAAGGGGATTCCCAAAACGGGTCTAGTTGCACTGTTTTCTGTCATTGATACAGTGAAGATTTTGATGATAAATGAAATTAAATTATATTGTTCAAATTTGAAAAATAGGCAGGATTGATGGAGATTTCAAGAGCGTGGTTAATCTACTCCACCTTAGAGTTGGAATCAGATAATGTCAATGCTAATTTAATTTACTCTTATCATCTGCAGCTATGTCACAACCTCATCAGAAAAGAAACCTGGTTTCTTTGCTGTAACTTTCAGATCATGATTTCCAAACTTTCTATTCTTGTTCTTCCCCTTTTCAGAGATGCAAAGAAAGCAATTAAAGAGTTGTAAGGACATATACTGCCACATAAAACAACCTTATATACACATAAAATAGCTATATTATGTAATAATAGTAAAAAAAATTGAATTCTACTAAGTAAGGAAAAGAGCCATCTGGGGCATTGGACTACTTAGCCAATGGCAGAAAAAGGAAAACTAACAAATGAAGAAATACATTGAACAGATCACTTGGATTTCAGAGGATTCTTTCACCTTTAGGTTGTTGAAAGGAAACCTCACTTGGAGAGTTGTAGAAAAGGCTGCTGATAGTAACAAAGCACTTATTGTGGCAAGACCTATGGGACTTAAATTATGAGTAATAAATATGAAAATTAAGTTTGGTCTGTAGTTAAAATTGTGCTGCAGGTGGGTGTCAGGTCTATGCACACCCAGCACACCTAATCCATGGATTCCTCTCATCCTGCCAGAACATCCCTCACTAAAAATGCATACATGAGGGCTGCCTTGAGGCACTGGCTGGCTTGAAACCAGAAAACCTTCACACTTGAGTATTTGACTGTTACATGTGCCCAAACAGGGGATAATTTTCGACAGTTTTTGACATTTCCTAAGGCAGCTCCTGCTATATATAGTCCAATTTTTATCCTTAAAGTTGGAAATTCCTGTATTTTCAATGAAGATGATTTTTATTTGTTTTATGTTGATTCATGTATTTGGTTTCTCCCTTGATTCTTCCAGTGCAATATAGGTTATAGAAGTAATTTTCTAACCCTTCTAACCAGAAACAATGACAGCTTTTAAAGGCTAAGTAATGTCTTTCATACTCTGTCTTCATTATTATTTATTCACCTTCAGACAACTGTGAATGCTGCCATGACTTAATTACTATATAGCCTCCAAGATTCTGAAGTTCCTCTCTAATTTCTCCTCGGTAAAATTAGAGCAATTTATGCAAGTATAAATTGATGTACCACCACTAGAGTTTTTGGCCTGTGGTTAGTATGTTGCTGTGTATTTTAAAATGTTTTAAGAGTTGCAGCCACAACAGAATCTCCTGGATTAGCTAGTCTAAAGGATAATTGCTTGACATGATGCCTATTAGCAGAATTTCACAGATGGTCAAGCCTGAGTTTTATTAACTGCTGAAGTTAAGCCAGAGATTGTTCATAATTAATGATATGGTAGTAAAAATTTTTCTCAGCTCAGAAGTTGAATAAACATGACCCTCTGGAAGGGAAGCCAAAACTGAGTCAGTGAATATTTATTGCTGATTACTGGACATAAACTCAGTAATAAATGGGTAAATTGGTTAATGAAAACTAGACCCTTGTGGGTGACATGCCACAAAGAGCCTGAGCTGGAAAGTAGCATTAGGGTTAGGGTTAGAGTTCAGGAAAAGAGAGGGACTAGAGCTATGGTTGTTGGGAGTGGGGTTGGAAATGGACATCCAAAGGAAGGTTAGGACAGCCAAGAGATTTGTGTTCAGAGAACATTTGTGTTTTGGGTCAGAGGTGGGGTCTTAGTCCAGACCTAAGATGGGAAGTAGGATTCAGGTTTGGATTTGGACAGAATGGAAGGGAAAGCCTGAAGGTGTGGTTGGAGTGGTGCTTAAAATAGCAGAAAAAAATACCTTCCATCTAAATGAAAGAGATTAATGGAAGATAAAGACGTGTCAGGACCTTTCATTCAAATGGACAGATGGGCAGCATTTGAACAAGACAACAACAGGGATATTGGACAGAAACTATTTTAGAATAGGTTCTATTAAATGTGAGTGCCATTAAAATATATAACCAAATGGTACTGTGTTTTGACTGTTTTTATACTGTGAAAATGATGGAGGACTTGCCTCATAAAAATAATGAGAAAAATTATTATGGTGAGTTTGTAGAAAAGAAATATATACACTTTCTTTTACGAGATACAAGTGTAGAAGCAGTAAATCTGCTGTAGGCAATACTTTTCCATCATATGTATTTGGTCTTCTTTCATATTTGTTCTAACTTTCTATATTCTGATCAGCTTTTAAGAAGCTGCCAGTTCAACAGAAAATATAAATTTTGTTGCTATAAATTATGCTACACCTGAGAGCACAAGTTTCCATTGCAGAAGTTTTTCAGACTGAAGGCTATATATCTAAAGAAAGGCTGGGAGGGAAGGAGTGAAAGGATTTTTGAAAAGCTTTTAGAACCATTGCCTCAGCACAGGGTTCCCTTCTTTCTTGGAAGAGAATAAAAGCATTTTGCCAGAAGAGATTTCCCCCTAAATCAGCACCTGAAACTTTTCAAGCTGACACTTCTCAGCCTTTAAAAAACACTGTTTAGAGACAGTTAAAATTATCTTCCAAACAAGCATTACAGTTCTCGGCTATCCCAATAAGCCAGGGTGTGAATATGGGCAATGGCATTCCCTAAAAGCCTTGGAAGATTTGTAGTAACACAATCAAATAGCAGCATTTCCTTTGCAGGTTTGGTAGGTGCAGCATAGACACAACCATCCTTTGCATGTGCAAGGGCTTTTCTTAAGCTTTTCCTCTTTTTCCAGTCTTGGCCGACACCAGGATGGAGTAGCAGCTATCACAAGTTTTGATGCCTGTGCTTGGCAGCTTTCTGACAGACTGATAGGGCAGCTTGGCTTAAGAGTCCTTGGAGGGATATGGAGGCAATGAGTCCTCGGGTGGTCCTTGGGGCTGCAGTCTGGTGGTGAGTAGAGCAGGAGCTGTTTCATTATACTGTGCTCTACAGGGACTGAGGTACCTGTTTCCCTGTGTAAGGAATGAGTGAATGAACTAATTAATCATTAATTTCATGCCTCTCAAGCGTGAAGCTGTCTGACACTCACAAAGCCAAGGAGTTGACTCTGCTCTCCTTTACACCTTGTTTAACCTAATGAAACAACAATGCTTGCTTTATTTCTTTTAATATAGAAGAGAGCTCAGAAAGAGCCTTAATAACTTTCAGATCACCTTAAATGGAAAGCAACATTCCCCTAGAATTTATTTAGAAGACATTACATAGAAACAAGAAAGCTCTGGGTTCTGCTTCAGATCCGGAGGCATGCTGATCCCCAAAACTGCCATCACGATGTGATTTAAGTACTTATTTCCTCAAGTAAGGTGTCCATTCTGTCAGCCAAAGGAAATTTGACATTTGGTTGCTACAATCAAGTTCAAAACAGCATTCTTGTTTGGCCTATACAAAAGAGTCGTGGCTGATGACTCAGAATTGTTTTATGATTTATGTTATGGAAGTCTGCAGGGGGCCTTAACCAAGATTTTCTACTTGGTATTTTTAGGTTTTGGTCACACGTGATTATTTCTGAGGTTCTGCCCAGTGTGCAAGGGTCAGTTCTGCAGCTGGTGGCTGTACAGACTGCAAAAGCGGGTGGGTGAGGGACACGGGGATGCAGGGCTGGTGGTGACACACCTTGTGGGCTGTAGCTTGTCTCACCTGGTCACGGGCTCCTGTCTGCTGCTCTGCTCTCTTGGATGTGTGGCCTGAGCACGTCTCAGCCAGGAAGAATTCATTATCCAAGTGCTGCCTAGACACCAGACTCATGCAAAGAAGGATCAGGGGCCAGTACTGGGTTTACCACAGATTCATAGAATCATAGAATGGTTAGGGTTGGAAGGGATCTTAAAGTTCCTCTATTCCAACCTCCCCACCATGGGCAGCAATGCCACTCATAGATCAGATTGCTAAGGGCCCCATCCAGCCTGACCTTGAACACTTCCAGGGATGAGGCATCCACAGCCTCTCTGGGCAACCTGTGCCAGTGTCTCACCATCCTCTGAGTAAGGAATTTTTTCTTAACATCTAAATTAAACCTGCCCTTTTTCAGTTTAAAACCAGTGCTCCTTGTCCTGTCACTATCTGACCATAAAAAAAAAAAAAATCCTCTCCCTCCTTTTTATAAGCAACCTTTAGGTACTGGAAGGTTCCAGCTCTCCCTGAAGCCTTCTCTTTTCCAGGCTGAACAACCCCAGCTCTCTCAGTCTGGCTTTGGATGGAGAGGTTTTCCATCCCTCTGATGATCTTCATGACCCTCCTCTGGACCCATTCCAGCAAGTTTGGGTGATGTGTAGCTACATTACATCTGTCAAAAGCAAAGAACAAAAAAATCTTGTCTCAGGCTTTCTCACTGCTTTAATGGAAGAGAGTATGATCATGTACTTTAAAAGTATGATTGAGTCACCCTTTGGTGAATCCCACTCCCCTGGCTGCTACTACTTTGTTCCAGGCACTTATCCAGTATCCCTCCTGAAGATGGGAAGGATGCTCAGGAAAGGGGTGCACAGGGTGCAAGGGCTCACCTTGTGCTCTGGCCATGCTCTAGTCTCTTTGCAGTCCTCGAGATTTGTGGGGATTTAGGCAGGCTTCATGTCCTTTGCTCTCAGCATCTCAGATGGAAATGAAATTTCATACTTGCAACTTCCTGTGTTTTCATTTCCTCATCAAATTGTTTGTTTGTTTGTTTGTTTGTTTAGTACCCTCCCTTGAAAATCTGCTTGTGTTTTGTATATTTATTCTTCCTGGCAGGTGCTTAAGAGACTGGTTGAGGAAATGATAAGATGTAACCAAGCTTTTCTCTGACTGCCACAATGCTCAGGACATGCAAGGTCAGGTCTCCATTGTAGAAGAAGCCCACTTAACAAGGTACTAATTTACTTCAAGGAAAGAGATTACTGATCACAGTAGATTTCTACAGCACATGAATAAGTAATTCAGAATGAATAATTTATTGAAAGTATTTAGCCTTACTGTCTGCTCACAGTAAGTCCGTGAGTATTTCAGAATGTTCTTATGTTTGTTATTAAATGCTTCTGCTGTCTCATTGTCTTAGATTTATTTTTCTGACCTGCTTGCTGAATTATAATTTAGCCATATCACTCCAAGAGTGGACAGATGTGCAAGTTCTTTTTTTGTATGTGTAGACTAAAAATAAGATTTATAAATGCTTTTGAAACAGAATTTTAAATATTTTTTCCATAGTTGCTTAACATTAGCCCAAGAAAAGGGAAACCAAATACAAAATGAACCGTTTAAAAAGAGTGACAGATAATAAACAGAGCATTTGTATTATACTTTCTGGTCAGGACTCCTGAAAAATTGTATTTTATGTGTTTGTGGTTTTTTAAAAATTTTTAAATTAGACATCTAAAAATTGATGTAGGAACATCCAATGAAAACTGTCAAACTTTCTGCTGTGGTTTAACATGCAGACAGTTAAATCCCACACAGCTGCTTGCTCACTTGTCTCCCTAGTGGGATGGGGGAGAGAACTGGGGAAAAAAAATCCTGGGGTAAGATAAAGGCATTTTAATAGCACAGAAATGGAAAGAAAAAGACTACTATTACTCCTCCTTCTACTGATAAATGAATTACATTACAAAAGCAAGTGATGCACAATGCAATTTCTCACCACCCGCTGAGTGATCCCCATCCATTTCCCCAGCAGCCACCCTCAGCCACCTTTCACCCTGATTTATACACTGGGCATGACATCTTACGGTGCGGAACATCCCTTTGTCCAGCTGGGGTCAGCTGTCCTGGCTGTGTCCCCTCCCAGCTCCTTGTGCCCCGCAGCCTCCTCGCTGGCAGGGCGGGGTGAGAAGCTGAAAAGCCCTTGACTTAGTGTAAACACTGCTCAGCACCAACCAAAACATCAGAGTGTTATCAGCATTGTTCTCATTCTAAATCCCAAACACAGCGCTGGACCAGCTACTAGGAAGAAAAGTAATTCTATCCCAGTCGAAACCAGGACACTTTCTGATTTGTAAAAATTATTACATTTATTTAAATGCATATATTTGGACATATCAACCTCATGATAGATTCATGTTTTCAAACTAATGTGAAAAAAATTTCTTAATCAACCCTCAAAATGATTCTGCTAGATAAGATGGTTCTACATTACAATTTTCTTCTGGCACTGGCTTGACCTAAAATACCTGGTTGGACTGCATTAGGATATCTTCTGGGGTTTCTTCACTGAAAATAAATTGAATTGTCAGTAAGGAGGACTTTCAGAGAGCACTTTGGTCGGTGGTAAGCTGTGTTCTTGGGGAGGAGAGACAAACTGCTCGTGAGTTTCTGAAAAATAAAGACCATTTTTCTCATTTTTATGTATCTTTCTTGTACCTGGAAAATGTATGATGCTTTAAAATATGGAAGAAAACTAGCATTTTTTTTCTTTGTGAGCTTTTTCTTCTTTCTATTATATCTTCCCCATGGTGTCATTTTTCTTGCACACTTTCTACCAAGGATTCCTCTGCTCTACTCTACTCTCACATAACTCTTCTCTCTAAGTCCATGAGCACCATTCCTCTACTTCCTAAGGAAGCAACAAGTCCCCTTCAGCAGTAACCTCTATTTTCCACCACTACTTGCTGAGTCTGTCCTTATCCAGATCTCAAACCTCTGGAGCTCTAGCTCAGGCCAGCCCAAACACTCGCTGCTCAGAAGTGTCCTTGTCCTGTGTGTGCCAGATGTGGCTGTGTTTTCATCCCGCTTTGTGACCATTTCTCCTCACCACTCCCATTTGATAATGCCAGGGTTTTCATAATCTGCATGTGCACAGCACATGGAGAACCCCCCACTGACGTGGATTCCAGCTTTAAAGCTTAGGAATACAATCAAAAGCTCTGGATATTTCCCATCTTCCCTCTTACCCATTGTCACTGGGTCCAGGAAACCATGCCTGCTGTATCCTGCCGTATCCTGGGAGATGCCAGGCTTTCTGCTCTGTGATTGCTCCCTTTTGCTGGCAGCTGATCTGCTACCAGGACTCTGGAGAAACGGGGGCTGAAGACACCATGTGTGTGTGTCAGTACCACCACAATGTGCCTCCTGGGGATAATCCAGCCGGGGCTGCATTCCTGGGACGGTGTCTCTTTCCTCTGCCACCTGTAGTCTGCTAATTTGCTACAAGGCAGGGTTCCCTGTCACCACATCTGTGGTGGGGGCTCTGGGGCTGTAGAGAGGATTGAAATGAAGGCACCCTGTGGTGATACTGCATGCTGCTCCGCCTCAGCCATAGCATGTAACAAATTGACCTAATTGGAAAGTTGCAAACTTTTTTCCCAGCAGAAACCCCTCTTCTAATTTTCCACGCGAGGGGAAGGGTTTCCATTCCCTAACCAGCAGTAGAGAAGCTACTCCTTTGACTTTTCCATTTTAAATATGTAGCTTCTGGGGCAGAAAGCTGGCTGTGAATCAGTACTTGCTGTGAGGAACACAAAGAGAGCCTTCTGATTCTCCTGTGCCCACTGAAGCCTGACACAGCAGGAGAGACTTGCTGGGTGCTTGGTGCTGAGAGTGGAGCCATACTCTTTCTGATTCTCCAGGCTTTTTTCCACCATGGTTTTTTTTTAATAATTAAAACAAAAATAATTTACA
The DNA here is from genome assembly GCA_013397915.1 of Daphoenositta chrysoptera. Taxonomy (NCBI): domain Eukaryota; kingdom Metazoa; phylum Chordata; class Aves; order Passeriformes; genus Daphoenositta; species Daphoenositta chrysoptera. The sequence goes on along the minus strand of VZRO01007527.1, from coordinate 182,636 downwards.
AAAAAAAAAATTGGTGGTGTTATTTAATTTAACTTTATTATGAATAGATGTTTGAGTATTAATGTTGCTTATCGTACAACATGTTCATAGCAAATTGCTATGAACTGTTAGCTGGGGTGGGGTGGAACAAAGATTTGGTGACTAATGCATGGTTTTTTAATGTGTTTTTTAAAGAAAGAGTTTAATGAAATGTGTGTGAGAGTGTGTACATGTGAGAAAGGGATGAAACACAGCACAGTTTAAATGCTGTCACATATTTTACAGCTCAGATACCATTTTTTCTCCTACAAAAGCTGATAAAATACAAGTTCCATTTAGGCGTAGGATTTATAGTTACTTTAACATATGCCCTGGAAAAACGCGTATCTACAGGGGATAGTAGTTCATGGAGAAAACAAGTTGGTGCTGAGAAGTTCAATTACTCTCCTGAAATATCAATAATGTAGCTGGAAGAAAGAAAAAACAACAGGCCACTTCCTATATTGGATGTATTCTCAAAACGTCTATAAAGGCTTGCTGCCAGCAGCAAGAAAGTAATAACTATAAATGTTGCTCAGTGGGAAGACTTAGTGATAGAGCCCCTCTGTTTGAAATTTTACCGAAGCCCTGTCAACACAGTGTAACTTTCATGCTTTTGCATTTTTATTTTTATTATTGTTTCTATTATTCTTGGCAGGTGCATGTGTTGGCAGGTGAACTCAGGGTCTCCCTCCTGGCAAGGCTCTCTGTCTGAGCCACTCAGCATAAGCCTGCAGTTTGTTGACTCTGAGATCTGCTGAAATACGTTTTAAATACACTGTTCTAGGTGGTCACTGTAACACTTCCTAAAGTCCCACTGTATTATCCTACAGAAAGCTTAAGCAGCAGAATGAGAAATGTAATTGTTTTCCTTAAAGAGTTACCAAAATATTTCTGCAATTCCTTTTATTTGACAGCTATGGTTGAATTTAATAATAATAACAACAACGACACTGATGATGATGAAGAAATAACCCCAATGTGTTCTAGGCTGCTTGAGGCAAAGTGTTACGTGTTTTTTCCTCTTCCTGAGGTACTGGCACCTGTGCCTGGTCTCAGCAGCACAAGATCTCATGCACATGAAGAAAATAGAGAACATTGTGTGATAGCACTGTCACATATGGGAGCTGGCAGAGCTTTGCCATTGCACAGGACAGCCCTTTATCAAAAGAGCTCCTGAGGAATCTTCTGACTTACTTCTGATGGGAAGAGATTGCTGACATGAGGTGCTGAAGCAGATAGGCTGAAAACAGATTCAGGCAAATGAATTGATGTTTTTCTTTTCCAAGGAGCTTGAAATGAACAATAGAGTGTTTCCCCCCTCCCTTTTCTGCATTTTTATAAGCATTCTCAGGTGAAGGTTTTAAAAATGTTTTTACAGTTATTTTACATATTTCAAAATAACATTTATTAGCCTAATACCTCTAATTATGCATGATGGGTGAGTCACATGTAGAGTGTGCTCCCACATTTCTTCATTTGAATTCATATACATACTTACCTAATTTGGCTGCAGTAGCATGGCTACATGTTAAATGAAATTAATCCTGCTAAGATTAACTCTCAGACACAGACCTATAGTGCAACAAGGACTTTAAGATTCTGGTCCTAAGTTTTCCCAATTTTTTCACTGCAGAGATCATTACTTTAAACAGCTCAAGCTCAGAAGACAAATGTGTAGGAAGGTGGATTGGTGTGAATCTGTCTTTTGGTTCAGACAGTGAAATTTGGTGCTCCTATTGAATAAATTTATACAGTAAGAGCAGTTCAATTACTTTGGGGATGAGCACTTCAGGGGAGAGAGGAAAGAATTTCAGAGTAGGGTTACATTAGTATTTAATTTTGGATAAGCATAATGTTTCTGAAGGAAATCTCCCAATTTCTGCCTTGCTGTGCTGCAGTTTGCACCTGGGAGCAGTTCCAGGACAGGGATTCCCAATTTCCACTGGCAAAGGGATGGTCTCTGCTTGCTCAGGTGTGCTCTGTCCATATGACTACACCACTTGTCCAGATGAACCCTCCTACCAACACCTGCAGTGTGGCTACCAGGCCCCCAGTACCCCCAGTTTGCTCCCCTCAGACTGCAAGGTGAAGCAGATGGAGTTTCAGTGGTGTGCAGCCAGTGTGACCCTTCATTTGGGTGATGGGGCACATGACAAATATGCTGGAGCACTTGCCCTGGCGTTTATCACAGTCAGTAGATCATGGTGATACCTGATCCTGTAGTTTATGGTTGTTGGCAAATATTTACAAAGTGGAGATGCTCCCTGCACACAGAGTTTGGTTTTTTGTGTGGCATCTCTGTGTGATGGTGGATATGTTAATACACACAAAGAATCCTCGAGGGATAAAAAAAAATCTAATTTTCAGTTTGGAAAGTACTGTATTGAAAGTCACTCGTTCAAAGGTACGTTTACCTCCTGTGGCACCTGTGGCTGGCAAGATGTGGGAGCCCCTGCATTTTGATCTTCTGCACCTCAAATATGAATTTCTTTCTCCCCAGATGGTTTAAATAAGTGGCACATTTTCTGGCAAAGGAGAAGGTGCGGCTGTATTTTTTTGTTATGAATCCTTGTTATGTTTGCATGTCATAATAAACACACACACGCAAATACTCTTGGACTGTATTATAGTAGGAACTAGAAAAAGATCTATTAAAGTCCTAATAATTTCCTAATTATAGGAAGGGAATAACAATGGTTTCCAGCAATGTCTTTAGAGACTAAGGAACTTTATGGAGTTCCTTACATTTTCTATAAATAGGAGGAATATATATTCAGTAATAAGTAACCTTATTATATTTTTTTTAATCTCTGGGAATACCTGGTTTCCTGGTTAGGTATTTGCCAGAGACTGAAAATAGTTCATGCCTCAAACATTAATATAAAGTTTTGCTCATTATAAAGAAGCTACAACCAAAGAAGCCTCCCTGAAGACTGGGATTTTTGACTGAAAGTCAAACTGCTGATTAGATAAAGGGGTAAATTGTTCAGTCATCCCCGGGTGAGTTTGGGGTGGGAGGGAGGAGAGCACAGAAAGCCAGGTTTACACAGACTTTCCCCAGCTGAGGGGGGAGGAGGAGGTTTCGGGTGCGTGGTGTAACCTCTGGTCAGAGGCAATAAACACCCATCCTCTGTTACACAAACTGGCCCAGCTGTGGAACCCCAACCCCACAGGCCACATCCATGGGACTCTCACCTGAGAGGCAGCTGAGGGGGAGTCATAATCCATCAAAGACCCCCCAAAAGGCTCCCCAGAGGCTTTGCACCACAGGACTGCCTGTGATGCAACAGATCCAGAGTCTGCTCTAAGAGACTGCCCCCCTTCCCCCGGGGACATGCTGGGACATTGCCACCTGGCTCGAGGGTATGTTAACCCATGGGATTCTGTGCTTTTTGGGGGGACCTTCACCACCTAGAAGACCAACTGGAGAGGATCAATGGGACATCGTTGGGATCCATGGAGTGGTGATATTTTCCTTATTCTGTTTCAGTCACTCTCTTTCTGTCCTCCCACTTATTTTCTATTTCTTTCTTTCTCTCTCTCTATCTCTCTCATATTTACTATCAAATAAAACCCATATTATTGTCACTGGCATATGGTCTTGCTTGCACCTTAATTCGGGCAGAAGAATTTCTAAAGGACCTTAATAACTTGATCATGACAATATTTGAAACATCTTAACTTGTGTGTTTACTAAAAAATATAAGCTGTCAGACTTGGGCAAGAAGAAACTTCAAAATCAGAAAATGCACTTGAGGCATACATTTATGAAAGAAAAATTACACTTTGGACAATGGGCTCGTTAGGTTATGTAGGGGTTTGTTTTAAGCATTCATGCAGGTTATCAGCTGAAATAACTTGCTTTATACACCTTCTTTCATTAAAAGGTCAAATAAAATTGTGCTGGAAGCCTAGTGGGTACTTTAAATGGCTAGTTACTCAAAATGGCCTTTTGGGGATGACACTAGAGAAAGTCTCAAATGCAGGTTCTGTTGTATTTTGTCCCATACTAATTTTTAGGGTAAAAAAACCATGACCAAAACCCAAATGCTGTTTTTTTAATGGTGCTGTCACACTGAACTCTTCCTGCTTTTTGCAGTCTTTCTAGAAGATGGATATAGCTCCTCAGTAAAAATGCAGAGATGTGAGGCTGTGTCCTTATGTGATGCCTTGCTATTGCAAACAATCATATCATATAACAGCTTTCAGGAATGGTTCAAGCTCTTTTTTTATGAAAAAAAGTAAAGTTGTCATTTTCTACCCCACTGGAGGGTTTTGATCTGTGCTTTGACACTCTTTTATTTTCCTGGGTATTCAGCTTAAATTAATTCTTGATTAATTTTATAATCATTTATTAATCACTGTGAACACCATCCTAGAGGCTGTACTCCCTTGGAATATATGCCCAAGAGGTATTTGGAGAGAGGCATATTCTCACTCTGCCTTCATTTTGCCTGACTAGACAAGACAGATTCTTGTAGTTCCTTAGTTGAGTAACCTCCTTCTTCCTCACGTAGGATTAAGAGCTTCTCCAGACCTACTTTCTCACCTGCCACTGGCTGGAGGTGGATGGACTACGTCAGATGAGGTATTCTCTGTACTCTGAGCAATGTCATTAGAGTCTAGAGAATTCACCAATACTGACATCTTAGAACTGTCTTTGCCTTTTGTCCTGAAAGACAAACTGCTCTAGTGTCTTGCAGGCATTTGGTCAGGAGATTAACAAGCTTGGGTTCTTCTTTCAGATATTTTGAATTAATGAAAACTGACTAAAATAGCTCCAGCTGCTAAGTTAAAGCATATTTCAAGCTGTTGTTATGTTAATGCATGAGACATACTAAAATGTGCTGGATTTGAAATCTGAATGTTTTCTTTTCACTCGTGTTTTCAGCCTGTTCCAGTGGGTGGCACAAGAAGCACAAAAACCAGGTGAATTTCCATCCCAACATGTCCCGTAGGATTTCTATTTAACTGTTGTAGTTCTTAGTTAAAAATAATAAAGGAGATGCAAGAGGGTAAGGAAGTGCATTCCTCGGTCCGAGTGTTTGGTATCACACATTGTGAAGGTTTAATTCTTCAGTATTGTTTTATATTCATCAGTGTCTACAAACACAGGCTCGAGGGGGTCAGTCTGAGAGCTCCCCTTCCTGAGAGCACCATGGCTGAGCCCTGATGTGCTGGGCATTGTGTGGGAGCCACAGATCCAACCTGGAGGGAACCCACTGGGTGCCTCCGTGTTCCAAGTGCTGTGGCTGTGGGCTCTGCGTTGCAGCACCTTCAGGAGTGTGCACGTATGTGCACTATTTGGCTCTTTCAGTGACATTGAAATGATCTTTATTATATTCAGTTCCATTTTCACAGATGGGATTGAAAAAAGAAAATGGCAAAGATCTGAAATAAATACTGCAGCTAAGATACTGCCCTGGAGAACATCCTACTGTAATGTTTTGTGGGAGACTACCTGGAAGGAAGGCTTATAATGGTCATGCAGGCGCTCCATCCATGATACATCCATGTGGTTGCTGTCTCAATGAAAAATTGAAAGGAACAATTTACATTTGCTTTGTAGAAGTACAGGCAAACCCAAACCTTTCTGTGATAAAAGGATGGATTTTGTGGAGCAAAATCACAGGGGATGTGAAGGTAATTTATATGGTTGGGATCATCAGTTGGTGTTTCAGGTCAGTGGTAAGAGAGGTTGGAAATATCATGACAAATTTCAGAAGGCCTTTAGGATTCATCTGGGTCTGAGATGGCTGCGGGCAGGAGAAGTCCCTGAACTTCTCTTGCCAACCAATGGACTCTGACCCTCTCTAAAGCAGGAAGGCTGAGGATGCAGAAGAAATGCAAAGCAGAAGTTGTCTCTACGGGCCATGCCTGATGTGATGCCCAGCAATCTGCTGGGCCATTGAAAGCCTACTTTGTCTACTGTTAGAGGTATTTGGAGAGAGGCATATTCTCACTCTGCCTTCATTTTGCCTGACTAGACAAGACAGATTCTTGTAGTTCCTTAGTTGAGTAACCTCTTTCTTCTTTCATCTGCATTATGGGAATATAAATAAATTTTTACTTTGCATGAAAAAAGAAATACAGAAAAATAAGAACAGAGGTAAAAGGGGGAAATGTAGACTTTGAATCTGCAATCTTATACTGGTCACAAGCATGCAGTTCTTGGAGGCTGAAGCACTGATAAGAGATCAGAATCTGACTGGGAGCTGAGCCAAGGAAAGGCCAGAGAAAGACTCAGAGTTTAATCTTGCAGTGAAATGACAATTTGCCAGCAGAGCAAGCCAGCTCTCCTGCAGGAGTTTTGTGGGCTGTGCTCTGATGATGCCCGGGCTGGTGCAGCATCCACAGGCAGCTCTAAGCCCCAGCAGAAGCAGAGGGCAGGCACAGTTCAAGGTGGGTGTCCACTGGAAGTAGCGGCGGTGTCTCATCATCGCAGGTCCTTGTCACTCTGGAAAGACACATGTAATTATTGGGACATGCCTGCTCTCTGCAGGACAGTGCAACAGCCAGGATACACCCACGCTCTGTTCCCTGGGTCTTGGGGACATTTGCTGGTCTGGGGAAGATTTTAGCTCAAGGAAGGTCTGGTGGTGGTGTGGTTTTACTCACTTCTCTGTGTTTCCCTGGCTGTGTCCAAATCTCTCCTTCTTGCTCCCAACCCCACTCTTTCTCGTGGCCTTAATTCTCCAGGGAGAGGGTGAATTTTCCCTGAGAGTGAGGAAATCCCCCTGGTTTTTTGTTTTGATTCATCTTTCCCAAGATAGTCAGCATGCTACGCTTCAAATCCTTTCATGCCCTTTTCCCCTGGTGGGAACAGGGTGCCAGGAGAGGAGGGGGGTGATGCTGATGCCAAGGAGCCACAGCTTCTGGAGGTAATAGGAGAAATGCCTCTTCTGTCCCCTGCACCCCCATGGACTCTTGGCAGCAGCTCCTTTTCCCTGGCTGGTTGGGACTCAGCTTCCTCTGCTTTTCTCTCCCTGGGGGAAGAACTACCCCAGGAGTTGGTGGAAAACAAGGGCTTTGATTCCTGCTCCCTCTGAGGGTCTGGATGTGTCCAGGAGACACTAAGAAGCCGGCAGGAGAGCCCAGATAAAGGAGATGGCCGGGTCTGATTCAGCATGTGGTCCTTCCCACAACACCATCATTTTAGTTTTGAGTTGCCCTTCCACAGGAAAAAGCCCCAAAGCAGAAAACCACGGCCTCTCTGGGAGACCCCAGAAGCAGAGGGCTGAGTGTTCAGGGGATGCAGGAAGATGAGCCATCTTTTCCCGGTTTTCCTTTCCCTCGGTCCCTGGGAGGACACGTCCTTGAGCGGGCGGGGAGCGCAGAGCGCTCCCGCGAGCGGAGCCGCACGCTCGCTGCCGCGGCCGGGCAGCCGTGTCGTGCTGCTTTGATGGCTGCGCTTCACACAGGCAGAAGGCAAGCCGAGGTGAAGTTGCTTTAGGCTGTGCTTTGCCTGTCTCGACTTTGGATTCTGACTTCGAGCCACTCAGTTGCTTTTATTCCCCCTGCAGCAGGAGAGAAGTGCGGAGATAAAAGTCCTCTGGATGGCTCGGAGGAGAGAAGGGGTGTCACTTGGTGGTTTGTAAAAGCTGGCTGAGCAAAGGAGGTCACATACCTATGCAGTGTCCTCAGGGAACGAGGTGTGCTTTTTTCCCCTGCTCTTCAGTAAATGACCCAGTTTGTGGTGGTTTTTAAGATCACATTGCAACTATGTTTTACTCAAGCAGATGGAAGGAATCAGCATCTTGGTGGCAATGGTCCGTAAGAAAAGGCAGGATGACCCAAAGCAAGACTGACATTTGTTTGCATTTTTAAATAGATGTAGAGGTTAATTCTCCCATTAAATTTTTTGCTTTGTCACTCAGTATGTGCTGCTGCTGAGGATCAGAAGGAAACAATGACACTGCAGCTTTTTCTTATTTTTCGTGATCACTAGCCACTTTGAGATCTTTCATACATATTTTTGTAGGTGCAGGTTGTCTATTAAATTAGACCAGAAGCATACTAAAATAAAATTTGCAACAATTCTGCAGACATAACAAGAGAATAAGGTACAACACATCCTGCTTGGTAGATAGATTAGATAGATTAGATAGATAGATTCATGATAACCAGACAGGGACCTCAGAAGGTTACCCAGTCAGCATTTTAAGTTTAGGGTATCTCATTAAAAGACATAACCTTCATGGGTTCAGTAAAATCTGCATTATCTGTGGATCTTTTTCCCAAAGCTTCTCTTCTGAAGCCTTCCATAAGTCCTTTATTGCTTGCACTATCTATTTCTGAGTATTATGCTGCCAGATAGCATTGGCTCAGTAGCAAACTTGCATGTGTGAGTCAAAACAAGTCTGGTGGGAAATACATTTTAGGGCTGAATTGTCTGAAATAGACCACAGGTGAGTTGTCATTGGGCATTAGTGTACCTGAGGAGCTGTGCTGTTCTGAACAGCCAGGAGAGGCTTATCTGGGCTTCACAGGTAGGCTGTGACAAACATGACCAGCCTTGCCCGAGGTGAGAGCCCGAGATTTCTGGGTAATCTGCTCCACACCATGTTCTCATAAATGTGGATGAAACCGAAATGAAACTACCTCCACAGGGAACAGGAGGGACTGATACATTGTCTCATGAGTGTACAGCTGAGGTGAAATCCAAAATGGAAAAAAGTTTGCAAAAATGTGTGCAAGTGGAAATAAATAGAAAGATATAAATACAGAAAAGTCAGATATAGTACATCCTCTAGCAGTCTTTACTGGATGGGACATACTGTGTTACAGACACTGCCATAATTAATCTCAAGGGTGAAAAAAAGAACTGGAGTGGGTTTTCAGGTGCATAACAGAAATGAAAAATGTTTGCATTTATTGACAGATTGCTTAAAATCACTGTTACTTTAATGCACTGCTACATGTATTTCATTAGCAGCAAACCAGTGGTAAGTAATGGTTCTCAGTTATTATGCAGGAGAAATACCCAGTGTCCTTCTACTGAAACAGTTCTCCTGGTAAAATTGTTTAAAGACAGATTGAGCTGGACATTCTTCCTTCTTCCCCTTCAGCTGGTTTCCTCTGAATTCATTCTTTCCCACAGTCTTGCACAAAAAGTCTGGTGTGTGGAATGAACCCTGCACTGAATGAGCAGAGCAGTGCCTTTAGTTCTAGTTAAATTAGTTCAAAATGGACCTAGTCCCAAAATTATTCATTCCTTGATAAATCCCCATCCCCATCCTCAGAGTTCCATGCTTCTCAGCAACTCATTTCTCCTTCCCTCTCTGACAAGCAAAGTATTAAATATAAATCTTTGCTATGACATCTATTTTTAAAGTAAGTGGAATAGCACAGAAGGGAATAGAAAGCAAAACTGAACAGCACTTCTTGTTGTCTTTTGATTAAGCTCCCCCAGCTGTGAATAAGCAAATGTCATCAGCATTGGCTTCCCTTCCTGTGTGCCTGAAAGGTGAGATGCAGCAGGTTTGTTTGAGAGTGCTGGTTACAGCCCAGGTTGAGCCTCTCCTGCTGAGCAGCCCTGGGCTGGGCACCCCCTGGCCGCCCGTGCCTGAGCTGCCAGAGCCCCCTTGCACCACCTGCTCCCACTTGGCCACGTCTGGCACATCCCTGGGTGTCCAGCAGGGCTGGCTGGAGTGGCTGCCATCAGAGATGGGGCTGCAGGAAGGGCCACCCCAGCTTGGCAGCAGCAAATGTGTGGGGGCTTCTTCTCTCTATATGTGATGTGGTTTCCTTCGACATGCTGGAAGATGAAGTGTGCCTCTTCCCAGATCGTGTGCTTTGGGAGGTGGCTTGTGCACAGCTTAGCCCCCTTTGGTGACCTGTGACAGATGAAACAAGCAGCCATTACTTCTCTCAGCTGTTTCTCAACTCAGCCACCCTTTGCAGGCACACAAGAGGCCCCCAGCTCTGCTGAGGAAAACCTGTACACTGTTTTTCAGGCACGGGCTTTCCAGGGGTGGATTGTGTCTCTCCTTGGCACTGTCTGACATAATTTTCCTTCCCTCTGCAGCATTGATGGTGCACACTTTCAAACCTTGTGTCTTCTCCCCCGGAAGAGGCCGGGTAGAGCTGCAATAAGAACATCAGCTGACAGCTGCCTGTGCTGCATCCCCCACACTCCCTCATCCCTCCTCTTATTCTTACTTTCTTTCTTCCAGGCAGCATTATTTTAAGTGTGGTTGGTTCATCTTGGGTGTCTCAATACCTGTCCTCTTTGTTAGAAATCTGCTCCAGAGAGTCTTATACCTTTTATAACTTCCCTTGCTTTTATCAGTCCCCTGTAGAACTGAACTCCAGGAGGTGACTAGATGATGGGTGCTAATAGGAATTGGAATAACTGGGATAGAAGCATAGCTAACAGGAACAGCAGAGATGAATCTCCACTAATGTTTCATTCTCAGCTCACTGCCAATGCCCAGACTTTGGCCAGGGTAGAGGCAAAGTACACAGATGAGAATGAACCCCCTTGCAGGCAGAAAAGTGTCTGTGGCTTGATATTAAACACATATAAGGAATCAACCACAATCAACAAACTGGTAACATATTGATTCCCCAAATTGTGCCAGTTGTATGGGTTAAAGGAAGTGCAGTGTTGGTGAAAGGAGGTGTGATAAATGGAAACATCAGGAGGATGTTCATAGCATTTAAACATTTCTTGTCTGTTTTTGAAAGTGGAACAGTGATTTTTCCTTTCAAAGCTTTTCTATCCAGTGTCAGATAAAGGAGGTAGTCTATAGGAATCTGTTACAATTAAGCCCTACCCTTGGTTTTCCACATCTGCTGGTCGCAGCGTGGGTAACATTGACACAGGAGATATGAGTAATTGATTTTACTCTGTCTCCCAGAGACAGTAATTTCCATCAGCCAGCAGGTGAGTATGTACTTGCTGCTTCAAACTGGGTCCAGCTCAGAGTATGTGGCAGCAATGTCTGGAGGGCTCATACTGCACTGTCTCTTAATTACAAACATTCACATGAGGCATTTCTCTTGCAAGACTCACCTGGATCCTGCATGGCTGTGCAGGTTCAGCTTTATTCCTACAGAGACATTTTTCCTTCATTCTGGTTTCACAAAAAGCTTGTGTAAATCCCTGCCTCTCCAGGTGGCATCGACTCTGCAGCTACCAGTTTACTACACATCACACATTACAGTTATTCATACCCTGTTCAGTACAAAGCTCCCTTTGTTCTAGAGGCCACAAACCAAGAGACTTGGTACCTGTGAATAGTGGGATCCAGAAGACCCTGGAGTGACAGAATTGCTAAACTACTGGTTGAAAAGTAGACTGCTCCTTGCACTTCAGAGACTGGACTTTCCAGCTACACAGCATTTATGAAGGACATTGTATAAATCTGAAGGTCAGAGAAAAAAAGTAAGCCCTATCCCTGTATGTTCCCTCAAGTCATAGCATCTGATGATTGTTTGAATGCTCAATTTAGACAGAAAATGCCATGTTTACTTTTTTTTTGGAAGAAACAACTTTTAATTTGCAGATGTGTTAGCAGTGCTGATGCATCAGATGTTCCATGTGGGAAAACATTTAAGCAAGAACTATTTTCTCTTAAAAAAAGTTTTTTTCTCTCCCCTCTGCCAATAGATTAGGTCTAGTGTTTGGCTGGTAATCCAAGTATAGTACTACCAGAGGATGGTTGTTTTGGAGCCAATTTATTGAGAAGGTGGCTGAAGCCCCAGGGCTGGGGTGCCACTGGAGCAGTAAGGGCCCAAATTCTCTCTGTTGTATAGTAACTTGGCTAGTAGGGCAGTGATCCAGCCAGTCACCCAGCCAGGCAGTTACCTAGCCAAATTCAATTCCTTCTCTGCTTGAGGGGGTTTGAAATTGCATCTTCAGCCTTATGCCAGAAGTCATAACCATTTAGTGGGTGGAAAAATAGGACATATAGTTCAAAATGCCCCTGCTCAGAGGAACAATAGAGCTATTGCCTGTTGACACTGCCTTCCTGTAAATAGTACTCTGGGGATCTCAGTTTCTATTTTTTTTAGAGGCTAATGTAGAGACAATGTAAACAACATTACTTTTGAGAAATTAAATTTACTGTCCAACTGAACTGTGGCTGCTCCCCAGGACCCACAGAGCCTTGTTTGTTTGGATGGTTTTGTTTTGAAACTTTCTTTGAAAACAAACTTAAATTTCTTGAGGATAAATGCTCTCATGCATTGGTAGTTAATCATTGAATTGGTAGTAGGAAAGGAGAGGTCAAGGTCCTCATTTTCTCCCCATTGCCTCTGGCCCCAAAATGTGTAATCAAAGTTGTACACTTAATTATGGTAACTTAGGTCTCCTCTGCTCCCAGTAATGCAGCCCCTTTTGTCCAGAACTGTGTTTTTCACCGGTAAACACTGTGCTTCTCATCAGATCTGATGTTAAACTACTTTAATTGCAAGTAAAGAATTTTGCTGGCTAATTCTATCCTCTTCTGATTTTCCATGTCCTTTGATCTTCTGGATCGCTCATTAGAATGTCACATCCCTTTTTTTTCTTGGCTGAATCCATCTTGCCCATAGATCTGACAAAATGTTGGGTTCCCAGATGCATTCCTGATTAGAGCTGGCCAGGAATTTCCTGACAAAGCATGCCTTTGTTGAAAAATGCCAATTTATAAAATCTAAATGCCTTATAGACGTGTCTCTTCTTTGATACATTTTCAGTGAATAATAAGAAGGTTTCAGTTTTTGGGATTTGCTCCAGATTGAATTGCTGTGAGTTTGAAAGTCCAGAAAAACCTGCCCTGAAATGGGCTCTGGGGGCTGCTCTACTCCTTATTCTGTGGCAGTGGCCTCCCTGGGTGGCTCACATAATGTGACAGCAGTTTGTTGAGTCCTGCGGAGCCAGAACTCACCAGTGAGATATCCAGCTTTTAAGCTTCATATCAAAATGTTTCAGAGTCCTGAAAATACTGACATTTTTTGTCAGCATTGAAAATGTCACGTTCCAATTGAATCTCATGACTTGGTGGGAGATGGAAGAATACCTACATTCAGTCCTGAGAGCTTTACCCAGTTCTGCAAAATCTGGAAATACAACTTTTAAAAACTGAATTACCCTGGTTGAAGAGGAAAATAAATCAATGTATATTTTTGCTATTGAAAACAAGATCTTGTCTTGAGCTACAGAGCCTTAGAGACTGGAAGTCTTTGTTTATCTAAAAGTCAGAAAAACATAGGAAGCTTATTCAGGCAGTAGTAATGCACAGCGTGAGTGGTGGCCATTGGCTCTGGCCAGGAGGGTCTGAAAAGGACAGCAAGTTCAATCTCAACATCCATTAAATCTTTAACCTTTCTTGCTATTCTTAATGGAAGCTAGTGGACAAGGAAGTGGGAATATTTTAATAGATTTGAAGTGCTCCCTTCATGAATTATTTTTCTGTGAGGAGATGAAATGCATCACTGTATGGACACATTATGTTCTCATGGTCTGCCTTATTTAAAGAAACAGTCATAACAAGCACAGTCACAAAGCTTTATATGGCTTCTTTATTATTTTGCTCTTGTTATTGTGCCTCTGCGGGGTCTACACAGAAGAAAATCAGTAGATCAGCAGAATTCTGCTGCTATTGTGGAGCCTTTGTATAGATCTGTGTGGCAGTAAAAATATGAACAATATTTCACTGAATCCCATCCCTCATTATTTCGGGGCCATTTCCTCAGCAGGCTGTCACACAATACTGAGGACAAGTTGGGTTCACGACTACTTGAATGATGCAGGGAATAAAAGACTATATACCTCTTTGTGGAAAGAAAACCTGCCAGGGCCCAAATAGAAGGAAATCACCACAAATGCACCTTGTATCTACTTGTCTAAACAGACCTATTCATTTCTGTACAATACACTTTCCAGTCCTCAGGTTGTCTCTCAACCCATTTTTAAAAATCAGTCCATCATAATAAGCACACCAGGGATAGATTTTGTTGACTCACTTCTTTAAAGCAATCTTATAAATATGCAATAACTATATTTGTGAGAATTCAGAGCTCCACATTCCCAGCTGAAAAGCTCAGTCATTTTTCAGTTGTATCTCCACCTAATGCCTGATAGAATCACAGAAGGACACTAAAAAAATTTCCCATAATCTGAATACCCTGGAAAAGTCCATTATTTGAATACTTCCATAGAAGGATCCCCATAGATTACTGTTTCACCATAGATTGCCACTCATCTCAGGAGCAGCAGAGGAGCTGTGAGTGCCTGGCATCCCCCAATCCTGGAGGAGGTAACCTAAATGTGGGGGCCATTTTAGGAGCCCATAGACTCAATGAATCAAAAGAAAGATGCTTGGTATTGCAAAGGATTGCAAGGTAGCCCCGGGCTCTCTCAAAAGGGTACCACAGAGGTTCAAGCAACTGCTCCTGGAAGAGCAGGCAGCTGACCTCAAACTGCTGATGACTTTCCTTAATGCTTCTTATCATTTAGCATCCTGCAGGGAATCTACAACCTGGTGATTTAAAGCCCTTAGTGGGACAGGGAAGCTACAGTACTGGGATCATATCTCTGTCACGGCTGGGCTCCTAATGGCATTTTTAATTTTAATCTTGAAAATGCTGCCCCTGGAAACAGTGCCTTAATCAGAGACTGAAAACAGATTGATTTTGCAATGTCTTTTTTTCTCCCTAAATTGCCTTTGAAAGTCAGAAAGCTTTTTTTGGATCTTATTTTTGATGTTTTGGTGTGAATATTAACTAGATACACTGTCACTTAGTTGCACCATCCATGTTTTGTACAAATTCATTTTCTGTTACCTGCACTTAGGCCAGTAAGTTCTTAAATTTTTTCATATTGTAAGGATAATGAAATCAGGATCATTAATAAATTTATTTTAAGAAAATACAGCCTCTTCCTCTAAATGTGGCTTTGTTACACAGCAGGCAGAACAAATGCTACCATACAATTAAACAAACGCTTGGACAACAGGTTTCAAATAAACTGCCCTACAGCTGCCCTACAAAGCCACCCCAGGAGCTGGAGACCTATAGAAGGGATGGCAGTAGGGTCAGGCTGGGTTTGGCCACCCACCCCCCTTCTTTTCAGGGCTTTCTTCACAGGCTGAAGCAGAGAAGCCTGTGCTCTTGCCAGCCCCCGTGCATGAGACACAGGCACATGGCTTTGGCTGAGCTGGTGTGTCCCTTGTGAGTGCATTGCCTGTGCTGCTGCCCTTGTCTGTCCCCATTCGTGTGGCTGGGGTCCAGCCAGCTCAGGTCACAGACTCCAGCAGCTGAATTCATCCCTGCCAGCCTTTACAAAGGTGCTGCAAGCTGCCACGCCTCTGGAGGAACTGGGAATGGCAGAATGTTGAACAAGACCCAGAAAACACAATCCATACCTAGAGGCAGGAGCTCCACCGTTCCTGTAGGGCAGGTTCATAAAATAGCATGAAAATGCTGGTTTTGAGCTTTTTTTGCTTTGTTGTTCTGAGAGGAGCTCGTGGGAGGAGGGTATATTTCAACGGTAGTTAATTAAAGACTGCTTTGTTTGTAATTCCGTGTGGAATTGTCCATGATTGCAAGTTTGAAGAAAAACAATACACAGCATTTTGCCTTTGGTGCTGTTGCTAGTTTAAATGTAATGTAGTCCTGTCATATCCAGTAACAGGAGAAAGGAGGAACCCAGGTGAATGTTGCTACAGATATTTGAAAATTAACTGCTTCCTGTTAAGGGTGATGAAAGCAAATTTTCAGGGCAGAAACTTACTGAAAATATAAAGCTGAAAAATGATAACATTTTTTATTTCTGTGGCATCACAGACAAGAAATATCTTCAAGCCAGGAAGCAAATAAATGCAACACTCAGCCATCCCTTTTATTTTTGGCAAGCCATCAAAACCTGTTTCTTTTCTATTTAGGAAAACAGTTTTTCTTTCCTAATGTATTTTAAATTTTAAATGAAAATGTTTTTTTGTGTGGTTTTTTCAAGTCTGTTCTGTGAAAACGCTATTTTCTGTAGAACACCATTTCAGCTGCAGTTTCAACAAGCTCTTGTTGCTTCTGAACTCAGGCTTCCTGTGTAGTAACACATTGCACTGTTGGCACGCTCCTCTAACTAACAGCCTATAGCATATTTAGTGTCATCTGTTCCTGTTTCCTTGGCTGAGACATGGGCATCGTGCCACATATCTTTGTATCCTTGGATCACTGACATTTTTATTGTTTTTATAAATAAACCTCCACTTGCAACTTAAACATTCCTTACAAAATTTCTGTTTTTGCTAAATGCTGCTCTGGGTTTAATGTATGACTGTGATAAAAGTGGTGTGGGTATTGCTGAGCTGGTTGGCATCTGTTGTAAGCTGGTGAGCATTTTCATTTTCCCTGAAGGTCATGGGACGAGGGTGCTAAATACTTGGCTTCTTGGATGAATGCTACATATGACTGTGAGCATTTGTTTGCATAGTCCTGGTTTAAAAAAAGTAAAAATAATTATAATTCTTTGATATAGAAACAGAGGTACTTAAGTGCAAGCCAAATTTGCTATCGCAGAGGAGCCAGGGTAGAATTTTTCACACTTTTTGTTGGGAAGGGTAAGCAGGAAATAATATTCCTAAATGAAACCTGGTAGGGCTGGGGTAATTATTTATTATAAGGGTTTTAGAATTACTCTACCTTCCCTGTGTTATTTTTGTGTCAGTGGCATTTGTACTCCCCTGGCTCTGGGACAATGTTTAAAGATAAATCTAAAAGAAGAAACTTGGATGCCACAAGGCATGGAATTTATGTAATCAAATACCACTGTTGAGATGACATGTCCGTGGTAGTCTACACATCACATCAGCTCTCTTTGCAGGCAGAAATGAAAATTAAGCACTGCTGTGGTGCAGGTCAAGCAGATGGTTCGTGTGGTCACAGGAGCCTTGTCCTGGAAGGGGAAGGGCGAGAGGGTCAGAGAGGGGACACAGATGGGGTTGTTGACTCCCAGTAACCAAAGAGATATTTTATACCATGTGGTGCCACGCTCAACATATACAGCTGGAGGAAGAAGGAGGAGGTGGGGAGGGACGTTTGAAGTGATGGTGTTTGTCTTCACAAGTCACTCCGATGAGTGGTGGAGCCCCACTTTCTTGAAGATGTCTGAACATTTGCCTGCTGATGGGAAGTAGGGGGTGAAAACCTTGTTTTGCTTTACTTGCACACATGTCTTTTGCTTATTTAAAATGTCTTTATCTTGACCCATGAGTTTTTTCACTTTTACCCTTCTGGTTCTTTCCCCTATCCCACTGGGGAAGAGTGGACGAGGAGATGTGTGGTGCTTAGTTGTCATCTGGAGTTAAACCATGATAGTGGGTTCTGCTTTTCCTGTTCAAGTGTGATTGTCAAGACTAGAAAGCACCACTTTGGCTGTTCAGCACGCTTCTCATTTCAATATGTAATATACAAATTGACCACATCTCATTCTGAAGATAAGCTGTTCTGATAATTACCTCTTGGTGCCAGCAAATCAGATCTTACTTCATTTCTCTGACCTTGCATCTAGTAAAAAATTTTTTGTTGCTTTCTGCCAGGTCTGTTCTTTGTTTGCCACTTCAGGTCTAGCTCTTCTCTGTTTTGTCTTTCATAAGGTATATTTTGAGGCCTGAAAGCTTATAGCACAAACTTTTCTCTCAAGCCTTTTGGGTTTTTTTCCTGTCTTCTCTGAATGTGCTCCATATCACCATGGACAACGGATCCACGCTGTTCCCAACTAGCCATCCTCCCGTACAGCAGCAAAATCCCTACTCTAGTATTTGATACCCCCCTTTTTTGGTGCCAGGGCCTAAAGCAACCCTTCACACTACTCAGTCTGACAACTCCCATGTACCATCCCTGAGTTCCTATCCAGCAGGTGGGATCTGCCTCCTGCAGTTTGTCATATTCCAAGATTTGTTTTCAATGCATCGAGCCACTTTGCCATGCAATTGAAAACCTATTGTAAGGGCAAATGTTTTCCTCATTATTTTCTACTCTATTAATCTCTGTATTGTGTGGACTTTGTTGACAATGATTGTAAATCCTAGTTTGGAGCTTTATTCAAAACTTAACCTTAGAAGATGATAGGGGTAACAATTAATGTATGATGTATGAGCTCACTAGGGACATCTTTTTAAAGGCAGCCATAAAATTTCAAAAGCCCTTGTAGCTCTTTTAAAGTTGATGGCAGAAGTATAAGTGACAAATAATTTTCTTTATATTTCTCTAAATAGGCTTTTGGAATAGTTTCATCTGTTATATTAAATGGTTATGACTGGAATCAAATTATTTTGATTTATTGAACTAAGATCCAGGTTATGCATAAATAAGTATGGTTTCTAAGCAATTGTGTGGACAGCCCCAAGGGACTAGTAATGAAATGTTGAAACAGGAAAATTTCAGAATATGAAATTGTTCTTCATGTCTAACTTTCAAAAAATCTTTCTCTTTAATTATATTTGTTCTGTTACAGATTTCTCTACTTAGTTTCCATTTATTTTTCTGTACTAGTCTCTCCTGTTAGCAGATGAATTCTTTCTCCTTTTCTCCTCATCACATTACTGGTCACAGACATGTCATAACATGATTAAGCTTTTCTTGGAATAGTGCAGAGTGGAAAGTGTAATCAGAAAAGATTTGACTGTTCAGTCTAGTCTAGTGCTATGCAAGGCAGGAAATGTCTGAATGTTTGGATAAGAAACAAAAGAAGGTTAAATCTTGTGAGATTGTTGCTACTTTTAATTCTAAGTCATTAAAAATGACATGCTCCAAGACACTGTAATATTGAGTTGGGGTTCAACATTTCAGGTTGCTTCTGAGAAAATTTCTAAAGCTAATTGGTATATTTTTTTTGGGGTTTTTTTTTTTTTTTTTGGTTGTAAGATATATTATTTATTTTTTAAAAAATTAAATGGAAAGAAATTTTATTCAAAGACTTTGAAATGTGTTCTGTAGACTTGAGAAGGATAATTGGCTACATGCAAAGATGAAACAGGTATGGGACTAGGGAAAAAGTAAAAATGAAAAAGAAAATTGTACTCACATTAGAAAAACGATGCCCTCTTAGGTCAGAAAGAAGACTCAGCTCTGCTGGATGGGCTCTGGTGTGTCTCATCTGCGGCTCTCAACCTGATATTTACTGTGCAGGGACAAAGCTTCCTCCTCATCAGGGCAGATGAACTGAGTATTTCCCACATGGGGCGTAGATGTCTCCTTGACTACACTGTGAAGTGACTTCTGGGGGTAGCTATGCTTAGGATTGAAAAAAACCCCAATATAAGAACTTGAGCAAGCACAGGGGAGAGCTTGGCTTACACACTGTCTTCCATAAAGAGCTGCCTTTGTTTCAGAGTAGCTCTGTCCAGACTTTGACATCTCCCTAGGGGGAAAGGTGACATGTTCCTGACTCCAGGGTTCTCTCTGGAACAGGAAAGATCCAAGGATATTATGCAGATTTTTATTTCAGTTGTGCCCCTTTAGATCACATTATGGACTCTACGCATGATAGTGCTGCATAATGCTGTGAACCTAGAGCAGAATTTATAAATGGAATGAAAATATTTGATGAAAGTTTTGAAAAGTTTTATTGAAATTGGTGCTATGTTGTATCAAGACATACGTTGCTTTCATTTAATATGTTTGCTTTTTGGAAGCATAAACAATAAGCTGAAAAATTTTGATAATGACTTCCACTATTTCCTGTATGATTTTTAAATCCATCATTGTGAAAAAGCAGGGACTTTCCACCTTCCTATCAAAAAACTCTTAAAGGTCAGAATTTTCAAGGTGTCAAATGTGTGTATTTTGAGTTTGAATTTCAATATATAAAAATTGGAAAATATGGTTTTCCCAAAAAGAAAGAAGAAAGAGGAAAGAGATACAGGGACATATTCCCTGACTCTGAATATGAACAATGGAAGAAAAGTGAGCTAGCAGTAGAAATATATTTTATTGTTGCCTGTAATCTGTGTTTTCCATTCACACCAATTTCTGAGCAGACTGGGGCCTATTTTCCATTTGTTGTATGTGAGTAACTCCCATTGTTGAAAATGGAAGTTATTTGTTATATCAAAGAGGAAAACGTGGTTAGAATGTGATTGTAACTGTTTTTTTCCCCTAATTTTCTGTTCTGTGTGTTATTATTTTGTGGAGTGACATGTTTTTTTTTTTCTGCAGTGTTTCTCATATTCTGAGTAAGGTCAGCTTACAGTAATTTCAAGAAGAAAGGCATCTTTTGCTGCAGTGTGCTATCATTTCAGGGCTCTCTGCAGGCAAACTTGCAGATCAGGATAGTTTTTTCCCCTTCAGTTTGGTCTCTTTTACTTTGTTAAAGCCATGCTGATGGTCCAAATGATCTCTGCTCAGCTTCTGCATTTTAGTACAAACTGGAAGCTCACAGTGGTCCTTCTGGTTCATATAATCAATTTGAGGTTCATAGTTTTTTTTACAGTAAAGAGCTTATCACATCACTAGGAGAAACTAGAATGAATTTCTCAGCTGGGGACGGGGGTAGGTCGAAAGCATCACATTTTTATTACCAGGGCAATGCTGCTAATGATTAAAATATTTGTTTATTCACTGAGAAAATTAACTTTTTTCCAAACAACTGTGCAGATGCAGAATGATCAAATCTTGTGACCTTTATTGACAAAGGGAATGTTGCCTTTAAATTAATGTGAATGTTGGGCCTTATTGAATAGCTTCAACTTGAAGGAGCTGAGTTGTGCCTAGCACTCAATATTGTGCAGAAGAGCAACACAGATGCTGTGCTGTTGCTTCAGACTTTCCTAGCATAGTCATATTTTTGCTCTGTTTGTACAAAGAGTGGAGTTGCTATTGAACAGGTGAAGTGTCATTAGTGTCCTTGTGGTCTAAACGTTTTTTGTTTTTGGTGGTGTGTTTTATATTTTGCAGATTTAGATCTTGTTGGAAAACCATGTGTCTTCAGTCTGAAGGATCCCAGGGTGGAATTTGTCTGTCTTGCTTTACCTCTCCTTGTAACACCGAGGTTTTCATCTGAGCTTTCCATCAACTGTCTTTGATGATCATTTGTGAGAAATGCATGCTTTTACGTCTTCATTCTAAAACCTGACCTGAGAGAGCTCAAATGAACACATCTTCCCTAGAAGAAGGATACTCCCTTGCAATTCCAGTCGTAGCCATATTTGCATGTGAAAATACCCAGTATGAGAGAAAATCTCTCTCAAAGGATAAAGAAAATCAATTGGCATGAAATTATGTGATGATGAAAGATCTCAGAAAGCCCTTTGTTTCTCTATTTTTTTAAAAAGTTGATGCATCTGTAGTTTAAATCTCTGTTGGCTGACTCCCTGGCTGCTTTCTTCTGGAGTATAACTGTGCAGTGAAAATAAATCTGTCACCTGAACAGAGGTCAGTGACCTTTTTTTTTCCCTGCAAACAAGTGGCCTGCTTCCTAAACATCACTGTAGGAGAAAAGGATGAAGTGTTAGAGCAACCAACTATAACCACTGTCTCTATTGTCTAGTCAGTTTTCTACTTGTTGAATGATTGATTGCAACCAGTCTAAGTGCTGAAATTTTGCTTTGCTAAATTCAGGTTTTAGGTAAGCCGCTCTGAAATACATTGGAAAATTGAGAGCCTTAATGTTCCTACCCAACCAAGATAAAGGAAAAGCTGTTGGATGTCAGAGAATGAGCCTGTGCAGCCTAAGGACGAGTGATGAGTTACATTCTGTACTGCTGTGGTGCTATAAGAACTGCTGTTGAATGCCAAGTCTTGTCAACTGTGAAATTACTATTTCTGCTTGATAATGTTTTGTTTCCAAGCAGGATCTAGATAAAAGGCAATAACAGAACTTTTGAAACAAATCAGACTGCCTGTCAGACTTTTTCCTTTGGTCTTCAACCAACACATTATGGAAAGTTTTAGACTTGATATAATCTCAGCTATCACACAGTTTTCATTTCCCCCCCACTTCATTGCCTAATTTGGCTGAATTGATTGAATTTTAAAGTAATACAGTCCCTATTATTTTGTCTAACTGGGATACAATACTTCAAAAAAATGCTTGCACATTGAAGCAATTTATATTGTAAAAGTAACTCTTGTTTCCAACGCACCTTAAAAAGGGATTTTTGGGTTTAATTACAGAGTTAGACTAGCATCCTTGGAAAGTGAAAAAGTCTGTTTTTTGCTAACATGTTAGAGGAAGGAAAACTTTTTACTTTAACAATGACTGCATAGCTGCCTCTAGGATAGTTCAGGTATCACCTGGACTTTGAGGTCTGTTTGCTGAAAGTGCAAAAGGGACGTTGGCTATCATGGAATTCCGATTTCTCTCAGTTAGACTTGTTAAGTAGCAAGGTACTTAGGCCTGTGTGTAGTATGAAGCCTCTGAGCAGTATCCCTGAGTTTAATAAGCCTGGTCAAATGAGTAAGCACTTTGGCTGAGGTGGAGTCCAAGGGCATAAATTTTTGTAGGTTTCTATGCAAATATCTTTTTTATATGTATATTTGTCCAGCTGTTTCTGAGTGTCAGAAATCCAGAAGAAATTTGAGCTGTAAGAATCTGCTTCCTATTTTTAATTGTGAGAAGCATTCAGTATCCCTGGTGTTCTTTTCCAGAGTGAATAATGATGCTCATCTACACTGTAGTTTTTCATGTAGGCAACTAAAATGTACAACTTATGTGAGGTGGAATGAAATTTTGAAGAATCATTTTGAAATAGTGATAGTGCCAGTGTATCCTCAATAACAAAGAAGTCGTGATGTACAGTTACCAAACTCCAAACTAAAATAATACTATTGGTTGGAATAATCTGTCCCTTATGTAAGAGAACTGATAATATTAATGTTAATATTTTAATATCTATGTGTTCACCATGTTAGCTTTACATGAATTACTCAGTGATTTGTAAACTCTGACCTATCTGTGGATTTAGTAGGTATCATATCTGCCTCATGAAGAGTTTAGTGATTCATTCTGCCACAAAATACTTTTATACAGATTATCAAATTCTTTGACCTCTGTTGGCAAGAAGTCCAACAGTCCAGCTCTAGCAAACAGGACTGAAATCACCAGAGTCACCGTGATAAAGATGACCAAAATCCCAAGCCAAATCTGACAGACAGATGGGTTACTTGAAGATTACAAAGTGACAACTTAATGAGGCTTTTGGAAGACTACCAAGTCTCAGAGAGAAAGGAAGAGGGTGAGACATTTCTTGAATCAAAATTTATCTCCAATGTTTTTCTCATTCTGCCGGAGCAAAACCATATCATGCAGCTTTTTGGCTGATAGGTTTGGGCAGGAAACGTCTTCAGAAATGGTTTTCCTGCAAAGGTATGGCCTCAGGGTGCCATCCAGGGCGCCGAGCAGGGCGGGACAGGAGGAAAGGCTTCAGCACCCGGGGCAGCGCCCGCGCCCGGGCGGGCGGCGGAGCGGCGGGAACGGCGGGCAGGGCGGGACTGCGGGCGCTCATCGTTCTTCCCCCAAGGGGACGCAAACTGATTGTGCCGACCAGGAAGGGTCTTTCTGTGCCGGGGCAGAGGTGGCTGGGATGAGCCTTGGAGACAGCACAGAACGGCAGACCACGCTGGAAAGCTGTCACTGCCTGATGGAGCCTGTGCGATGGGAAAGGGATACTCCTGGGATATGGAGAGAGCAGAGGGGATGGAGCTAAGAGGCATCCAGCTGTCAGAGTGCAGCAGCAAGGCTCGAAGTATCTGGCATCATAATCTGGACTCAAACCTGGTGAAGGTTCTTAATCTCTCTCTCTGCAGATCCCATTCCATGAGAATAATTCCCAGGAGAAATACCCTATTACTTGAATTTCAAGAGATCTGTGCAGTTGTCACGAATGGATTTTGTGAATTTAGTTCAGCTCCTGTCTTTGCCCAGGCCTATGGCAGCAGGCAGGAGGTGTATTGAAGTGACCAGCACCCCAAAAATCCACTCTGTCCACAAATTCTTTAATAATGGCTGATTTGGTCTATTATGAAATGAATTATTTATTAATAGACAAGAAAACTGACAGACAAGACTTAAAACAAACTATTACTACAC
This sequence comes from Daphoenositta chrysoptera, assembly GCA_013397915.1. Taxonomy (NCBI): domain Eukaryota; kingdom Metazoa; phylum Chordata; class Aves; order Passeriformes; genus Daphoenositta; species Daphoenositta chrysoptera. The sequence goes on along the minus strand of VZRO01007527.1, from coordinate 158,599 downwards.
AGGGATAGAACAAAAAGAGATACTACTAGTAGATTGACATACAGTGCACGAAACTGGTATTCTTTCAATTACAGCTAGTGAAGAAATAGTATAAACCTAGGATTCAATGTATCTCACCATCCGAAGGCGGGTGGGGCACACATCGAGATCCTTTCACTCAATCCCTGGGAAGTAACCGCGAAGCTGCGTCCAAGCCTCGGGGAGAAGTCTCCAGCATTTTCGGGATGTAAGAGGCTTCTAACCTCAGTGATAACTCGTGTATCTTTTATAGTTGTAAAACATGCAGAGTCTGTGGAAAGAACAGTAACTTAGCAAGGACTGGTAGTGAGGAGTTACCATAGACTACAACAATAAATCTTTCTGAACAAGCTTAATTTCTGCTGCTGTTTCTGCACATTATCCTTCCTGAGGCTCTCTGCCTGTACGATATCATAGAGCTGTCCTGACAAAGAATCATGTGTTAAGAAAGTGGTTGTCTGTAGGACTTGTCAATGTCAAATAAAGTATAGCAATTGAGGCAAAGGACTGCAAGAAGACGTGGGACATTTCGAATGTGCAGCTTGTGATGTGCTCTTATGGAGAAATGCATTTTCAGTTTCTGTCAAACAGTTCCTTTACAGTGATGGGAAAATTGTTAAACCATGATTTTCACATTTGACCACTACTTGCACAGTCTGTATTTTGTCATCGTAAGTTTGAAGTGATTGTGATTCTTGATTTGCAGAGGTTTTGGCACAAACAACACCTCCTGAGCTCACTGGAACATGTTAATAAAAAGAGGATTCTAGGAACATATTAGGTGATGCATAACTGTAGAGATTGTGGAAGACTGGCTCATGTGAAGCTCACAGTTCCAATTTACAAGTTCCGATTTCAATTTTAAAACTCCCTGTACTTAAATCTCTGTTATCTGTTACTTCATCTTCTTGAAGTGTGGAGAAATATAAGTTTCTTCATATTTTCAAAACTCTTATACTCAGTAGAAGAGCATGAGATATACACTCATTATAGCTGTCACTACTCTTTGCAAGCTTAAATGCTGTGGAATGTAAAGGAAGAATGAAAATCCAGGCTAGAGCAACTAAGAAAGCAGATAATGGCATTAATGTTATTTTACCTTTTGGCCACCTGTTGCAATACAGCCAATGCCAGCAGTGACTGAAAGTCATTACTGTTTGACAGCTGCTTCATGTGCTTTGGAAAATGGCTGTGTAATTGTTCTCAACCTCCTTTCTTGTGGACAGGTGTCCATACCATGATTAGCACTAATTGGCAATGTTGTTGGCAGTCACAGAAGGAAAACTAATGAAAGAATGAGCATGGAGGGGGAATAAATTTCTCAGCCGCCAAAGCAATATGCCTGTCTATAATCCTGCCTGTTCTGAGAACAGAATGTGAGCTCTGTGTGTCCCCTCTCCCCCAAGCATATTGTTTTGGAGAAGCCAAGTTGTTTTAGGAGAGAGAAACACTGGGTAGTTTAAAAAGGAATTGAAGCTGACAATGGAAGAAAGACCTGCTTTACGAATTTTTAAACTTTTGCTTGATCAAAGTTTGTTTGATTTTAACTTGGTTAGAAAGTAAGTTTTCAGAAAGGGGGCAAATGTAGAGAAAGCTCTAAAAATATAGCATCCCAAGGAAAACTCAGGTTTTTTTTTCACAAAAGGATAACAGGTAGTTAGGATATCATCAGGTCTGTCTCTGGAATGCTGTTGTCATAGTCTTCATGACATGGTGAAGTCCATCTCACAAACAACCTGCTTACGTCCACTGTCTGGATATGAGTTTGTATGGACTTACACGTTGGAATTGTAGAGGACTGTTGGTAGATATAATACTAGAGTTTGCTTCATGTCTGCTGTGTGAACACTCAGACATCCCTAACATGATTGGGGAAGACCACATGTAGCAGATGCTATAAACTTTCTACTCATTTGAATCAGCAGTCCTCTGGTTCTGTCACTTTGTGACATATTATCTGAATTTTTGGTGAAAGTGGATGTGTATATGGTCTCAAGAGTAGGAAAGGATCATGGTGGCCAGTGCTTAAAGACCTATTCAGGAAGTTACATTACTCACTTTGAAAAAAATCTGGATTCTTATGTCATCTTCTGTCTTAGTTGTTATTCCTTCCCTAGACACCTTGAAATTCTTTCCTGTTCTCTTAAGTTTGAGTTGCTAAGTCAAGACTTTTTCAGACCTAGCAGTTCTGCAAACCCTGAAGCAATCACCTTTGCCATAAATGTTTATAGTGATGTCTTTTCCTGAAGTAGAGGCTGATAGGAGCAAGTTGATAGCATTAAGGTACAGAGCCAAACCTACCATAAGCATGTCCAAGTGTGTACATGATTTTGCAGTACAAATGAAAAAAACCCCAAACCTTCTGGAAATTAGATGGGGGCAGCTAACACTGAGGTACAGTAATGTACAGTTCTTAGCTCCCACATCAGGTCAAATTGAAGCATGTATCTTAAAAAGGGCATGGGAAAAGTAAAAATAAAGAAAGATGAGGATTATGCTTGAGGAAAAATATCATTCCTAGGAAGTGAAGGTGGGTGGATGAAGGAGAGCTGAGTTGGTGTGCTATCATGCAGGAAAAAGGGAGAGGGGGCCTGCATTGATTCTTGTATATCATTGCCTTCTCCTCAATGACTTATCAGCATGGAGCCAACTGCATCTTGTATAATGGATGTACTTTCTGCAGGATCGATACAGGCTCATCACACAGCTGGCAGCATTGAACATCTTTTCTGTCTCAGCCTGCAGCATTTATTCTCTCTTGTTGCTTATCCCACGTTATGTGTTCTGATGACATGGCAATAGGTTTTGTTGAGTAATGGTAAAAAAAGGCTTATCTTCACACAGACATGGAAGCACAGATGAACAATGGCAACGTGGAACCTTTATAATCCCCTCCAAAACCCTCCCCCAGCTGCTTTGGGACAGTGACCAGTGGTCTGAGAGTGACACCCATCACAATGCCTCAGAAAAGAGTCTCTGGATCACCTTTTGGACAGCAGGAATAGCCTTTGGGAATATGAAACTTATTATGAGAAGCCAGGAAGTGTATTTTGGGACTGCACGAGATTTCTATGGGATGTTTTGGAGAGGAATTAAAAGTGGAGAAAGGGATGCATCTAGCTGATTTGGAGAGGAAAAGAATTTGTGAAAAGGGAGGGGTAAAAGGCTGATTCCATGTAAGAAGATTGCTGGTCATGCCTGGCTCCTGGTCTTCTCACCAAATGCCATTACTATATTTGAGGGTGAGGAACTCTTTATTCTGTGTGCGTGTGTGTGTGCATGTAGGTCTGCTCCACCAGCTGGAGTAGGATACAGGCACAAGGGGCATGTGAGGCAGTGATCACTAGGAAATACTAAGCCAGTCTAGCTGGTGACATAGATAAGTGACAAAATATTTAAGCAGCCATAATTCTAGGGCAGATACTAGAGTGACCAGAGGGGCTGAGAGCTGATTTCTAGAGGGATCAGAGGCTCTGAGACAAATTCTAGGGACACGGTGTGAGCATGGCCTGCGAGACCCATTTCATGTGTGTGTGTGGCTTGTTGGGTTTTTGCATACATTTGTGCTGTATACCTGTGTGTATGCAGGGACCTGCTGGGAATACATGGATCCTGGCTGGATCTGGAGGCATGGAGATGCAGCAGCCTTTCCTCTTTTGGTCCACTGAGTCTGGCACCCCCTAAGAGGTTTTATTAAAGTTGTACTTAGTATATCTGATCATCCTGAATGCAGAAAGAATCCTGGCAAACTCTATATTTGTGTATTGCCAAACTTTGGGAGAATTTAGGTATTTTCCCAAACATGGTCTTTTCTCCTGAGAATGAGGAAAGTAACTCATGGGAGGTAAAAGTTCTAAAACAAAGGAAGCAAGGAGAAATGGGAAACATTATATTTGGGCTGGTCTTCCCTGTGGTACATTTATTCTTATTTTCTAGAGAAATTTAGACTTTTTATATTTCTATTTCTCTTTAATCATTAAAGCAATGACAGAAAACAAAAATGTAAATGATGTATTGAGGTTAGCTTTTCTGGAGAACAGTTCTCTTGCTTCCCTTGCTAAAGTGCCTATAGGTATTACTCTTAGGATAATTGTAGCATTTTATCATGTTGGCAGATCCTTTATAATAATTTTTGTTCCCATTAAGCAACAATAGATGAAAGGAAACCTTGGCTCAGGACACCTGTTGGCAGCCTCACAGTTGCTACTGAATAAGAATTGCAGCAGTAGTTGTCACTGCTGACAGGATGTCACCGAAGAGAGAGCTGGCATTTTAAGGGCTGCTGTGTGTTTGTAAAAGCTTGGCCCAGTCTGAGAGCTCTGCCTCATCCTCCCAGCACAGCTCTGGTTTTACCTGTGGCAGTGACAGGAAGCAGGTGAATCACAGGACTGCGAGAACAAAACCCACATATATGGGAACATGGATCTCAATTCCATTTCTATGATAAAAAATAAAGGGTTAGGATGAGTGCTTTTCAAACCTAAGACTGTTATCTTCTGATTTTATTTACAGTTATTTATAATGCAGACATTTAAATAATTTCAGGATAAATTGCAATATACCCAATAATGGAGGTATTTACTTGGTGAGTATGGTAGTAAGAATATTTTCAGGAAAAGGAAAAAATCTTTAAGTAAATCCCCACTGTATGGTATTCATATGTTGCTGTGAGTGCTGCTTCTTTGCCTCTTGTTTTCTGTCCCAGAGGGGTAGAACTTCAAGTTGAATCACTGTAGGGTCACACCTCTCACATCATTTGTAAATATACTCTGTGAATGAGATTATGTTTTAGTGATGGCACAAGCTGGTAAAAATGTCATGAATTCACATGAAACATTAGAGAAGCTTTGAAATGGGGGGCAAAGCAGCAGCCAGAAGGAAATAAAAGTCTTCCCAAATGCTGCATAACATCCTTTTTAAAACGGTGTTACTATAATTGTAGGGCAATGATAATTGACTTTTCTTTTTTGATATGAAATTGTTTCAATAAATATTCTGTGATTCTTAAGTACAATGTCTCTTGTAGCAGTCCTCACACAGTACGACTGAAAGCCAAGGTGTTACATTCTTTTGCAGGGGACTCAGCTTTATGAATGTCTCTTAACTGAACAGTTTTGTCTTAGAATGTTACGGGCTCTGATGAGAGAAATCCTGTGCCAGAACTTGAAGGATATAACTGAGCATCTGTGAATGTAGGAGGAGAAATAACATTATTGAAACCTGTTTCTTAGAAACAAAAATACTGGGAGGTAGTAGAAAGTCAGGTTAAAGTTGAGGAAGAATACACAGCTCCCCTGACCACTGTCCCTATCTTCAGGCTGGCACTAGGGGTTGCACAGATCCCCTCTAATCTGGCACTAACTTACACATTTTGTATCAAGCATTATTGGTCTGGCACAGGGGCAATACACTTTCAGGTGACATACATTTTAAATCTTACAACTTCTGTACTCTACTTTTTAACTCTGTACAGCTTGATGCATTGATTGCCAAAAGCTTTTGCTTTTGAATAATTCAAGAAAGTCAGCTGTCAGTAGGTATGTAATTTGGAGAATTGCCTTTGTACTTTTTAAAATCCTGGAGCATGTGCCAGCAACTGACTGAAGCTCAATTTTAAGTTATGTACTAGAGCTCAACTTGTACAGAGTTGTATCTAAATGAATAGACTCTATGGGTTTAGACTTCTCCCATCAGTTTTTTACACGGACTCCAATAGCATATTGAAGAACAGTTTCATGTCGCGTTATTGAACTCAGAGCTGATAGGTCTGATAATTTCCATCAAGCTTTTCACTATGTCATGACACCTGAATGTCAATGATGCATTGCTGTAAAGCCGTGAGCATTGCCTGTCTAATGTTTTCTTATTGCAAGGCACTAGAGCCACTTGAATTCAATCATGGAGTTGAAAAGGTAAGAACTCTCTAAAAGAGGGAGAGAGAGAGTGAAAAACTTTCTTGGGAATCGTGGGCATCCTGGATTGCACGCAGCTGAAGTATGGATACAGAAATTAAAAGCAAATAAATAAAATATAAGCTATTACATATAATTAATCTGTATAAATGAAAACATATGGCTCATAAGCACATGACAAGATTAAGCTGAAACCTAACATATGTAAAATGAAGGCATATAAAAATAAGTCTGATGAACTCAAGGCATTTAGCACACTAAGTAACTCCTGAACAACACTATGAGCCTTATGGTCTCCTTGTTACTGAGGTGGTGCATTGTTTTATTTTTGCAGTATGACAGTGCTGCTTGGTAATCAAGCCTTGCTGTGTTCTGCACTCTACAAGGATGTGATATGTAGACCTGCAGAGCCCACACTTGCTAAAAAGCTGGAAAAAGAGTTTCATGCCTGCCAGAAATACATTGCAAATATAACATATTTAATCTACATATACATTCATATAAAACATAAATATAGATTTATTTGGATCTGGACTGCATTTTTTCTTTGGAAATGGGATACATTATTTTTAATATTTTACAATGTGGGGATTAATATGTCTGTAATCATTACAGGTATGATAAGAGTAATTTCTCCTTTCCGGTACACATTCAAAGCAGTAGAATAAAATGCATTTAGCAAGATGCCCTTCCTCTCTTCTGCAATCCACCATGTGAAGAAAGAAACTAAGAGACATGAGATGAGGCATCTACACCAGTGCCACCAGGATGATTATGTTTCCTTTTATCTGAATCCAGACAAATCTCTTGACTTGCTAGATTCTGCAGTTATGGGGAGGGGAAAAACGGGATGCAAAAGAGTCAGATGAGTGTGGTGGTGTCAGCTTTGGAGGGTTGGCCTGAATTTTACTCCCTCAGTCATATATCACTTCGTATTCTTGTCAGAAAGACACCTCTGTGCTCATGACTTTTATCCCATTTCAGGGTCACTTCTCATATGATCCTTATTTTCCTCTTCTCTGGTCCAGTGTCCTGATTTGTTCCAGCAACAGGATGATGGCTGAGTCTTTATGTAAGGCAATTACATTTGAAAAGAAAAATTCCAAATTTTCGTGCATTTCTGTTAACATATATTCTGCTGTGTACAGTCTCACTGAGGTAGAGGTCATAATTGTGGTTAAGGTGGGAAAGGTAATTGTAAAGCTGTTGGTGTTTTTTTTAGCTGTTAATTTTCTGCCCTTTGAACCATGAGGATTGCCTTAGTTTTTCCCCCCCCCATATTAAATTATTATGCCACTCACCTCTTTCCAAGCTACTATTGTTTTTCCATCTCTAGTTTTGTTTCCTACCACTCCATTCCTGTTTCTCTTTCCTTCATTGCTCTGCTCTGACTTCCTTCATAAAAATCTTATTTTCTATTTCTCCCATTCATCTCTTCCTGTTTTTATCCATGCCACCTCTTAAGCTTTCCTCCTCCTTAATGTTACCTAGCCTAGAGTATAACTTTGCCTAATTTTGCACTCTTCCTGCAAACCAGCCATGTAGCCATTGCTGAAGAGGTAATACATAACCCATAATAATTAGCAGACTATGAAAAGCTTTGAAATGATAATTTTTTCCCTGGTGGTGGGCTGAGATGTTGAATTGAGCTAAAATATATTTTATTTACCTTTAAAACAATTGTCTCACCCAATCACAGTCATTTTTCTTCAGTTTTGAATAGCAGCCTTGGAGCTAGGTGTGGGACTGTTTTATGTGGTCCTGTGCAGGGAGGTAAATCATAGCAAACACCTTTGGGCTTCTCTGGCTGCAACCCAGTAATGTGTAGTGTAAAGGAAGTAGAAGGTGTTTACTAAATCATAATTAAGAGCTGATTTCTAGAGGGATCAGAGGCTCTGAGACAAATTCTAGGGATATGGTGTGAGCATGGCCTGAGAGACCCATTTCATGTGTGTGTGTTGGATTTTTGGCTTGTTGGATTTTTGCATACATTTGTGCTGTATACCTGTGTGTATGCAGGGACCTGTTGGGAATACATGGATCCTGGTTGAATCTGGAGGCATGGAGATGCAGCAGCCTTTCCTCTTTTGGTCCACTGAGTCTGGCACCCCCTAACAGGTTTTATTAAAATTATACTTAGTATACCTGATTATCCTGAATGCAGAAAGAATCCTGGCAAACTCCATATTTGTGTATTGCCAAACTTTGGGAGAATTTAGGTATTTTCCCAAACAAGCCTCTCAGAACATTTTCTAGTTGTCACATGAAAAAGGGAGATTTTCTTGACCCTTAGCATTTGATTTGCCTGTGAGTGGCCCAGGAAAGCTGAGACCCTTGTGCCTGACCAGGCTGTGAGTGTCCTGTTAGGGGGACCCTTCATTGAGCAGTCCTGCTGGGTCAGAGGCTGGTCTGACTAACTTATCCTGGAGCACACACCAGCATTAGGGAGAACCCTCAGCAGGTCTTTCACATTTTTTGAGTATGTTCCCTGCTGCTGGCATCTGCCAGTACCCATGAAGAACTCACACTCACAGTTTGCGGAATAACACTCTTTATCCACAGGAAACTGTGACAGGTGAAGGTTTGAGGACTGTTGGTGGTGGTATCTGACTGCAAAAATGTATTCAAAGCAATGCACAGACAAGCTCCAATACCCAATAAAAGCATTCAGCACGGACAGAGTGTGGTTCTTTCCCAAGAGGTGTCCCTATGGGGGAGGAGACAGGTTCAGCTAGTTGACAGATCTCAGCAATTAAAATAGTCTTCCCTAAATTATCCCCATTCTCTATTTAGTTTTATACTATTTCTTCATGTTTAGGTGGAGCTTGAGTCACTCCAGTCATGCATACCTTGGATACTGATTGGTGTAAATTGCTTTGCTCTTAAGGGTACAGTCAATAAAACGTAGAGCACACGCCCCATGAGGGGTGGTTGTACCTTGTAGGGGGTACCTTTGGGATGAGGTGTATGCTAATACTACAATTAGGTTTTAATGAACCAAATTCTTCTGAGAAGAGTGATTTCACCACAGCTGCTGGCTTGACAGCAAGACATCTCCTCTCTCCCCTGGCTGGCAGGTGTTATGGGGTTTATCAGCTACAAAGCACCACTGAGTTCTCCTGCCTGCGAGGACTCCACCAGAGCCTGGCCATGGTGTCTCCACTCTGCTCCACCCTCCATTCCATCCCCCTTAGCAGGTTGTGGTTGCAGATTGTGTGCACATGGAATCACCATGGGATAGGTTTCCAGCGTGCCAACCACATTCTGTCCAGGGAGCAGCAGCTGTATTTTACCCTGTAATTTCTGTACTCTTGTAACTTCTGTTAGGATGTGAATATAACTTCTCAGTTTCCTATAATTTTCATCCCAGCCATCTTTCCACTTTAATTAGTAAGGCTTTCTTAAAAACCAGCTAAATCTGGGTGCACTGAGCTTCACAACCCTTTCATTCAGGGCTTGTACCAGGCAGACCTTATAAAAAGGCTTGACTAGGATATAGCTTTGATATTTCAGTATGCCATATTAAGTAACTTTCAGAGCTTCTATTATTGCTTAACTTGTGAGAGTATTTACTGAGTCTTTATTAGAAGTAGGTTTCCAGGTTTCTTTGCTTTTATCTTGCCGCCTACAGTATTTAGTGAAGTCTAACTTGGGAGGAATTTTTTTTGGCTTTATTCTCTAAGTGATCCAGTCCTAACAATGAGTCCATGATGATCAATTTACTTTAATTTAATTTATGTTTTGTCATAAACTGTTACCTTCTTGACTTGTCTGTGTAATATGCAGCCTCACTCAAAAGAGCTGTTGGATACGTTTTCAATTGCTTTATGTGAGTCATTGTTCTAGAGGGAGCTTTTATTATGGATTGAATACCAATGATGATAAATTTACATGTATAAGAACAGATAGATGTTCTATTAGATTTATACCTGTTTCCTAAGTGTGCATATATTCACACACAAATATACATTTGCATTAGTATGCATACAGACTCACAGGGTCCTGGAGACAGAAGGATAAGAAGGAAACATTGGGATGCTGCCAAGATGAACTACAGTATCTTTGGTCTTATTATTATTCATTATTTATTCCTGTTGCTGGATATGACACACAGTTGTCCCTATCCTTCTTGCATTGTCACTTAGGCTTCTTGCCTTTGTTCCATGCTAAAGCTGCAACTTCAAAAACAATATGATGTAAGAGAGGAGAAGGAAAGGCTGACTCTGGACATGCTGAAATGTCAAAAAAAGCCCATCTGAAATAATGAGCTGAATACCTACTACCAGAAGAAACTATATTTCACCTCCTGCAAGTACACGAGCAACTAATCAGAAAATAACCAAGTACATGGTACAGGGAGAGCAGTTTATAAACAGGTGAGACTGGACCAAAATAATTAAAAAAGTAGACCAGATTTAACTGGAGACCTTCCTGCTAGAGCCACAGAAGTTAAGATTAAGGTGTGTGTATGTGTTTTTGCTTGTCTGTTTGTTTCTGGCAACTGCTTTATGTTGCTGGGGGCAGCCAGGACAAGCTGCTCAAGCATAAGGTCTGGGTGCATCTCGCCCCACCTTGCCATCTGTAGCATGTGTGGACATATCTGAATCAGTCACACTGAGCTCCAGCTACATAGCCAAGGTATTTTTTGAGTTCAGTTTATCTGCTGGTTTTAGGTATCTGCTTTAAAATGAATGCTGCTCTGGTCATGCCCTCTCCTCTCCGCTCCCTGCAGTGAGGACCCTGCTCCTGTGGACACCTGCAGCACATACTGAAGATGTCTGCATTGGAGCAAATTACTCTCAACTGAGCTTTGGGAGCTGGCTGTGCTGCCTTTTGCCCTCAGTAAGCACGAGGGTAGCTGTACTGCCAGCACTATAATGAAAGATTAGGATTAGGGTGATTTACCTTGCATTTGCAGTAGGATGTGCCTGCACATGTGGCTGGTCACTACTGTTCCACTGAGGGAAGCTGTCATGTGTGATGCAGTTACCCTGACAGCAAAAGGGCTTCCATTACTATTTCTGATACGAGAGTGAATATCAGCCAACGTGACAAAGCACCTTAGATTTTTCACTGCTAAGCCTCTTTCATAAGCTAAGCTTCTGCCAGGAGTTGGCCCTGTAGTTGTGTCTGTGTGCAGGCTCAGATCTGGGACCCACGGAAACATCAGTGCAGGAATTTGCTGGGATGATCCCAGGGGAATAAAGTAACATCAGACATCAGGTGGGTGAGGGGTGAGGGATGAGGGGTAGAGTCCTTTAGAGTGTGAGTCAGAACACACAGTGTAAACTTGCTCCCCAGCATTAACTCCACAGGAAACCATAATGTTGGATGTCTAAAGTTTGGTCCTGGCAACCATGTACATCTGAGAGCAAATATAACTGATAAACACACTCAGGTAAACCAAATTGTCATTATTTGATTTAAAATATAAAGTGAAATAAAAAAAAAGTAATTTCAAATTAGTTTCTGATTGCTATGTTTTGCTATGTTGAGCTCTGCTAAAATATTTCTTTTTATTTTCAAGTTCATCTCTTTCACCTCATCTGTTTGGGAAACTGTAATGTTAAAAGGGAACAAGGACAAACTTCATTTTAAAAAACAAGCTGTGTTTCACATCTACTGTCAGTGACAATAGCCAGCTTTTGATGTGTGATTCCGATAGCATCAAAATGAGAAAGCCTGGCAGTGATGCTCTGTTTGGTAATTTTAGAAGGAGGTTTTGGAGCTTACTTTGGACTTTCTGAACTATTTGAATTATTTACTGGCAGCCACAGGCGAGTGGCATTTTACAGGGTGTTAAAACCAAGCTTTGATATCTGAAAATAGCTCCTTTAGTACAGTGCTTGTCTTCCTTGATTCTCACATAAGCGGCATATTTATCATAGCTGAGTGATAAATGGTAAGATTCTGCTGTTTTATATGCAGTGAAATGACAAGGTCAGTTTTAATTAAGCTGAGATCAAGCCCAGTCTGTATTGCACACTTCTGATTAGGTTACTTCAAATTAACATAAGTTTTTGGAGACTTCACTGAAGTCAGTGGTGTTAAACACCAGCTGTGCTGGCAGATAAGCGTGGGATATAAGAAGGAGATAGAATTCACATTGAAATTAGCACTTGGCACAATATAATTCTCTGATTGCAAACTATGCGAAGTTGCCTGCGCTAATTGGTTGATTTTATTTGAAGCAGATGTTGTTAGCTTTCCCACTAATGATCTGGAGAGAAATTTTTTTTGAAAGACATGCCATGTTAGGTTCTCTGCAGTATAATAAGCTAATTACAACTTTAAGTACTTTCAGTAATTAGCACAATGTGTATAAAGTGGTCCTGATCTTTTCACCCTGCTGCATTATTGTTAGGACATGCAAAAAACAAAAAAGAGAGCTAGCTGGATTTAGTTTCCCCAATCTAGCTTTTTGTTTTCCCAGACTTTTATATTAAGGAGATAATGAGCTAGACTTTTATCCTTATTTTTAAGCACACCAAAAAGATTTAAACCTTTATCCTGTTTCACTCTAACTCTCTTCTCTAAATCAAATCTGTTTAGTTTTATCTATGTCCATTGAGGTAAAGTCTTCCAGCATCTTAAAAATCCCATTAGTAAACAGTTCTGTACAGCAATGGAGTATTTGTTCTCTATTAATTTATTTAATCACTTGCCTATGGATTACCAAGATCTAAAGTATATCTGACCTACAGAAAGAAAACAAACAAACCCACCCTGCAAACTTCCTTCTTTCTAGAGCAATCATGGTCCTTGTGGTTTGTACTGTCAGTGATTAAAAACTGCTGGCAGTTTGCAAAATAGATACAAGAAGACCCAGCAAGTGATCCTGCCTGCAGAAAGAAGAAAAACCAAAATGAGTTATATGAAAATGGTGAATCAAATATTATCCCCATAATCCGGTTTGAAATTCAGTATGACTGCTGCAGATGGTAGGTACACTCCAGAAATGGCTGTTCTGAGAATACAGTGTAATAAATACTTCAGTAGCGGTCTCCTGACACGATTTGGTGGAACTTGCTCTTCAGAAACCTCCACCTGCTATTTACACTGAAGATGCTTTCACTTCTTAGGAGAAGCGACTGGAGGCCAGATAGAACCATTTGCACAAATACGGTCACATTTCCCAGTTCCCTGGTTTCGTGGGCTTAGGAATGACACACCCAACTGTCTTGGCCAAGTTATGCCATTTCAGGAATGCCTCTGTGGCCCCAGCCACTCGTGTGACACACATATGCTGCCAGACAGTGGTGCCATAAGGCATCTCCTTGACACCACCTGAGAGAAGGGTCAGGGGGTTGGCCCTTCGAGTTTGTTTTCTGGGAAAATGATTTTTTGCCTGGAACTGCAAGGGCAGACGTTTCCAGACAGCAGGAGCCCTCACCAGGCGTTTTGTGGTGGGCTGTGGACAGAAGCCTGTTCAGGAGGGCTGAGCTGTGCTGTCTGCAGCCCCTGCACGGTCCTGAGTGCCTGCTTGCAGAGACTGGCACAGCAACAAAGAGGGGACAAAGCACAGAGCCCACAAAGTATTTTGGGCTGGCACGTGAAGGGACATCCGTGACACTGGAGGGGTAGAGCAGGAGGGAGCTGCTGATGACACTGAGCAGGTCGATTGGACCCTTGCTGTCCAGAAAGATCTCTCTGACAAAGTGCTTCAGGCCCAAATGTTTCTTCTTTAGGTCTTTTTAACTGCAAGTCGTATCTGTGGACAGTGTTTCCCCTTGGTGCAGAACAGAATAGTTTCAACTCATTATGTTTTCTCCTTTTTTTCCTTCCCTTTTCTATACTGGTTTTCAAAAGAAGTATTTCTTTTGCAGTTAGGGCATGGGTTGAGTGTCCTTGTGTACCTCTCTGTAAAGTGCATGTAAAGAAGGTGTTCAAAAACAAATATTGTATTTAGCATGTCATATTTCACTGAGATATTATCCTGGGTTAGCAAAACTGGCACAAAGTTTAAAATACTTATTTACTTCCATCAAACTTTCCTCTTTTAAATAAGCTGGTAAATCTACATCTTGAGAATGTGGGTAAGAAAAGGAAATATTTGTCATCATGGCAGTGGTGAGCTTTAAGGAAAACTCTTGAGTTAGCACTAAATCATCACTCAAAATAAACCACAATTTGATTTCTGTAACTCCTTGAGACCAAATTAATTACTTTTATTGCCTTGGGCAAATCTTCTAGCTGTGGGTTTAAGCTAAAGCAAACATGCTACTTCCCTTCAGTCTGAAGAATTGGCAAGTAAAGATTCTTTGTTATTTTAATCTCATGATTCAATCTCCTGCTGCATTAATTTGGTGATCTGACTAATTGGTGGTTTAACCTATTATTAATGTTCCTCCATTAATTTTCTGATGCAATTTTAATGACATCTTGATGTCACTATTGAATTAAAGTCTGTTTAGTCTAAGAAAAAAAGAAAAGTAAAGCAGTAGTTTTAGATGTTGTTATCTATTTGCTGAATTTTAATGTCTGTCTTCATTCTAATAAAAGTCTGTATGTTTTTAATATAGCAGATTGGGCTTTAATCCTGAATAAAGCAATTCATTTTCCGAAGAATTTCTGTGGTTTTAACTGAAATAAAGAGACTCCATTACACTGTTCCTAGGTCCTACTCCAAGGACTGCATGCAATGCATGTAAAAGTCTCCATGTGAAAAAGCAGATTCTGGGTCAAGTGGTGGTGATCATGAATATTCCCTCTGGACTACAGAGAAGTAACAAAGCAGAAACGGAGTTCTTGGCTTTGCTACAGTTTATCGTAAATCTCCACAGAAGTCTCTTAATTTCGTTGTGCCTCACTGCCTGCTCTTGACCCAATTAAATGGGGATCTCCCTTCATTCCCTTCACCTTTTACATGTTTCATCTGTTTGTGATGTAAACGTGTCAGAGCAAAGACCATTTTTCACCTACATTTATGATCTTTACAGTATTGGTTGGGATCTTGAAGAGCTGTATGTTGCACATCAGTAACAGCAGCTGTGTAATTAAACCTGGGTAATACCAGATATGGTGCAACCATCATAATTTATAAACAGAAACTAGCAGAAAGAATGAATCTACTGCTTCTGGAGCCTTGCAACTGCTCTTCTGAATCATGCCTGCATCTCACCCCATCTGATGCAGAGAAGCACAAGATGTGTTGACAGAAATTGTAAGAAATGCCATGAGGTGAACAGTCATCCTGTTTTCTAATTTATTTAGCAGTGAAGTACAGCTTGCAGGGGGATGAGCTGTGCGGCTTGGCCAGCAGCAGATGGGGTGACAGTGTGTGTCTGACCACGCAGCACACGCGGGAAACATCTCCACATCCCCGTCCCTCTTTGGCTGAAGAGACACTAAGGTCAAGGCACTGTTACCTAGCAACTAATGAGAGCTGATTAATCCATTTGTGGGTGTCACAGGCTGCCGTGATGTATGGGAGCCTGTGCCTGCTTCTACTATTTGTGTAGTGGCAGAAAAAGCAAGTACCAATAGCATCAGTATGACATCAGTAACGCTGACAACTGCATCATCAGATGTGTAAATAATAGCTGCCAACACTGACTGTCCATTTTCAGTGCTAGCACCAGATTTTGAATTTCTAACTTTCATTATTGTTTCTTTGAAGAGTTAGTAGTGATGGGATTTATATGTGAAGGAAAATCAGATTGTAGATACAGGGCAATTTGGGTTTTCCAGAAGAGCAAACTGTTGGCTTTCCAGTGGACTCCCTGTGGAAGCAAAGCTTCCCCTAATCTTCAATGTATATTCCACAAATGCCTAATCGAACTAAAAGAAAGTGAAACTTTTCTGACAGCAATTCTTTTGAGTTTTAGGGGCCTCTGAAGGGTTAAATAAAAATGGGTCATTTTATAATGCATCCGCTTGCTGTCCGTACTGCGTGATCCAGAAGGGCAGTACCTCACCCTGTCAATGTCTAATGAACTGTACAGTTCCATATGATTTATCATTGCTGGTGTTCCACCAGGAATGATCAATAATAAATTCTATATAATTTCTTTTTTACTTCCAAATGCACCCAGCAGGGTAGAGAAACTTTTAATAAATTGTTGGAAAAAAGTAGAAACACTTTCCATATTTTAACAGACAAGACCTTAGCAGACTTGGTTTGTGTTTTAAAGGCTTAAAGTCAAAAGCAAAACTATCTTTCACATTCACTTTGCTTATTTTTAAATTAAAAAATCTCATGAAAAATATTAAGATTTTATATGTGAGAAATAGACTTTAAATTGAATAGCTTTAACAGAAGAGATAAAACTTTAAAGAATATATTTTTCACACTTCAGTTTAGACAAAGCCAGGAAAGCAAACTCCCAGAGGCTCCAAGACCAGCAACAAGCGGCAAAGTTTGGCTGAGACCCAGATGAAATAAAATGTTGGTTTTTTTATGCCCTTCATCTTCCTACTCCCTCAAATGCCTTGCGTGAGACCTTCCATATTCAGGCATTAGTTTTACATTTTTTCACCAGCTTAAGGTTACAATGGAGAGCAAAATTATCTCCCTTGAAATGACCAAATTGTTTTGCAGACAGAAGTGAAGGAAGAAGGCACATTCTCTAGCTGTAACCAGACCAATCTGAGGTATAATACATTTTTTGCCTGTCCCTATCACGATTACTTACCCTTCCCAATCTTGTCTATTCTAACCACTGAGAAAATTGCACTGGAGAAATTTCCTTCTGATTAGTGATTAGACACAAAGGGAAATGTGGACTGTCTTACCCACTCATTCCATTTCCTTTGTGCTAGGCTCTTACCAACACTTATGCTTTCTAACTAGACGTTCCTGAGACGCTCTTTCTTGTGTGCTGTATTCACGCTCCCTAAATAACGCAGGGATCAGAAGTTTGCCCCTTGCCCAAGGGTGCTTTGGAGCTGGAAATGTGTGCTCTGATTTGCTTTTCTAAATCTCTGCGAGCTGTGTGGGAAATGGCTGATGCTGGCTGAGGAACATCTGAAAATGCTGCTGCACAGACCTTGCAAAGGAGCAAGGACCTCTGCCCACAAAGTCAGAACATGCCAGTCAGAGGATGGGCAGCACACCAGACTGTCTTCTGCAAGTAGATTTAAACCCTAATTTATCTCTGGACCTTGGGAGAGGCAGCTGGATGGTTAAAAGTATGAGGATATACAGCAGGTTTTTCAAGCAAGCAAAGATGCCTTTTACATATTGTTAAACATCCTTACCCTCCTCTCTTACGTCTCCATAACTGCCTCCATAATTCCCCACCACACAGGTAGCAAACATGGCAAAATGGCCTTTAAAACCTTTACAAGTAGGAAGAAGCACCTCCACTGTAACTCCCACTAAATTTAATATGTGTATGGTTTTTTAAAAAAATTTATTTTTAAGAGTAGAAAAGAAGGGGAAAGAAGCTGCAGTTTTGTTCCTGATTTATTGACTGGCTTGTGTTGAAAAGGACTCTGAAGATCATCAAGGTCCAATATACAAGGGGACATTTACCTGAGAGGCAATTGTGTATAGGCTGTTTGGCACATTTTACTCTCTCACCTTCCACAGCACAAAAATGTTGCTGGAGGCACATAAAAGGTGCTTGAAACCCCAGGTCTTAGAGAAATCATGTTGGGGGGAGCAGGGAGTGGATAGCAAAAGAGATATGACAAGCCTGGTCTGTGTTGTGCAAGTAGATTTTTTTCTTCACAGGTTATTTTTCTGCCCTTGCTCACTTTTTTTCCTAAGTCTAGTCCTGCCTCTCTCTGTGGCCCTCAGAGTTTAATCATCTCACCCAAGTTGCCCAGTTCTCCACCAGGAGCTGATGCTCCTCTCCAGCTTCAGAAGTGGGAAAGGGGTGAAGCAGTCCCGCACTGTGAGCATTCAGAGTCTGCTTGCAAAGAATTGGGCTTCCAATTTATAAAGATCCATGACCATTTCAACCCGTTTAGAGGTAATTTAAACATACCTACAGAGGAAAAGGAAATTACATTAAGAACATATTATTTCTGTGCTCTGGGAGTTGCAGGGCAGCAAATGGACAGCTGTGGGCAGTGCCTGGCCCTTGGTGCTTCCCACCTGCTAAGAGGTAAAAAGGACAGGGCTGTGGAGGAGGAGGAGGATGAGAAGGGATGTTGCTCCACAGTTAACACAGGGAATAAATTTCTGCTAGAAGCAAAACTAGAACTCCAGATTTTCATCCTAATTTAACCTTATAACAAATTCTGAAGTGTCAGCACCTGAGGCCCTGACTTCCAGAAGAAGCAAAAGAATCAGAATTCAAAAGTTTTTGTAGCTCTTACTAACAGATTGATAACTTGAATGAAATATCTCCTTAAGCCTCAGTTATGTGTACAAGTAACTGAACAAAGTTTCTTCTACAACCTCTTTTCAGGACATACATCAATTGCAGAGGTGGCATGAGAGAGTTTAAAATAGGACTGAAGAAGGATAGCAGCACTTTAGTTGTCCAACATGTGACTTACACTGAGACCCCTCTCTTCCCAAACAAACTGGATTCTGGTCTGTGCCTGTCTGGGGTATATATTTTCTGTCTGAGGTTGCTTGGTGCTCCAGTTACACATTTAACAGCTTTCTTAAGTGTTCTTCCGCTATTTTTCCTCTCCTGTCAATATCTGCTAAGAATAATGCTCAGAACAGCTTACATGAGCACAGAACAGGCCCATTTCCGACTTAGAAGAATGCACTAGTGAAGTCTACTTTATTCTTCAAATGGTTTGGAGTTGGTCCTTAGCCTTACATTGCTGGAGGCAATGTTCCAGGCTGGGCCATTCCAGCAGGAATCCTGAAGTGTTTACACCGAGCTGTTACAAGAGGCACACTTAGCAAAGGAAGGACTTGCTTCTGTCCTGGGGAATAAGAAATACCCTATCTTAACAGGCAAGAGAAGGCCTCAGCTGTGGACTAGAAGGGGATCCCCAAAGCCTGGTTCACCTGTGGTGAAGACAGGGTTTAAATTATGAGTGTACAGTGCATTACTCCTTGTTATGCCAACAGAAACTTTCTCTGTGTTTGGAGAGCCATCAGCTTCTCCTGAGTCATCTCAGGCCACCACAGAATGCACCTCCACGTCCCCTCTAACACTCCCACATGCTGGGTACCATCCAAAACTTGCTGGGTCTAACACACTGTATAATTTGCCTGGCATGATCCCACTCACCACATGACAGGTGTGGTCTCTCTGTTGTGCTGTTCTCCTTTCTTGCAAGACACGTCTTTTGCTTTGTGTTTGTAATGTACATCTTCCTCAAAACCTGTGTCTGTAAAGCAAAAATAACAGCTTTGTTTTACTGACAGGGCAGCTGGTAGGTTTTTAACCACAGTCTGTTTTTATTGAATGTCAGTCACTGATACGAGTTCATCTAAGTTTGTCTTCCTTCTCAGCACTACGATCTGTTTTTCTTTGTACAATATTGATAATTTTTTAGAAAAGGGAGCCAAAATCAATTAAGACCAAACAATTTCTGACATTTTTGGCTTTCTGCAGTGATATCAGTTAATCACATGTTCATAAATACTCTAACATACAGGTCAGAAAGATGACATTAAAATTTAATGCACTTGGAAAAAATAAATTAAAAAGGTCTGCTGGAGAGGTTTTGCCATAGTTCTCTTCCTTCACTCTGTCAGAGGATGCATAAACCTGTGACCTTTTTTGTACACAATTACAATATATCTCTTCTATCTAAAGCCGGATAATTACAAGGTTACATAGTCCCTTGGCAGGCGGAAGAAAAGGTTACTCTCATTTTCTTCCAAAGGCTTGAGAGTAATGCTGTGCGTTGGAAAGGTGCACAGTCATTTAATCCAGTGTGAACGGAGAGGAGGGATGGTGTCTCTTGCCGTCGCTGCTTTAGTTACTAACGGAATGACAACCCTGAATTTATGTTTTAGTTAGCACTGTCATTCTCCGTACACACACAGCATCCTGTATGCAGGTTTGTTTGCAGGGATTAACTGGAGTCGATGCTCAGGGATTCCTACCAACATCTCCCAGGTAAACCCAGCAGTTTCTTCAGGATTTACACTGTAATATCTTTAACAGATTGCCTAAGACTGGTTGGGAAAATCAACTTCTGAATGAGAAACTGTACAGTGCAGTCACACTGGATGTCTGCCAGATGGCAGGAAAATGAATCAAAGTCAGCCCCGAGTAGTCAGTGGGGTTGAGCCCGGGAATTTCCTTTGATCTGTGTCTGGGAGGTGTACCCAGTCCCTTTGCCTTCAGCATCAAAGCTGAAACCTGTTGATGACTGTGTAAGGTATAACTTTACCCAGCACAGCCATAGTAACTTCAAAGGGCTGCAGTCAGACTTGAGGACTCAAGCTGAGTCTGGTGCTTTGCTCCAGACCCGATCCTGACCAAAACAGTAATGTAAAAAGTGGGGAGTGAGTTGGCCATGTTTGTCTCCAAGGAGGAATCTGTCGCAGAGTGGAGAGCAGACTAGAGGCACCCGTGTGCTGCTGAACAGCTGGCAATGGCACAGGTGTAGCAACTGGGAACTTTTGGATGGGGAACGAATAGGAAGTGATGGATGGAGCAACAGCTGCAGATAGAAAAATGTGTCTGCATATTGAATGGTGCTGCAAATTACAAAAGGAGAAAGTTAATGTTGGAAGCCCTTTAAATTCATCAGCGCACCCACACCCAGTTTAATTGATCTCTCTGTTACAACGCCAGCCACCATGTATGATGGATTCCTCATTACGATGTATGCTGTTACAAAATTTTGCTGCCATGAAGAAGGTGACTCTCTGTCCCAAGCATCAGGAAAACCCCTCTTCTTTATCCTGCCCCTGCATGAAGGCTGGTGAGCTCACAAAAGTAGTGAAAGACAAGAAATACCCCAAACAGTCTGCAGCTCTTACATCCAGCTCACAGCAGACTAGAAGATCATGGAATGCCTGTGACAGTCCTTTGAGGGCTGGATTTTTTTCTGGGCAGAACTTGCTGCCCTTTACTCTGAACTTGTGAGAAAACTACTGGACTGTATGGATCAGCATGCCAGGCAGCATTCTGTGCTGTGCTCCTAAGGTTTTGAAATACTGTTTAACACTTAATGCAATTAGCAAGACTAATAATTAGAAATGTATCCATGGAATGCTTTGACAGCATTCAGAAAAAAAAAAAAAAAAAACCAAACCAAAAAACAACAGAAAGAAAAAAGGAAATGAAAACATTTTTTCCCTGGAAATTTTCTTGTTATTTTCTTCTCATGACGCATCACCTGTCCTGTAGTGAAGTCAAGGTACTGCAGTAAGGGGAATGCCCACTGGAGGTCATGATTGCTCCACAAAACTGCAAACACAATGTAATTTATCTTGCAGTCAAAATGTTATTCCTGAAAGGAAGAAATTTTAGGACGTACATTTTGTGTAGTTATTCCCTCTCTCTGTTTCAGCCTCACATCTATACACACATAAATCCTCGGATTTCTTGAACTGTGCAGAGTCAGTAAGCCATAGCTAAACCCCTGTGTCTGTTAGGTTTATATGTGAATTGTGCGGAAACAAAAAATGACTCAAAGTTATTCGAATACATTACATAGGAAAAGAATCTTGTCACTGATTTTAGAAAAAGTCAGTCACCCACATAACTTTGAAAATCATGGTCTTATTGCCATGATTAATGAGAGAGAGGTAGAGTCTGTAATTGCAATCAAATAGATTCAATCACTTAATTCAGTGATTAATGAGATCAACAAATTGTATGTGGGTCATCTCAGCTTTAGACTCCTGCACTGCCTATAAGTTCTTTACAGATAGAAAGTAAATAAGAAATGAAATAAACCAAAAAAATATACTGTTTCCCTGCCAAAAACTCTTCTCCAACCATCTGAATTCATAGTACATGGAAAATATAACTGCAAATGCCTACATTCTGCAAATGTCAGTAGTGGCTAGCTCTTGTTTTAATTTACTATTTAAATGTATTAAACATAAAAGGAATCTTGTTAAATGTCATAATCATAATGACAATCCAAATGAAATTAACTAGAAGAGTCAATTAGATTCAGAGGCCAAGCAGGAAGTAAAATGAGTCATGGGGAAAGGAGGATCCCCCAGACTCCACACAGCGTGGATTACAGTCTTAAATGTCATGTGGAAATGAATACAGTGCTAATGTTCTCGTATTTAAGGGCAGATTATTTGCTCAGTCTCCAGAAGGTAAGATTTTATTCTTTTAATGAAGGGTTAGGCAAACCTGTGGACTAGATAAACACAGATACTGTGCAGCAGTATGGGGCTACCTGACTTGTAAGCACACAAAGATTGTTTGGATGCACAAAGATTAATTTGTAGAAATGAGGCTGACAGATATGCAGAAATCATGATTCATAGAATCATAAAATTTTTATGTTGGAAAAGACCTGTGGGGTCATCAAGTCCAGCTGTTAACCCAGCACTGCCAAATCTACCACTAAACCATGTCCCCAAGTGCCACATCCATATGTTTTTTGAACACTTCCAGGGATAGTGACTCCATCAGTTCCCTGGGCAGCCTGTTTCAATGCTTGACAACCATTTCAATGATGAAATTTTTTCCTAATTCCCAGTCTAAACCTCCTGTGATGCAACTTGAGGTTTATTCCCCTTGTCCTATTGCTTTCTACTTGGTAGAATAGACTGACCCCCATCTCACTGCAGCCTCCTTTCACAGTTGTAGAGCAGGCGTTGTAGAGAGTGGTAAGGTGCCCCCTGAGCTTCCTTTTCTCCAGGCTAAACACCCCCAGCTCCCTCAGCTGCTCTTCATAGGACTCATTCTCCAAACTCTTCACCAGTTCTGTTGCTCCTCCCTGGACACACTCCAGCACTTCAATGTATTCCTTGTTGGGTGGGGCTGAAAACTGGACACAGGATTTGAGGTACAGCCCCAAAGGTGCTGATTATAGGGGGAGAATCATTTCCCTGCTGGCCAGACTGTTTCTGATAGAGTCCTCTTATTTTCAGCATCAAAATAGCTGATACTCATGTGTGACCAGAAGGCAGAAATGAAGTGAAAAGAAAGCATTTGTGAACAGGATTGATAAATTATCATGTAACAGAGACAATTTAGTCCTCTTCATCTCTGCCTCTGGCTTTATTTTTCTGAAATGATGATGGAGGCAGTTCCATGATGATCTTCTGGGTATAGATTTACCATTCCTACCAACACTGCCATCTCCAGGAACAGCACTTAGAGAGTTCAACAACAGATATTTTCCTAATGGCTCCATCTCATGTAGTTTAATGTGTTGCAATTTTTATGGACTGTCCAGGTACATATTCTTTCATCAAAGATATTTCTCAAGATCAGCTTTCTGGTTTGCATTCTACTGTCACATATGTTCAGCAAAGAACAACTTCAGATTATGATTATGCTATATATTTTCTGTCACTCAGTCAACTAATATCTTGTGACTATTTGTAGTAGGAGGAGGTGAGAGCAAAGGTACAAGATTAACTCATAGCTTACAGATAACTTCAGAACTACTTCAAGGGTGACAAAATATAATTTAAGCATTATGTTAGTTAAAACAAGGAAAGGCCTTACAGTTTCAAAAGTGCAGCATACAAATGTTATTCCTATCTTGTCCCCCTCTCCCATTAACTTGCAATTCATATTACGACTTCTCTGATGTTTGTTCCTTTTTTCTTTTGTCTCAACATGAAAGATTATGAAGGATAAAATGAGAATAGCAGGTTCATCAAGTGAAATTGACTCTTGATTGCTTACATTTTTGATGGATGATTTATATTTTACAACACAGCTCCGGAGGGCACTAAAACCATGAGCAATTGCTGTGCAGTTTAATGGTTTAACTCTTTTGCCCTTGCTTTGAACATAGCAGATGAGTTTCTTTGTCACAGGAAGCAGAAGGAAGCAGCTCAGCTGGGATGGCCCAGGCATGAAGCAAAGACCTGTTGTCCTTCAAGACAGCTGATGGTCTGTGGTGTCTGCCTCTCAACAGCTCTGTGCTCCTCCCGGGTCTGCCCCGTTTGATTTGGGATGGAGTGGTTGGGAAAGCTGTGGGTGAACAGTGGTTTTGTGCTGTGCTGTAGTGATGTTTTGTGCTTGCTTTCATTCTCTTCCTCCTACTCCTTACTGTCTTTTTTGCCTTTCTGACTACTGAACATTGAGCTGACATTTCAGGAAATTATCCAGAGTTATTCTGAGACCTCTTTCATGAATTGTTAATGTAGAGCCCATCATTGCATATGTATAGTTAGGATCATTATTTTGCCATGTGCATTACTTTGCATTTATTGACATTGAATCTCTTCTGCCATTTATTACTCCACCATGAGAGCTTTCTGCAAGCCTTTGGGGTCAGTCTTAGGTTTGGTTTTTCTGAATGCTTTTTTAACAGCTGAATATTTGCCACCTCATTAAAGAGTTTCATTGCATTAATAGTGATGAACAGACTTCTACATTTCTTTTATGAATATAGGGTGAACAGAGCTGGCTGTAGCCCTGAAACTTAGTCCCTGTGGGAGAACCTCCCTCCACTGGAAGCACTGACCAGCCAAAATTTTTGACTGCTCAGCTTTTAAAGTAACCATTATTAATTAGTAGGCTCTCTCTTTTCTTCCACGACAGCTTAATATCTTTAAGAGTGTTAAGTGTCTCCACTTTTTAAAAGCTTTTGGTAAATTCAGGTGTGTGATATAACCATGTCACTCCTCTCCACATGCTCACTGATTTCTTAGCAGAGCATCTATACCCTTTTGAAGTACCTCTTTCCCATAAAAAGCCATGTTGGATCTGACTTTTCTCCAATATATCTATGTGCTATTTATGACAAAACCATCACTGTTCAGTTCACTGTGCCATTCAGGCTCAGTGCACAGTAGCTGTCACCGTTGGCACAGCTCTTAGAAATCATGGTCCCATGCTGTGCTTTTTCTCTCTCCCCTACAGATAACCTTCTAAACCAGAGATTAAATACCAGGCTTCATAGTTTAGCAGTGTTGTACCCCTGCTCCTTCAGCCTGGACACCATCTGATCCTCTCAATTTCTTATGAGTCTTTCAATTTCTTCATCACACTGTGGGTTGGGATTGCTCCCTGGTCTCATCTTCATGAGGAAAGGCTTTGGTGTCAGTAAATCCCATAGCTCCCACAGGAGGGACACCCTGGGGAAGAATTAATTTGGCTTTTTTCCTTCAGATTAATCTTCCCTGCATGCTCCTTTTAGATGTAAGTAAGACTTTTCAGCCTAATTTCTTCACTGCCAGCCTTCCAGGTAAAGTTGTTTGGAAATGTTAGTATTTTTTATTTTTTACTTCTTTAAAAAAATCATTCTTCCTAGTAATTTAGACATGTTGGATAAGGTTTTACAGACAACTTCTCAACATTCAAGCTGTTTTTTTTATTTTTCTCATTTAGGCCTTTTAATTTTGTTTGAAGATTGCTTTTTACCTCTGATGGCAGCATTTTACTCTGCCATTGAACACTCTTGCCTTTTACTGTTGTCAGATGGTAATCTTTTCTCTTTCCTCATGACAATGCATTTTGAGTCTTTAATGGGGAATCTGTAAAGAATTCCTACCTATGTTTTGTGTCTCAGAAAGTCCATTGAACTACCTTCTGTGTAGCCTTCTCATTCTCCCTTCTTTGAAATGAAATACTCCTAGGAGGTTGAATGAAATACTCCTAGGAGATTTCTGTATTTTGAATATCTTTTATGTACCTAGCAGTTACTAACCCAGGGTGGTTGTTTGATATCGATGTCATGGGACAGCTACTGTGCCTTGGGTTAAAATCTTGACAAGAGAGAATTGGCTTGTCTGACCACTTGGTTCAAGAAGTCAGGATTCATGCTGCTTAATAATCTGTCTGCAGCATCTTCCCCATGT
Organism: Daphoenositta chrysoptera; assembly: GCA_013397915.1. Lineage (NCBI taxonomy): Eukaryota > Metazoa > Chordata > Aves > Passeriformes > Daphoenositta > Daphoenositta chrysoptera. The sequence continues at coordinate 132,844 of VZRO01007527.1, read as the reverse complement.
ATAAATTTCCTTAGGTCATAAGGGGCCAGACTCAACAATTTTTACTACTCTTCCTAGGATGGGTTGACCCTGGCCAGCAGACAAATACGCACCCAACATCTCTCTTAATCTCCTGTCTCATGGGATTGGGCTGGGGGACAGGGGGAATGCAAGGAAGGTCAGAAGACTCGTGGGTCAAGATAATGACAGTTTAACAAGCAGAGGAAAAGCTGCGTGCACAAGCAAAGCAAAAACAGGAATTCATTCAGTACTTTCCATAGGCACACAGATGTCCAGTCACTCTGAGAAATACAGTTCCTCAGCACATACAATTGTTTGTTCAGTAAGATGAAAAACATAACAAAAAATGCCTCCGCTTTGTCCTTTCTTTCTTGAGCTTTTATTGCTCGGACTGCAGCCATGTGGTGTGAAATATTCCTTTGGTTAATTCATGCCAGCTGTCCTACGTGTGCCCTCTCTGAGTCTCTTGCCCACTCCCGGCCTACTCAGTTTGGGGAGAAGGAGAAGAGAGCCTTAACACTGTGCAAGCACTTTTTCAGCAGCAGCCCAAACATTGGTGTGTTACCGGGACTGCTTTAGCCACAAACCCAAAGCACAGCATCTCACTGTCTGCTATGAGCAGAGTTAAGTTCATCCCAGCCAGACCCAGGACAATCTCCACCCCTCACTGCAGATCTTTTGCATCATACCCAGCAGGCACTGATGTCTTGGCAGCAGCCCATGTGGGTTAGCCTCTGTGCTGCCAGCTGCTCTTTTCCACTGCCACCCCCACAGGGTGTTTGCCCACGGGGTCACTACGGGAGCAGAGCACTGGCCACTTTTCTGTAGGTCCAGATGGATGTCCCTCACTTCTGCAAATTTGCTTGGCCCTCTTTCTCCTTTGGCAGCTGTGGTAACTTGCCACGTGAGACTCCACACAGCAGCTTTCCACTTCCACTTCCTGCAGCATGGCAGGATCTGCTGGTAAAGCAAAGAGCACAGAGCCTTTCACCTCTAGGTGTTTCCAGAACTGGTGTAGAAATGTGTTCCAGCATGTCTTCATGTGAGGAAAGGTTCCCAATATGAACAGTGGTGGGAATGAAACTGAAGTGCTGAACTATACCTTTACATGAATCTTCTTCCTGGGGAGAAATTGGAGACTTTGATAGATGAGAAAGTCCCTGAGAAATGGTAACACTTGTGCCATCAATATGAAGCACGAGGAGTTCTGTATTCTCAGCAGCTAATCCTTGAATGCTGATTGCAATTCATGAGGCAAAACAGAACTAAGCAGCCAGAAAACACGTCAGGGATGTAGCGTGGCAGATACAGGTTGTAGCTGTGTGTTTTACATGACTGTACCAAGATCTACAATATCAGACAGTGTGAGTGCAGAGGTAAAGACACTTTTGCAAATACTGGGGTAACTGCTCTGTCTTGTCTGAAAGAGAATGGGTGCCCTGCAGCCTGCCTTATATGAAGTGCTGACACCTGGAAAATAATAGCTGGCAGTTCCTCTTTATCAGGTGGTTCTTTGTACATAAATATGTAAAGATTACAAATTTAAAGAATTGGAGCATTTTGTCCTTTTTCAGAGACAATCACTTGAAAGAGAACATATTTGTCCAGGCTGTGAGATCTGGCTGCTACTTGGAGCCAGCAGGCAGTTTTTCAGGTTTAGGAAAATCAGAACTTCGAGGTCATGTCACTATTTCTTGCCCTTTATAGTTACAAAAGCACTTAATTTCTTTCACCCACCAAAATGGCTTCTGGCTGCAAAAGGCTGCTTATTACATGCTGAAGAATTGTTTTGGCTTTGGAAATAGGAAATTCAGTAATACTTAGCAAAAATCCACTCATCTGGACCACCTGAAGTGATTTAAGGGTGTGTCCACTGAAGGCAAGGATAGATAGGTAAGTAGATTTACCTTTTAAACATTATCCTTCAACTAGTCCAGCTTATGAAGATATTTGCTATTTATATCATTACCAGAGAAGGGGAAGGAAGGGAAAAAATACATTAAAATTATACATGAAAAGCAGGTCCTGGTGCAGTCTAAAATTTCACCTAAGTTAAAGATCAATTTCTTCTAACACAGGCACTCATACACTTGTGGTGCAGCTGTTGGGCAAGTAGATCACAAGTTTTGTGTGCCAGCACATGGGCATCTGGGGCATTTAGTGGTTAGCTGATATCAGGAGACGTGAGTGACAAACAGGCAGTGTCAGAACAGTATTTTGACAGCCATGGAAGTAAACAAGAGGGTTGCTCAGCTGTACACGCAGGTGCTGATGGAATTCTTGCCTGTTGAGCTAAACAGGAAGAGGCATGGACTGAGCCTCTGAGAGAGAGTCATCCTCACTGATACATGGTTGGCTCTGCTTTAGCATCTGGATTTTCCTTTCCTTGCATACACTTTACTGGCAAACAAAAAGCCTGTCTTTGGGCTGAAGACTCAGGTGAGGCCTTTGAAGTCTGGGCATGGTACTGCTGAGCTGAACAACACATTTTTAAAAGCAAGACCCTGGTACCTCTTCCATCCTCCAAAACACATCATCTCTGCCAATGAGTGTAGAGAATTGTTATATCTCTGTAATATGGGAGAGTAAAGCACGAGGAAGACACAGACATTTTATCCAAAACAAATGGGCTGAAGAACAAAATCGCTCATCAGAGTAATCAACTTTAAATAGTCCTTTTCTTGATCTCAATCTTTGTTCACTTATTGCACTTAGGTAATTTTAAAGACATCAGTGTAACTATTTTATGCCTGCTCTTGTTAATTTTCTTTAAGTACAGTAAAATAACATTTTATTGCTTGCACAATTCCCTGAATAATTGCATTTTCTTTGTCACACTTCCTTGGCAAGTAGAACTGCCTGAGCTGTGATGGTTGGGTAAATTAGTATCATTCACAAGCTCATTTTGCACTTTGGAGTGTCAAATGTTGTTTGACTAAGAAAACTTCATCCCTGTTGTTGTTGTTGGATATGGGAGGAAGGGAGAAGATAGGTAAATTTTTGTAATAAAAGAGTGAGACACACTTTTGAATGTCAGTTTTATATGTGTTGATAAAACCTGCAGACACAAATCAGCTTCTGACTGTGATTTCACTAGTGTGCCGTAACTTCCCACACGGTCTAATGAATAAGCACAGAGGGAATAATAGGCCTATTGATTTATATCTTATTTAACAAAACAAAAAAAATATTGGTGACATTGTGCAGTGCCAGAGGGAATGTTTGGAAGGAAAGAAAATATAGGCTGGAAGGAGGGTGGTGTTCTGAAACCTTCATGTTGCACAGTGGCAGGGATTTAAATTCGGGGTGTCTCAGATTAACCTGAGCCAGATTAACCTGGCTCTCTCTAAAGGTTCGATGCCCTGTTGCCAAGGGACCTGTGGGAGAGGATGGCAGCTCCCCTGCTGCCTGCCTGAGCTTTCTCACTGCAAAGCCAGGGGATGGATGATGAGGGGCATTGACTCGCTCCAGTCTCCAGCATTGTGGCCACAATGCAGCTCGACGTGGCTGTGAGCACACCCTGGCAGGTGCTGCAGGTCCTGTGCTCACGTGGCTTGAAGGGATCAAGTTCAGAAACTTAAATTCTGTCATTAGCCTATGGAAGGAGAAAGACGAAACCTCTGTGAGTTTAACTGGCAAACACAGGTTAGATACTTGCCTTAGAGGAAGTGACGATTTCCACAGAAGTAAAACAGATTTATCTTCCTCTGAATCCCAGTTTTGGAGAATTTTAGGTTTATATGCTGACATCTGGTATAGAGGCATTCTGTTTGGTGTCACACAGAGACACAAAACTCAGACTGTGGAAAATAAGATCCAAAATACTCGCCTGGGACACTTCCAGCTGGTAAAACGCTGTGTGAGAGTACAGAGATGGGGGAGGCAGCCTTATGAATGTAGGATTATGACTGTGGAAGTTCATATTTATTATGCCACTGGCACCATTCCTGATATAAATATTTGTTTTGAAAGCCAACTAACAGAGACAAAACACATGCAACTGAAAAATTGCTGATTAACAATTGCATGTAGGCTAGAAGGGTTCAGCAGCATTTCCTTCTGTGCAGTCAAGGGCAATAATGGTGTGGTGGAGAAGGGCAGAAAGATGTACTTATTAATGATTATTAAAGGGCAGAATTTTAGATCTTGCAACTGACATGGGCTCCTGAAGTCTGCTAATTAAACCATCTGAAGATTTGATCAAAGGCATTTAATGTGGAGATTGCTTAGCAAGATGCAGATAATTAGATGATGGCTACTAATGATTTACTTCTGCAAAGTGTAACCTAGCACTGCTGTCTGAAAAGTGACATTTCCTGCAAATCCTGTGGTTCGTGTTCCTTGGTGTAACAGCCTAATGATTAAATACCAGGTACAGATCAGGCCAAGAACATGCCCCATATTCTACTTCACAGTAAATGTGGACAGTGTGAGCTGCAGAATAGTGATGATATAGGTTAAGAAGGGATAGATATCCTTTCAAAGAGACACAGTGCTCTTCACTGGCTGAAGAGATGCCTCTGTGTGCCTGGAGCTAAGTGAGATGATTCCTACAGCTAGCATGAGAATTGGCTGGGACCGAATCAGCACAAAGAGCTGTGCTTGCAGTTCTGTCACTGCCTCCCGTGGCTGCCACCTTCACATCAAACTCGGGGTCTTGCTATTCCTTTTCCAGTGCCTGTGCTTCCGTAGAGCTGAAGCCTCTCTCCCAGATGCCCTTGTCCTCTGGAGAGGACTGATCACCTCTGCACCCTGCAGAGCTCTACTGAGGCAGAGGGCAGCTTTTCCTCCACCAGAGTCTCTTGGGGATGGATTTGCAGGTTAGTTTTGCTTCCCGCAGGAGCAGGAGGTCAAGCTGTCTGCTTGCTTCCTAAACAAGTACTCTGCTGACTGGATTACGAGGTAGGAGCAGGCTCTGCTCTTTAAGAAGCTTAGAAGGAGCTTGAGGGCATTTTCCAGGTGAGCTGCTGCTGCTGCTGTTGCTGAAATCTGGCAGACTGTCACTGCTGCTCGTACGCAGACCTGAGCTCTGCTGAGATGATCCTTTCTGTCAAGGTGTACGTGACACTCGGCATTCCTACCGGCACAAATCCTGTACCAGAGGAATTCTGTGAGTAGGAATGTAGGCATCCTGAGAAATTCAAAGAAAAGTTAATTTAGGTAGAAGGTGGCCTGAGGTTTCAGACTTATACATCATGCAAATCTAACTCCTATTGTCCTATTGGTTTAAACATTCCTTTCCAAAATGTAAGTAAGTTATTAATTCTTTCTTAACCATTTTTAAATGGAACTCTAATATGAGGTGTGATTAAGCTTTGTCCATTCTTCTACAAAAAACAGCTCCATGCAAAAAATTCCCATAAATTATCCAAAGCAGCAGCAGTCCTCAGCCTTAAGTACAGCATTCATTACACACTTACACTATCATACAAGATCCTCAGATTTAGTAAAACTCAAGAATTCTTTTTTTGTTCATAATTTTACCATGCATCCTCAGGGAAGCTTCCGTGGAGAGGCAGCAGGCTCTGAAATTAGTTATGGCTCTTGCTGAGCATTACAAAGCAGCTGAGACCTCCCCCTCCCAGTTCAGGCCCTGCCCATCTGCTGCCCCTGCTCTCTCTCAGAGGTCACCTACAGACACCACTGCCCTTCTCCAAGCTCTGAACCCACCTCTCGGGCCAGTGCCAAGCAGGCAGATGCTTTGCTGGGATCCAGAACCTGGGTGAACCTTTTGTCAGCTCCAGGAGGCTGGATCTTGCACGGTGCCCCAGGGGTCAGACCCTGATGCTGAGGTGAGGAAGGAGACAGTGAGAGCGTGAGTGCATCGCCAAAAACCTCAGGGCAACTGGGCTTGGTGGCTGCATTTTTGTGGTGTCTCCAGCTCCTCTGTCTGCCACACATCACCTGCGGGGGGCCTCTGGTCCAGGAACTGAAACGTTAGGAATTGGCGTCATGGTTTTGTCTGTCTGCATGCAACAACCCTGGCAGTTTCCTGGTTAGCTGCTGGGGAAGGGCCCGGGCACTCAGCACCTCCATCCTGCCTCCATGGCTTTACTGGGACAAGCACGGCTAAGGACAGAGCAGGGACTGAGCAGGGGTGGGCTAAGGAGGAGGATCCTGGGGAGGGCAGTGGTCCCACAACACAGCCATATCCAGAGGATTCTATAGGACAGTGCAGCTACAGGATAAGGAGGTAGGATATAACTGGGTCTTAAATGTTCAAAGGAACAAAAACATATTTGGTGGACTAAGGTGGAAGTAAGATGACAGACAGGTCATGATGGATAAAAAATAAATGAAAGAAATCCAAGCTGGTTTTATCAGCAATTAAAGGTTAGATGAGAAGAAGAAATAAAATAAAATAAAATTTAAAATAATAATAATAAAAAAAGCTGGCTGAATGAGAAGAGAAAGCCAAAGGAAATGCAATATTTTAAAACAAAACAGTGATAGTGAACGACCTGCTGAAGACCCCAAATAATTCCTATTTTAGAGGAATCTCGTAGTTGCTGAGGGATTACTATTTAGACCTGGCTACTTCTAAATCAGCAGGTCTTGCTTTCAATTTTGTGATTGATATTCATCTTCCATTCTGAAATAGGATAGAGATGAGAAATTTTACATTTTTATGGAATGCTACAGTCTACAACATTTGTTTCCTCTAGATTGATATATTTCAGGTGAAAATTTATGTTATTAATTTTTACGGTACCACAGAATGTAAGAAAACTTTCAACTATGCTAAAAATAAAATTAAATGAAAAATCAATTTTCAAACAAACCCCAAAATGTTCCCTTAAAAAATGATTTATTTTTCCTACCCAAGCAAATTCACAGAAGAACCATGTTTCTACAAAATATTTAATTTCAACTTGCCAGCAGTGGAAATTTGCTTCATCAGGAGCTGACCAGCTTTGTTATTGATTCAATCAAGGAAAGAGCACAGAGGGAAAACCCAGTGACTGATTTACTACTGCTTTTTGCTCTTATGCATTCATTTACATTTATGGACAGGAAGTGTAAAATACACATATATACACAAAGCCAGGCCTGTGCAATCCATAATGCAGTTTAGATCCATGCACTACAGGTATACTTACATAAAGAAGGTACAATATTTGTGTTATCCCTGAATATGTAGAACTCCTATAATTCGGGTTTAATTGTCCATGCACTAGATCTGGTATTCATCTGCTTTGAGAGTTCATCTGCTTTCACCTTAGTTGCTAAAGAGGCATTACGTCTCAGCAAGGATAAAGACCATTTTCTTTGTATGTTGTTAATAAGAAATAAAATGCAAAAAACCAAAAATTAAATGTGTTTCCCTTGGGAATAAAACCCCTCAGCAATTGTAAACCTCTCTGTGATTGGGGATAATAATATGTCAGAAGGGTAGAGAACTTCCTCCAACATCAGAGAATGAGCAAGCTCTGCATTTGAATGCTCATGCATTTGAGCAAATAGATCACACACGGTTCTCTGGATAAAAACAAAAGAAGTAATTAATTGCAAATTATATGGTGATAGCAATTCCTGTTGAGAACTCAGCTGAATTTTCTTGCGTTTAGTAGCTCTCCATCCCACAGTGCCCTCTTCTGAGATATAGGAAAGCCTGAAAATGATGGGAAGAGACACAAGCTCTCAAAGCCTTGCCAGTACATTACTCCTCAGTGCTCTCTTGCTGCTTAGGGTAGGCTGCTTTAACCCAGAAGTGCAGACTCAGAAACTGTTTCAATAGGCATCCCTACGGAACATACATTTGCTTTCCTTCCACTGGCTAACCTTTCCTGTCCTTTATTTCATATCAGAGAGCTGTACTTTGCAGTTCTAACTCTGATTGACTTAACTTCCTGCTCACTTCTCCCTTTACTGTTAGGTCAGCCATCTCCACTAATATCCAAATTTTACACTCACTGTCCCTTCCAGACCTCCAGCTTTGTCTCTTCAAGCCGTGCAGCACAGCTGCTACAGTCACTTTGAATCCATGGACTGACTGACAACTTGCTAAACTGTTTAATATGCCATCCAAAACCATCCACACCTCTATCTTGGTTCTGGAAGCAGCAAAATGGCTTAAGTTAGAGGGCAGATCTACTGGGGAAAACTGCAGTTAATGTGCTAAACGTGATGCAAACGGCAGGCATGGTGTTAATGCCAATGCCATTCCCTGGTGTGGTCTGTCTCCAAGAATAAAAATGTGTGGCGTTGGTTTGAGGTGATGCTGCTTGTTGGGAGATGAGTACACGTAACTGTGGAAGCTGAAGCACAGACAAGTGGATGTTGTGTGTTTTACTGCCTTCTCAGACATGCAACCACAGCTCCTCTGAAGTCACCCTTGGTCTTGTATGAATTTGATGACAATATGGTAGCTGCTATCCAGACTTGTCACTGTCCTCATCATTGTGCATTTCTGCCTACCTGTTCTCTGTCTGTTCTGCCTATTTCTCCTCCTGGCTCTGTAGTTCAGGTCCTCATTCATGCCTGCTTGACCTTTCTCTGGTCAAATTCCTTTTGTTGCCCACTAATATCCCTAGTAATGATACTATCTTTTTCACATTCCTGTCTTTCCTAACTCTGCCCTTAATGTTACCCACTCCTGGCAGACTGCCAAATGGACTATCTACCCTGTTCTACACTTGGATAAACTCAAAGGTGAATTAAATATACTTTTATAAATACTTTTATACTGGTAGGGGACCTGGATTGCTCCATTTTTCCCATCCGTATAGGTGCTCCAGACATTGCCTGGGATAATCACTGTGAGGTGGGTGGCATTAAAGGCTCTCTATGCAGTGGGTCAGCAGAGGGCTGGCATGAGAGTGCAGGAGGGGTCAACTGAGGATTCAGTGGACAGCAATAAATTCTGTAGATCTGCAAGATGGATAGTTTATAGATGTGTATGTTCGGGTGTCTTCTGAATTTGGGTGTTAAACAAGAGGTACTCACGATGCTTCACATTTTGAGATGTGAATCTTAGCTGACTAAAGTCCCCTTGAATTTGAAGGTATTTTTACATTTAGTCTTCTGTTCAGAAAGCTGTTTCAAGTTCCAAGGCTTTTCACAGCAGTCATCTTTAAATATAAATAAATATATTTTCGAGTTAAAGCAGAACACCAGCATTCTACAGTTATTCAAATATAACTTCATCCTACAGAAGCCAAAGGGATGCTGTCCAATGACACTGAGGATCACATGATAGCCATTAGTCAATATTTGCTATACAGTAATTTTCATGTCCTTGTTCTATTAGTGCTGGTGTGAAATGGCTGAAACAATTAGTTTAGCCTTTATTTTAAAAGTATTTCTTGTTATTTTTCCACATCTCATGAATATATTCAGACTAGTTTACAAATTTACGTAAATTCTATTGTTTAAAGAGAAAAAAATGTCAAAATAGCTTCAAATATCTTCCATTATGTTCTTTGTTGCTCTGGTGTGTTTCTGTCTCTATCTATATTTTATTATTAAGAAGGTCTGATTTTACTTTTATGATGTGAAGTCTGTCAAAACAATGCATTAAATAATTTTGAATCATTATTATCCAATACTACGTCTGTTGCTTTCTTTCTTAGTTTTTTCCCCTTCCCTTAGATGGTCCAGGATTGAAACCTGCTGTTTCCTTAATATTATTCAGCTGTGGCTGAAATATTCTTTTGTCCTCCTACTTAGAATCCTTCAAACTATTGTGTTCATCATCCAAAGACCTTGAAGGGCCTTGCCTGTGACTGTTCCAGCTGTATGAACGACACAGAAATGGTCCTTGCATTGGTTCTTTCAGTCAGTATTGAGAAGTTGGTGTGCAGCAGCTCTAGAGAGATATGGACAGCAAGGTGGAGAAGGAGAAGTGTTACGGAATGATTTTAGAATCATTGCCATCCAAGGCCTCGGTATTTCGTGGCCTGCACAATTTTTTTTTGGAGGGGATGAAGTAGTTGAGATCAGGTGTAGCCTGCAGTGGTTGCTTTAATCCTGAGGAAGCCTGAGGACAGCCTTGCTCTGCAGGCTGTGGGATGCTCTGTGGGAGCTCTACCTGTCAGGCACCAAGGAGGAGAAAGCACAAACAAAATGTATGAGTTTTCCTAATTCTTCAACTCAGTCCCAAGAAATTGTACAGAATCACGAACAAATATCTCATTAAGAAATGTCTGTTCAATTCACAAAAGGCTGCAAAATGTTTCCCCAAATTTTTGCATGCTTATTGGCTGGTCTAAAATGCAAAAAACCCGTGACCAAGTTGTGCTTCAGGAAAAGGTCAAGGGCAAAGCCCCAGGTTCTTTCAGTGACAGGAACTGCCTTGATGAAATATTAGGTGATCTTGGCAAGTGGAATTTCCTCACCTTGCAGATTAGGTCAAAAATCTTTGTCCAGTGCTCTCATCATGCCAGGGGAAAAATTACCCCTCTCTCTCTGAAATAGCTGTGAGTACATGGACAGGGCTCACAGATCCAAGACATCAGTGCTGCCAGACTTAATGCAACCAAGACATGACTGCACCAGTGCACCCACTGCAACAATTTGGGAGCAATGGCTGATATTTTGTGTTTCAGAATGATGGCAACTACTTCTCTCTCCAAAGCTTCTTACATCATTCATTGGAGAAACTATGTTGGCTGTGCCTGTTCCTTCTTGAGACTCTTTTCTAGTTTGTCTAAGTGTGGTTTTCCTTAGGGTTTTTAAAGGTTTTTTCCTCTTTCTGCCTTCTATAGGTGGTCACTTACTTTGCCTGGAACAGCTTGTTTGTGCAAGATGGCACTGAATATAGAAAATCAAAAGCATATGTCGACAATAAGTCAGTAACATCTGTGTTGGGAGACAGCATTAGAACTCAGTGTTATTTAATCATGGCTTTAAATTGCTAGTTTCTTCTCCTGGGCACCCCAAGAGTGGAGTAATTGCTTCATGAGACCTCAGTTTAGAGACAGGCTGAACTCTGTCATTTGAAATGCCAGTGTAGCTTGTAAGCTGGTGGTCACTGTACATGTGAGTGAAAATGTATGCATGTGTGCATATGTGGTCTTATATATTTCAAATTCAATTATTAAAATGTTCTCCTCAGTGTGAGTTATAAATGGTGTTCCAACCAAGATCCCGTCATTCTGGAATGAGATGGAGCAGCAGAGACAGACTGTTTGTATAATCACTTCTGGTAAGAGCTGGGAGCTGGCTTGTGTCTCAGCACATGTTCCAGGGTGATGCCCTAGCCAGTGAACTCTTCACTGCATTGCAAAGAGTATTCCTAGTGCCTTCTGTTCTCTTTGTGCTGCCGTCTGCTCAAAGGAGCAAACGCCATGGGACCTGAAGGGGAATAGCCAGCTTGCCTTTTATTTGGGGGTTAGCACCCTTAGCTGGCCAGAAGGAAAGCTCCTAGAGCTCCTACAATTACTTAAACTCCCAGACTGATGCTGCTCTACCAGAAAATGCCTGCCCCTTTCACAGAATGGGCTCTGTATCTCTTACTGCCCACCACAGGCAAAAGTCCAACTCCATTTGATCTGTTCACCTTCTGACTCGTAGCTCTTACATCCCTGGCTCCAGCTTTCCTGGGAGCTGGACACAGATGACTGGTTTGGATGCCTTTCTCCGAGAGTAGAACCAGCATCAAACCTTAGCAGCCCGAGGAAAGGCCCGAGCCTCAGGCAGCACTCCTCTCATCTGAGCCGTGCAGAGCTGTGCTCGGTGGCTCTGGGGGAGCCATCAGCCTGCCTTGCAGCACTGCTCCACCGGGCGCCTTGCCTTGCAGGAGGGCTGGATTCCATGCAGGTATCCAAACTTCTCCCTGGTTCCCTGTGCTGGAGGAGTGAGGCAGACATCTGACATTGATATCTGACAGCCTTGCCTCTGGAGGTCTGATTGGAATTCACCTCACAGAATAAGAAAATTAGCTGCTTTTTTCCAAAAGGCTGAAATATTTTCTTCTCCTTCTTTTCCCTCAGACGAGGTGGTTACATTTTGATGCACTTGCAGACAAGATGAAATGAGATGGACTGGAGCCAGTATAATACTGCTTGCAGTGCTGTAGTCAGAATCACAAAGGAGAAACCTCTGTGTCTTGTTCTACTGAAACCACATTACTGGCATCACTTATTGCTACTTCTAATCAATATAGATGTGCAAAACATTGTGTAAACTCTTTAGATTTTGCAGATAGTTCCGCAATGCCATTAATTCTTGCTGACTGCCTGAGCAAGCACCTATTTACCTGGCAACATGATAAAGCATTAACCTTCCCCTGTAAAGTGATGGGAAAGGAAAAAAATGGAGGGGGGATGCAGATATTTTTTCTTCTGAAAGCTGTTTTTCATGAAAGATATTTGATATTTTTTATGGTAGACAGAAAACAGGATTTCCATCTTGAAAAACATTTCTTTCACTCTATTTCTGAAACTTTGGATATTTTTAGATCAAAAAACATAGAAGAACTCACATTACTAGGAAGATGCCTTGGCCTATTGAGTACTGAAAATGAAGCATTATAGCTAGAGGTATTTATTCATAAAGTTGGCATCTCTGTTGCCAACCTGATCTGCATTTGCAAACTGCACCAGATCTTCAGACCTTTATGATTGCATGCTTCCAGAAAGCTATTTCTTTTCTAAAGGGATGTGTAGTTTTAAGTGTTTTCACTAATATTGCTATAGAGTTATTTTTTCTTATTGTAAACTTTCCTGTGTAGTCTGAGGAATTTGGCCTTACCTCACAGAAAATTGTCCTCTGAAAGGCAGAATTGGGAGAAGAACCTATTGTGAAACTCAAGCCTGTTAATAGTCTTGGGCATAACTTGTGAGGATTGAAGAATGTGTCTTTCTAAAAGCAACTGTAATGCTATGAATAATTACCTCTTTGAATTCAAGGGAGGCTGGAAATTCACTTCTAAGCATCCTGAAATGCTTCTTAGTAGTCTCTACTATACAACTGTAGAATTTGGGCTGGTACCCAGATAGGGAATGGAAATTTCATTCTGATATCTGAAAGTACTGTGTAATTCATTCTTTCTTGACAATCTTTTGGCCTTTAATTTCCTGAACTGTCTATTAGTGACAGAATTGTGCAGAAGTTTTAGAAGTTAATTTTGCAGAATATTAACCTATAAAGCTGCCTTGAATGCCCTGCAGTCTTCTAAACATATGCATCCTCCTGGTAAAACAGAGGCTGGTAGCTGCTAGTATTTGATAAATGCTATGTTTGTAGAGAGCATGGTCCCAAACATGTAAAAATTACCATTGGCTTTATGACATTTCTTAGAAATAGTAGGAATGTTCATATCTCTTTTGTTACCAGATGAAAACTGGTACCAGGCTAATGATAAATTTACCACTGATGGATCTCTGTGGGGTAAAAATGTCATGCCCCGGTACCTTAAATGGAGAGTCCAACATCATCCCAATAAGGTAGGGCTGAGAAATATGCAGAATACAGACAAGCCCGAGAGTTAAGTATCCCACAGCTAAGTATCTGTGGCTGTTAAAGATAACCTTTCCAGGATACAAATTGCAGCACGCCAGGAACAATTTAGATTTTTCTGAAAATTGGAAGAGGTGTATGAAAAATACGAACAAGGTCCTGTAGGTATTCCAGGCTAAAAAGCTGTATAGACCCCTCTGAATTAAGCATGCTGTGCATATAACTGTAGAAGCCACAACTCAGTGATGCACCTGGTTCCTTCCCTGTCTTTGTCCCTGTCAAGTGAACTGATGAAATGTCAATTTCAGAATTGTTTTCTTCAGATACCGTGAGATTTCACATGATAATATAATCATATATTAGAGACAAGAAAATCATGGCTAAGCATCTTCACATGAGATTGACACCTGTCCGCCACATCCTTAATGTGTCAGTATTGTATATGTATGCAATAATAAATCATTGGCTTGTGCCAGAGCAAAACTAGTGTACTGGAACAAAGCTGGCCAGAGTCTATAAGAATCAGGCAGGTATATAATTTTTAAAATTCTTTTCTTTGGGAGGTTTAGTTGTCTTAATAAGTACAACTGGCCTTTCAGCTGTAGAGAAATGATGTGAGTTGGAAAGCTGCTATTCCTGCCCTTTCCAACAGCCTGTGTCAGAGGCAAAGCCTTATGCCTTTTCTGCAGCAATGTCTGTGGTAGTTACAGTGGTAGCTGCGTGCCAGACAGCAGACCTTGACATTTCTGTTCGTGAAAAATGGATTGAATTGTGCTTACTTTGGCTCTGGCAAGAGCAAAGCGGACCTGAAGAGTGTTGTATTTTAGAAAGGAAGAAAAGTGCAATTAGTTTATTTAAAAGCAAGGACATGTGCACATGTATTTAGGCATATCTCTTTCCATCCAGGGGAGGTTGGACTTTCCTGCCACATGGTAATGTCGGAAAATATCATGAAGGTATAGTGTATTGAAGTCACTTGGTTTTTCAGCATTGCATCTTAGAATGAGAATTTTGCACCACAGGTATAAGAAAAATACTGCCTTGGCTTTCTATTGCTCCGAGATAACTGCTGGTAGATGCTGGTGACCTTTCAGACAAAGGACAACGTTTTTCAAGTAAAGGGAGGATGAAAAATAATGCTTTAATATATTAAGCATGCCATTGCTAAGGCAAAGAAGAAGCAAAAGGTGCAGACGTATGTCCAGGTCAGAGTACTGACCTAGAATGAGATGAAGGTATACTTCCCAAAGTGTGGAAGTTTTCTTTTTTTTTCCCCACCTTTTAAAAAATTGCTTTATTTCCAAGTGTTATACAAGCTTAGCAGAGGCTCTAACCTGAAATAGCTAAGAACAAATCTCACCCTGTGAAGAAATCGTTTTCCTTTGCTGGAGCAGGTGTGTTGAGAACCCTGTCAGACGCTCATACATCAGGAACTGTGAGGGGACTGAGACAAAGTGTTTCCAAGACTGCAAGGAGACAGTTAAAAAGAATGAGCTTTGTACAGATGTCTCAGAGGGAACTTTAATAAAAAAAGAAAGGAGAAATGGACTTTTTCCAAAATCTGCAAGTCACCAACATCAATTTTTCTGGGCCCAGTGTATGGTGATACATTTGCTTCTATCTTGCACATAAGGACATTTGCAAAAGCTGTTTAAAGAGAATTTGCTAACAGGCTTTGTACACGTTGTGAGCTGCATTCAGGAATACTGCAACAGATCTGTGGCATTCGCTGCTTGTGTACTACAGGAAACTTTTGTCCTGTGCTGTATATGTGGGAGAAGGAGTCACAGAGAGAGGAAAAGGTATTAAGAGCAGGTGCACCCAAGAAATTATTTTGAGGTTGCATGAGTTATGACTGTAGTATTTCAAAGGAAAGCAGTAAAACAATAAAAAAAGAAAGGAAAAGAGTTGGAGAGGGATTCAAGTGAGTTCTTTAGCTGAAGTAAAATGATCTCAGATTCAGGAATGGCTTTATTCCCTGGACACACCCCTTTTCTCTATAATGTCTTACATAATTTATGTGAATTTTCTTAGGCAAAGTTTGTTTTTACAATTTGAAAGAAAAAGAAAAATAGAAAGAAAATGAAAAGCAGCAAGCCATTGTGAAGGTTAACAAAAGTGAGTTGTACCATTGAATCTCCAATTTGAGGTACATGCCATGGAAGAATTTTATTTTTGTCTAGCTCAAATTGGTCTCACAGCACATCCTCTGTGTTGGCTGAGGAAGGAACGGGATGTTTGTGGCACATCCCTGCAAGGTGCACCAGAAACAGCTGAAGACTCCCCTAGGACTTTCCAGTATCACATGCAATACAATGGGGAGAAAAGCCTTTCCAGAATATTGTCTTTTACATGGACATGTGACGAGTACCTTCATTAGGGCTTGAGGCAAAGTCACAACTGAGTCCTGATGTATTAGAAGGCTGGTAGGGAGCAAAATGAAAAGCAGAAGGTCAAGCTGCTACCTGACGTGCAGGGAAACCTCTACCTCTCTTGCACAGACTGGTGGTCTTTCTGACTACTGCTGTTACTGGAGCTTGAAGCACCAAGCTGCCTCTGAGGACACAAAATGCTTGCCCAGGCTATGTGGTTGATGTGACTGTCAGATGTGTTTGGTGATTGATGACTGTTCAAGGTCTTTTTGTAAATTGGCCTTGTATCCTGGATGGTAGAAGGAATAAGTTTGACAGTTACTGTGATTTTTTAAACAGCATTCCTTGTCAGCAGTCAGACCTCTGCAGATTGCTTTCTGATCCTACTGAACAGCATGTCAAATATATTGTTGTTTTATGAGCATCTTTCCACCTTCCCAATTCCAAAAGTTTCTGGGGAGAGTAAGGCTCATGAGCAGAGTGCTAATGTAGCCCATAAATCGTGTTGATGACAGTACAGTGACTGAACATTCCCAGGGGAGAAGGTTTTACAGCCCTTACCAAAATCATTTGCTCTACATCAGGCCTGATACCTGCCATGATGACCACAGCCTGATTCCAGGTGGCAGTTTATAGTTAGCTGCCTTTCATTTTTATTTAATTTGTAGCAAGACTAAGAGGCTAACAGTTAGGAAGGCAGCACACATCTCAGCAGGTTGACACTCAGCAGGTTGTGCAGTCTGGACAAGTCCCCACAGCTGCACCTGCAGCTCAGGGTGTGCTGGTCCCAAGCTGCCTTGAGTACAAGTTTCATCCTTCTGTAGAGTCTTCCTACCATCTGAACAAAAACTACCCTAGATGAAAGGGTTAAGCACATTAGTGCTTAGTACTCTGTGCCAAAACATCAGTCTTTTACATGCCCAGGTCGGAGAAACAGTCCAAAATCCTCTGAATGCTGAGTAAGAGCATGATGAAACCAAAGTTCCATGCATGTCTTGTTCTCATTATGCATGGCACTCCAGCAAACCTCAGAGAATGAGTTTGAGGGATCATTGAACAGACCTGGTCTGTGTCTCCTAATGCAAAATATGCAACTAATATATGTTCCTAAGCTTTCTCTACCTGCCAAGGCATAGTTAAGCACTTGAGGAGTAGATCCAAAAGAGGCAACATGCATAACCATTGACATGTTTAATGAGTGCTATGGATAAATGTAAAGCAAGACTCATGAAAGAGGCCATAACCCAGACTTACCTCACAGCTGGGTCTATAGAGTCAAACTCACTTTGAGTCCATTTCATTCTTTTACCAACATTTTCTTCCAGTGGAAATAAAAGATAAAAATGGGACACAGGTGATTCTTGCTCTGAAGTCAAAAGAAACATTCCCACATTTCACAGTCTGTAATGTCTCAAATACTTGAGAAAACAGTAACTTCCTTAGCTCACACAGAAAGGAAATTATAGGAGTTGCTTGAAGACTGAAATAATGGGAATCTTGAAAAAAGATCCCTTTAGGCAGAGATGGTAGGATTCATCCCACCAGGGCTGCTGCGCTGGGTACCATGTAAAGGTGTAGGGAATGACACTTTGTCCCCCAAGTCCCAGTTATTGTCCTCCTCTAGTAGTGTTAAGTGCAAGCCCAGTAGCCTGTTTGCATACTCTTTGATTGGTATCAATGTTTGTATTAGTATTCAAAAAACAACAAAGGGTGTGTTAAAAATAGCAGAGATGACAGAAAGAGGGCAATTACTTGGTTGTGTGAATAGGAAGGATAATATGTGTAATTAAGGTTAGACCAAGGTGAAATAAAGATAGCAAACAAGGAAAGTAAGGGAAGGTTACTCATTCTGGACCCAAACCTATCCCTGCTGAATTTAATGACAGGTTTACTCTGACCTCTGTGAAAGCGAGTAGGAGTAGACTTGAGGTTAATTTAGAGACATATTCATAAGGCAGTTTAGTGAAACTTGATAATGTATAATAGAAGAAAAAAGCACAGACAAATAAGAGGGAATTTACTGAACGGAGCTCTCATCTTGGAAGCAGTTTGATAGCTGTTCTCATACATCATGCTGTGTGCTTGTTATGAGAGATGAAATGCATGGTTTTGTTTCACATTAGATTATTTATGGGATTTCTTCAGGGCAAATAGTTTTCAAAAGGCCTGAACCTGGATGTGTTCTGCCACTGGTCATTCTCGGGCTGCATGGCTGCTTACCAGCAGGGTACCAGTGTTGTTTTCATGCTTGACTGGGAAACATTTCTGGCCTAAATCCCATCTTGTTTGCAGCTATCAGAAAATGCTGAGTTCTTTTACTGAAGAGGCATGGAAGTTATTGATTTCTCCTCTGTGTTCATGAGGACATTTCTTGGGGGGTTGTTGGGACTGCCTGAAACAGTTCAAGAAAATTGTGTGTGAGATACAGAAGCAAACTAATTAAATCTTCAGAGAGGAAAAGGACTTAAATGATGAAAGATGCTGGTAAATTACTTAGCTAACAAATAGGTGCCTTGGAAATTGAACTACAAATTAGGTTATCTAATTTTTCACCGCAAACCTAAGCAGTTCCATTAATGATGATTTCCATCTTGTGATAATATTTCATGGCTCATCAGGAGCTTCCTGAGACATCTTAACTACAGCTGGAAACAATGGTAATACAAAGCTTTTGATTTCCAGGTAAGGTGACGAGACTTTTCCAAGCAAAAGGACCATAAAAATGATGATGTTTTCATGTGTTGTTATGTTCATACTACCAAAGAACATTGTGCTGTTTGTGTCCAGCTGAATAGACCATTAAATAACAATTTAGACAAATTTGGTCGCTTTACTGTCATGCATGTTGTGAACATTGCCCCGTGGGGCTGCACTGAGGGCTTATTGTGATGTACAGTGGCCATGTTCCAGGCAGGCTTCTTCTGAGGCAGGAACCAGAGCTTTTTTTCTTGACTGGTGCCTTCTGGCCTTTACCAACATCTTTGTAAGGTGTCAGATCAGATTTTCCAGATTTCCCAGCAATTGTCTTTGTGCCCACTATCACTGCATAAAATCACTCACTTGGAGCACATGCTGCAGTTATTACTGATTTGATTTTCTTATACACATATTGTACAATGTTTCAGCATTAATTCTGCAATGATAAAAATGCATATTGCACAGTATGTTATCTCATTCCACCTGCCTGCACACGGATATTCAGCAACCTCATTTTCTAATATACAGGGTTTTTTTCCCCCCTCTTTTAAAGCATGATTTTAAATCAAGTTGTAGCTGGGAGAGCTGCTGTGAATTTATGGCAGACTTTTGTTTCTGTCAGTTCCCAGAGCACCTTGCTACAAGTCGTTTTGTGGTTAGTGCAATGTGTCTAAGCGGCAGAGATAGATGAGCAAACAAACATGGATCTGTATAACAACAGCAATACAGAGTGCGTTTGACAAAGGAGGAGGGAAATATAAATTTTCCTCTTGAGAGGTAACTTCAACCTTTACATGATTTTTCAACATGATTTTGAATTTTGTCTCCCTTCCCCTCCCTGCTTTCTTTCCAAGTGATTAGAGAAGTCATCCAGTTGTTATTTTACACTATCAGATGTGGCAGTGTTTAGCCGTGGCAAATGACAGAATGGTTAATGCGTGGTGTTTAAAAGAAATTACTGCATTTTATACCAAGTGGAGCAGGTTGTATGGCCTCCATGGTAGGTACAGTTAAGGGCAGTAAATCAGATCCAAATCCTGTGACAACTTCTTTACCAATTCCAGAGAAGGAATGTGCACTTGTTTGTTTCCAATAGTTGCTGTCTTGTTAGATGACATTTTGAAGCTCAGGAATAGCAGATCAGCTTAAAGGCCTGAAGAAAAATAATCCAGCAATATTGAAGAAGCAGCTCTTCCTTTCTTTTCCTGTCAGCCCACCAGTGCTTCCTACTGAGCCCCTCATTTGGGCAGGACCCTGCAGAGTCTTGGCAGGGGAGCTGCAAAAGCAGACTGACTCTTTACCAGTGATGTTCCTTCAAGCTGTAGAAATAGGAATTTTCCCCTTTTGACTCTAACTCTATATGAACTATGTATCATCCAGAAGGTGACATAAAATATCGAGTTGCAGAATCCAGTTTCTTCATTGTTATAATTTTGTTTTTCCTGTGGCTAAAGAAAATTGATGTTTGGTTTGTTTAATTCTACAGATCACCCTTAAAATAACTGGAAGCCATACAACTGATTTAGGAGCTTGTATTTCATTAAGTCTATAGGATATAATGTCAGGATACTCAGAGGTAATAAGCTTTGAATCCTAGTGACTTGGGCAGGAGGACCTGCAGTTAAACTACTTAGAGGCAGATTTTAAGATGGGATTTAGATGCCTAAATATGCAGATGGTTTTTCGTTGAGTGTTGCAGCAAGCCCTATGGAAAGGTATACAGCAGGATTTAATTATCCTAGATGTGTGCATCTGAAAGTTTACTTTTAAAAATCTGCTTTGAGGCCTCTTGAAAATATTGTCACATGAGAGTGTCCCTGGGCTGCATCTTGAGAGTTTTAAATGCAATGTGGACTTAAGCCTCCTTCTGTAAAAGTGCTGGTTTTGGCGGTTGTCACAGAGGTTTAGGGGATCTGATTCAGTCTGTTTTTGTCTTCCTGAGGTGTGCATGCTTTTGGGGAGGGAGCTGGATAACCAGTAACACAGTGAAAGTGCATTTGTTCATACATGCGAATGATTATTCATGGAATATTTTTGCTTCGTTGGTCGGCTCTGTCAAGTATCCACCCACCCACAATGAGTGGACTCAGAATGTCACAAAAATAAGGGCTCGAATGCTTAACACACTGAAGGCTGGATTCAGATGAAGACCTGGATAACAGGTCTTTAATCACATTGCCTTCAAAATCAGCCAGCAAGAACATGACAGGGTTGGATCTGATGTCTCTATGGACACAAGAACTAGAAAATCCCACCATACTGAGTAGGAAATCCACAAGAAATGTGAAAAAAGAAAATACGATATGCATCACGTGTGATTAAAGAAGTGATTATTGTTGAGTATCTGAAAGCACATACATTTGGGTAGATAAAACATATGTAGGAGTGAGAGTCTTTAAGAGCAGCCCTGACCTTACAATTTAATTGCAAAAATCATTATTTTCTTCCTACATCTTTTTGAGAAAAGAAAATCTTCACCTCATCTACTTCAAGATCCTCTCACTGCTGTGCATTCTAACTATCAGTCTTCATTTACTTTTCCGTACAGAAAAATTAGCCTTGTAGAAGGGCACTTTTTTAAAAAAAGTGCGTTGTAATTCATTAGTACATTGACACTTTTTGAGCTCTTGCTGGTTATACTGGGTGACAAATGCTGATGGTGTCTGCACATCATATCAATAAGAGTATGATGATCAATTATTTTTTTGTCAAATACATTCTTTAATAGGTTGCATTTTGTGTGGTTGACTATTCTGATAAAATCAATTTAATTAACTATCAAGATGTGACAGAACACATTCAGGCAGTGTCATTCATTTCAAAAGAATAATAATTTCAATTAAAGACAAGTTGCCAACCATTTTAATGAGATATCTCAACATCAGCAGGATTTCATGCTAATGATCAAAATGAGATATTTCAGGACTTCTAAAAAATTATGATTATAAGCCAAGATATTGCATTAATACCAGGATACACTGTCACTATTTAGTCACCAAATCATCAGTATTTTAAACATATTCTTATTAGTTCCTGCGTGTGTAAGTTGGAAAAGGGAAACAAATTACCCTGTGCTCAGCTTGTCATTCAGGAGTGTTTCTGTGGGGAGGCAGGTGGTGTCCTTACAGCACATCTCAGACTTTGTGGGGTGCAGGTTTCCTGTGAACAAATAAGCAGTGGTGTATGCAGCTCACTAGAGTTTACATTGATGTACTGTGCTATGACTCCATATTATTATAGTGTGAGGCTGAATATCAGCAGGATCTATTACAACACTGGATGATTAAAGTACTTCTTGACTTTCCACAAGATTTTAAATTCAGGATGAAGGAAGGGGAGGCATAGTTTGTGAGAGAAACACAGAATGAAAGCGAGAGGATTATGCTTCAGCAGCCTTTGTGATAAAATAGTAGTAATTAGTTTCAGTAAAATCCCGTAATAGTTTTTTTGCGCTTTGCAGGAAACCAAGTGGCAGACAGATAAAACAAATTACTTTACTCAGAGCAATTAGCATGCTATTTCAAGGTTCTGACTATGTTTCCCCACAACTGCAAAGATCATGCCCTATTTTTTTCAAGAACTTTATGTTCCTGAAAATCTCATCCATTTTAAGCCTATCATTGTGTATGTAGAGCTACCACATCTCTGAGCACAGCCTGCATTGCAGGGACAGCCCAGGAGATAATGAGTCTTGGGACCACAGTGAGGGGAGGGGGAATTTGGAGCACTTGCTGCTTACTCACCTGAAATAAACCCCCAGTGCCACTGTTGTGTGCCTGGCTCTCTGACACGCAGTGCAAGGAAAACATTTGGGCTTTATAGTCCTGCGTTCCTGTGCTGCACCAGTAGATCTAAGTGAAATTGTGCACTGCAGATTTAAGAGTTCAGAATTTCGTGTCTGTTTCTTGATTGTGACCCCATTAGAAAGGAAACATTATTTCTTGGCAAATTAGTGCAAATATTTCAAACTAATCAGAAATGGCGGTGAAAAATGTGTTTTCATTTTTATTCTTTTGATTGAAAAGACTTTTCAAGCTTGTGTTTCAGAAGGCTCTTGTCTTGTTAAATTAAAGATTGATTTTAATGTATGAGTAATTCAGACATTAAAAAACCAATAAAAAAGATAATACGAACCTGTATGGTACAGAAAAATTACACGTTTGAAATTACTATTGAGAACACCTCTTAATGCATGGTCATAATTACTTTAGGCTAAGTTTAAATAAAATTATGCAAAATATGAGGATCATCACATTTACAAATGGGAAGTTTAATTTCCTTTTTTGAAGAGAAAGTCTTTGTTATTGCAGTGAGACCAGGGGAACTATACTGGTATAAAATGTAGGAGCAGTGTAGGAAGAACTAGTGTGTTCTCTGGCTGGACTTGGTCCAAGGACACCAGCTCTCCTCACTCAATCTGCCTGACCATGATAAAAGGGAAGAATGTGAGTTTCACACCAATTTCTGCAAGAACCTGAACTCCATTCCTGAGCTGTAGAAGTACTGCATTTTAATTAGGCCTGGTGGTGTTCAACATGTCTTTTTACTCAAAATTCATTGTTAAAGTAAAAGCTTATTCTGATTTTCATTTATAGACTGCTTCAGCCTCCTCCTGTCTCACTTCTGGACCTTCAATCCAGCTATTTAATTTCAGGTTTGGCCATCCAGCTGTTTTAAATCACAAATTACAGCTTGTGAAGCTGGGTTGAAACCTAGTACTGGCATCCCAAAGAAGAAATTTCGTTGATACGAACATACAACTTTTCATAACTCATTTTTAGTATCATTATTTCAAGGTTGTATCAATTAGATTGATATTACTGGATATTAAATGAGACCTTGCACAACAATTCATTTATTCCCTCTGCCAGCCGGAGTGAAGAAGACTTACTGGTCTGAGGTAGAGACACGAATAATTGGATTGTTAAATATTCAGATTTATTAGCAGCAGTCAGAAGAAGAACTGAATTGTTTTAATAATGATCTCTTCCTATCACTCACCTTGTCTTCCTACCAGTGATTAATGGTGGAAAGAAAAGAAAAGAACCTAATGGGGATATCTTGAAACAGGATAAGCTGGAGGAGGCTAATGGCATGTTTGTAATTCTGACAAGACATTAACAACACTCAGCCTTCTTGGATAATGGAGGTGGAGGGAACCTATGGGCTGCAGGTAATGACTCTAGTAAATAGACTTCAAGAAGAAAGAGATTTTATCTGAAAGTTTTGTTGGAAGACCTTGAAAACTCTGTATTAACAAAACAAATTTAGCTATAAAAAGTCCAGTTTTGCTGTTATCCTCTTGGTGAGTAATTGATTACCTAAGAAAATGTGCTTAAAGGAAATGTGGGTGCTAGAATTGTCACTCTAATTTTTTAACATTGTCTTCCAGTGAATCAGAATTAATTATTAATTTTATAGGGAAATGTTTTAAAGTGATGCCAGGACTTAATTGTGCACTTATTAAAGAAAGAAGGGGGTAGAACTTGAATGTAGATCACCCTTTTAATACTCCTGTTTCTCATAAAGCTGCTACGTAGTTACCACAATTATCATGCAACAATATATGTTGCTTCACAGCAATTACTACATGTTTAGCCTTCTATCACTATTATGTCAAAATTTACTATTGTTTTATCTGTTTTGCTAAAGAAAAAGTTGGAAATAGTTTGTGCTCCTTGACAGTGTCATGACAGATCTAATATAATTCTGAGACTTCTTAGTTGTCTTTTCCCACAGCAAAGGAATTCTGTCTGAAAGTGGCAGAATTTTTGCTCCAAGTCCTGGAACTACAGGCTGGAGGAATTCACAAGGGAAAGAGAAAAAAGAGCAGCAGCAAATTCCCTGTGCTAAATCCCATGCCCCTGGGACTGGAAGCATCTCTGTCATACTTTTTTTTTTTGTATTCTACACTGTTCAACCTCAGTGTAGAATACAAACACTATTAAAAAGTGCTTAAAGGTGGTGCGAGGTTCTTTGCAAACTACTCACATCAAAATTTTGCTTTGGGTTTGTATGTGGGAGTTGCTGGAAGAGGCGCATTAGGCTTGCAGCCTTTCCCTGCCATTTCTTTCAAGATCAGAAAATCCTGCATGGTTATGGTTGGTAATTCCCTCAAAGCCCTGGTGTTCCCTCCCTCAGGACTATGACAGGTGTTGGAGAGCTGAAGGCATCCCTTGCTGACACACACCTCCAGCCTGGGTCTGAATATGGTGCTATCAGCCTCATTAGCAGCTGTTCTATATGCAGCCAAACGGCTACAATAAGGGCTTTAAAATGTTTATAAATGACTTTTATCATGGAAAAAATAGGAAAGAAAACAGTTCATTACAGTTTACATTGTTATTCTCCCATGTGGTAGTCAAACTTGGATCCTATCTACACCCTTGTTAATATCAATATTTTGTAATTGGAAGGATGCACCTAGAATAAACTTGGGCTCCTGAACAGCCCAGCTAATTGACAGGTTTGCCATCAGGGAACCAAAAAAAAAAAAAAAAAAAAAAAAAAAAAAAAAAAAAAGGAAAAAAAAAAAATTTATNATATAATGTGGATATAAAGGCAAAGAAAAGGCAAAGAAAAGTGTTCAAAGCAAAATCCCGCAGTAGCACTGAGGCTGCATATTCTGTGGGACAGCTGATCACACACAGCTTTACATGGATACGTGATTTTGTTGGTGTGAATGATAAAGGGGCACGTTTGAAAATGATTGATTGGACTTTTCTTGATGATGACACCTTTATGGCCTATTGATCAGCTTGCTCTGCCAGATGGAAGGTGGTGGTACAAATGCACTGCCACATTATAAGTTTACGTTTGCCTAAAAATGCAGGCAGGAAGAATGTTAGTTTTGTCTTTTTATTCCTGCCCAAGTATGCATGTAATTTTCTGCAACAATTTTGATATAAATGTCCAGATACTCGTCTGGTGAAAATAATTAATGTCCATCTATTTAGTTCTGTCAAGTTTCCAGCCAAACTGGTGGTCAACACTGCTGTTGTCACATATATGTATTTCTATTCATGAACAGGAGTTATAGCAAGGCCACCTAAAAACTTCTGCTACTTCCTCAATTGAAAAAAAAGAAAAAAAAAAGCGTTTATACATAAAAAACAAAGCATTTTTGCCTGAGAATAATAACAGAGACTCACATGCTAAACATACCTCACGTGGGTAGAAGGAAGCTCCCAGAAACCATTTCTCAGCATCTGAACCCGAGTCTCAATTTCAAACTGAAAAGATGACCCTTTAGTAACAGGGAACCATTTACCTTTTAAAGTTCAACTCTAACAAAATGATTGCAAAAATGATATGATGGGTATTTTGTGATAATTTTCAGTAATGAGAAACCTCATCCGCTCAAGTCCTAAATAAAACTGTCTCTTTCTCATCTATCAGCCAC
Organism: Daphoenositta chrysoptera; assembly: GCA_013397915.1. Lineage (NCBI taxonomy): Eukaryota > Metazoa > Chordata > Aves > Passeriformes > Daphoenositta > Daphoenositta chrysoptera. Next base: position 106,972 of record VZRO01007527.1, on the reverse strand, counting down.
CCTTACACACATAGCTTGAGAAGATGAAAGTCATCTTCTCAAGAGGGTGGTTTCCTTCATGTTCACAGTTTACTAACAATAATGTACTTATCTGGGCCTCAGCAATTCTGTTTGTGATGTGCAGGATGGATTAAAACCCATATCACTCCCCTGTAACATAATGGACTCTGCAGTGCTAACAAGAAGCAGTAAAGGTAATAAAAGTATATTTCAGGTGATAAAGCAAACAGATACTACTACTGAGTACACACTAGGAGCAGATGGCTGTAATAAGACAAGAGTTTGCACAGACACTTTCAGAGAAAAAAAAATTATTTTTTGGTCCTGCTTTCCCCACTATATTGAAACACCATTAGTCACACAAAAGTGGCTGTGGCTTCCCCACAGAGGCTCAAGCTAAAGGTGCTGGACTATTTTCCATTAAAGTGTTGTTTTGTAAAGGAAAACAAAATATTAAATGAAAGTATGCATAGTATGAAAAGCATCTGCATAGCTCAGAGATTTGTTATAAAAAAAAAGTCCCAAAGCTAAAATGTTTTAGATGAAAAGATGAAGTCTTTCTGTTGATGTACTTCGCTGGGATCTTGTGGGATTTAATTTTGCTTCATCTTGTACTCTTTTTTCCCCATGCATTTAAAATCTCAGTTAAGCCACATCTCTCCTGCAGACCAGGAGCTCTCCTGGGAGACGTTGTGCATCACAGAAGAGGTAGTCTGGCTGGAAAGCCAGGAATGTAGGGGAAAAATTGAAATTGGAGAAATCTGAATCAAAGTTGCAGTGAGGCATTGCAGCTGCAGTTTCAACTGGTATTATTTCAGCTTTGATCACATTTTTTTTCTAGGGTTTTTTGGCTACACATATGGACCGTCTCAATTTTGTGATGCAAGAAAGGCTGCAGCAGATGATAATGAAAAATCATTTCTTCTAATTTTTTTGGAGGGTCAGAAGAAGAGAAAAGGAAAATAACTTTACTGAGCTGTAGCTATGATAGCAGATGCCTCCTCTGGAGAGTTAGGACCATTGCCCAATTCTGCCCTGGTGGTCACCTGTCCTTGCATCCTGGCATTCCTCCTTCATCCTGTTATTCTGAGGAATATCCTGAACATGTGACCATGGAGATTTGGGCTGAAACAGGAGAAATTAATTTCTTCCCCTGTCTCTTGATATTTCTACCGATTGACTGAAATTGTCAACACGTTGGGAATTCAGCTTTCTTGAGCCCTAGGTTCCCTAGCAGTGAAGAAGCAGGAAAGTTCAAAAGAAAGTACAAAAGAAAGTTCCAAACTTTTAAATTGGTTTTGTCTGGCTGTAAAAGAGCATTTAATGTTTGTATCTGTTAAATCTTTTTAATTATTAACTAGTCCTGAGGGCACCTGTAAATTAAAGGATGATTGGAAGAAATAATAACATGATGAGGAAATTGGGGATACAGAGTGTTAAACTATCCTTCAAAGTGTCAGTAATTAAAATTAATTACAGTTCATGACTTCCACTGTTTGTAGGAGTGTGATGCTATAGGGAAATAATATGAAATAATAGGGTAGGAAACATAGGAAATAATATGAGAGGTTATTAGAATTTTTTTTTACCTCACTGGCTATTTGAATATTACCAGAGGAACTTTAGAAAGTTTTTTATAAGTGCTTAAACTTTTGAATCAGTAAGTTTGTTTTGGGTGGTTTTCTTCCTCCAATAACAAAACAAGCTCAATAAAAGGTGGGAAGAATTTTTATTTCTAAAAGGACAAAAAAATACCTTATATTACTTTCTAATGCTCTTAATACCCTGAAGTCCTGTCCCCTGCAGGTTTATGTTCTATGAAAGGAACAATAGATCTATCAGTAGCATCTGATTTTACAAATATCCATGCTTACCTGCATTTTAGAAGGAAGTATCATGTGTATTATATGGTCCATTTAGAAGGTGGTTATGAAGACTGGACTTCTGATGTTTTCCTCCAATAATGTGCTTATAGAGAAACGTTTTGTCTCTTCAGGAGACCAGAGAGTATCTCAGCTAAGTGGGCAAGTAGGATTTTACTGTTTTATTCAAGAAGGCATGAATCTTACATGGTAAATTAACCCTACATGTCCTTTCATAAAAAACGAATTCTACATTAGTTCATGCTCTGACAAGTTATATTTATGTAAGAACTTAACATCCACTTATTCTTCTGTTCCCTTTGACACCATACAAATAAGCATATGAACAGAAATATGTTAAAAACATATTTTATGTGTCTACAAAATCAAAATGCTACTTGAAACAGAAGTTTTTAAAAACTTGTTGTTTTTTTTCAACGTATGACTTTTATCCTTTTTTAGTGACAAGTTACACCACTTGTGCTTTATAGCTAGACACAGAAAGGAATTTATTCCTGGGAGCTCAGATGCCAATTTAATTGTTTATTCCCAGGACTCAGATTGCTGAAGGTGCTGCATTGCTCCCACAGCCTGAAAAGAACCTACTTTTCTTAAATTTAATTTTTGTTGCTCCTAGTTATGCACATATGCATCTCTGCTTTCAGCAGCTGTCTGTTTCTCTCTTGGAGGACAGAATAGACATTATTCCACCCACTTTGTCTGTTGGCTTAATGTGTTTGCAGCACACCTCGTCAGCTGTCAATGAAATACAGGAAAGGGAGGAGTATTTTCCATTCTCCTCCCTGCTCCTGCCTTTCCTAAGGCATCATGGAGTAGCCAAGATCAGGGAGCAGCCACGGAGTGCACAAATGCTCCCCCTCTCTCCGAGTGCCTACACTGCCCATTGCTCAGGCACTGATTCTGCTGCACTGTGATGGCTCTTCCCAGTGCTGGGGAGAGACACCAGTACACCCTGTTAAAATATTTGGGTTTTTTATATGGTATAGTCACTAAGTCAGGTCTTGGGTATGAAAAAGAACATGTCTATCTGGTACTGTCACAACAATTGGGATGGATACCTACCTGTACTCTAGATAATTTCAGAGTGAGTGATTTCTGGTGTTAGAAGGATATAGCTCTCCTCCTTCCTCAGCAAGAACCAGGCTGGCAGGACTAGAGTGACATTTGGCCTCCTTCTCTGGACAAATCAATATTTAATTACTTTATAAAAAATGGAGGAGTCTTTTTACAAAAAGAAATAAGAATCTCCTGGAAATCCTCTAGTATTATGGTGAGCAGGTACTTTCTGGCACGTGGTGTTTGAATCTGGAGGCGTGAGGTAGATCCATATCTCCTATGCAGTGGTGTAACCTGTTCCAGCTATGGGATTGGAGAGTCCAGTAATTTATTATTTTGGCTTGAGATGTGGGAATAAACTCTTCTTGATTTTTAGGAGGACCTTCTACCCCTCATAATATGTGTCTTATTTCTCATGTCACCTAAGGCCCTTCAGGATCGAGTGTCATTTCATTGCCACGGCTGAAGCTGTGACTCTGGAAGGAGAGAGGGAAGAACTGACCGGGCCAGAAACAGAGGGACTAAACTGGGCTGTGGCCTGCTGATTCTTGTTTGGGGTAGCACTTGGCACTGTAACCACTGCATAAAATATGCAAGCAGGGTTACCTGGTGGCCTGAACCCAGGTGAGTGCCCACTGCTCAGCTGAGAAGTCTTGCTCCAGCTTGAGATTCTCCTTCAGTGGGAAAGGTGAAGCAGCTCCCCTGGAGGCAGGTCCTGAATGTTCCCTGCTATGAAACCTCAAACCAAGAGCTGGGAGACATGAAGTGTCCTAGCTGGCCGTGCTGTGTGCCTGTGCTGTGCTACCCGGGCTGCAGGCTGGGGCAGCCAGCAGGGCTTTCCCCTGAGCTGCAGCCCGAGGGACTCCCATAGCTCTGATGGCCTGGAGATGCTGATGGGGGAAGGAGGGTGGGGGACATGCCCATGTTGTGCTGGCCTGGAGCAGGAAAGCGTTAGACCCCTCACTTTGAGGCGATCAAACAAGAGTTCTCTCAGGGTTCACTCATGCTTAGCAATATTTACTTTAAACGCAGAATGCTTGAAATTCGAAATACTTGGATATCCATGGACTGCTGGCTGTCAGCCCCAGAGAGAGGTGCAGCAGTGAGGGAGGGAAAAAGAAGGACTAATGCCTTCTGAGCAGCTTCTTTCCCCTGGTATCAGAGAGGCGTCGTGTAGGTAGAAAGATAAATATTTGTGTTTTGTGAGTCAGCTGCACCTGTGGTGGATAAAGGGCTCAATAAATCCTCTTGGCTGTCCAGTAAAGAAAACAGTGTTTCATGCTTGTGTGACATCACAAATATTTGCCAGGTCCACCTGGAGGTCATCAGTATGCACTTGTGCCCTTCAGCCTCTCGTTTCCAGCTAGGATTTAGCTAGTGCCTTTGCTCTGCCTTATCAACACTGATTTTCATTGTGCATAGAATTAATATTAACAGGTGGCTGGAAACCTGCTTCCCTTCCCCTAAACTGCTTCCCTGTCTCCTTCATTACACCACTACTGTGCTATGGGGTTGACAAATACCAAGAGAAGAAAAAGGAGGCAACATGTTTAAACAAACATTGACTGTCTTGGAAAGGCTGGATGAAAGTCTTTTCTTGCAGGACACAGAATTAGGCAAAATGTTAAGCTGTTTTCTCTGCACATTAGATTATGCCAACATAGATATTGTAAATATAGGTCACCCACAGTTATGTGATATTTACTTGGAGAGGGGATGGCTCTCCCCATGTATGAGGTAGTGACCTCAGATCAGGAGACACTATGAATGTAAAGGGCAATATCTCTGTAGTAAATAATATTTCTTCTATCAGGAATTGTTTTTTCAGAGTAACAGGAATATTTCTGAATTATTATCCTGACTTGATGTACTGTGTCATCTGGTTTTTGTCCAACAAAGATATGCCTTTACCAGCAATAAGAAATATAAATCTCTATTACACATACAGATATACTTGCATGTCATGAGCACCCTCTGTAGTCCTTGTCACTTGTAGAGTAACAATATCTTACATAAGAATTGTATCTTTTTGTCTGTTTTTTACTCATTGCATTCTGCTTTTCTGCTACAGGAAGTAGTAATTAGAAACAATGGATTTGTTTTCTGGTACACCTGTCCCTCCCTAATCTAACCACTCAGTGACCAGTAACTTCAGGTGCCTTTGTGTCTCTAAATATTTTCAATAGAAGGTTTGGATTTCTTCTATTTCTGAGTTTAAAACAGAAAGGGGAAAAAAAAGAGAGAGAGATATCTCTATGTCACACATTAATTAAAACTTTCAAACAGAATTGTTTAAAACTCATTTTTACCTTTCTGTATGAGTTTCCCATTGCTGCCAGCTCCTTCAACAGGCCTCATTATCCTAGAGGTTTCTTAAAGCTCCAGTCAGAGGATTAGTTTGATTTTGCAGAGAAGTCTAACTTTTACCAACAGCAATAATAACAATAATTTAAAAGGAAGAAGAAAAGGGAATTTGTGGTCTTTGTGACTAAGCAAAAAACCTCAGGCACTAAATGAACAAATGGAATAAAAGGGGAAAAAATTTTAAAAATTCTTCTGCTTCCTTTCCACTTGCAAGTTCAGAAGCAAAAGGAATATTTTATTTTATCTCTTTTTGATCTTGATGCATGCTTTTTGAATGTTCCAGATTGCCAGAATTACATCCTGACTTCCCTGAAAGTTTATATAATTATCAATTCTCAAAGCTGAGGGTGCATTTTCTAAGCAACACACAGTTTCAGCTAGCTAAGAAAAAGGGAGAAGTTGATCTTGGATCCAGTGTTATATGGAGATATTTTTGGGATATCTTAACAGTGGGCAAGAGGAAAAAAAGCCAGATTTGAAGCTGTCATTGAACTGTGACTCACAACAGCACATCTGAGTGATGCTTACAGTGTATTTACATTCACTTTATTGGGAAAGGAGTCATTTACAAGTCTTAACATGAACATGCTGGTTATATGTGCTGGTTCACACAGTTTTATATATAACAAAATCAATGGGCATTTGAACAGATAGCTGGTATTTCTAAAAGGACAACCCAATGGTTTAAAAATGTGGTTTATAAGTGGTTTAAAAATGGGATACATTTATTAAACCTGCAGAACAATTAAGTTCAGCTCCTTATTTTTTAAGCGTTTGCTCTGATCACAGTAAAGTGGGCCGAGAAGTTACTGTGTGCCTGAATTCCTATCGCTTTCCTGTGAAAAAATTGTTGTGATCCCCAGCTGCTGGCACACAGTGAGTTCTGGAGCTCTGACGTCTCCTAGGTGCAGTACAGCTGGGGGAATCTCTCCCTCAGCAGTACCCACTTCTCCAAGGGGTGCTGCATCCCCTGGCCCCGGGTGCAGGTACTGAGTGGCACTGACAACCACATCCTCAGCTTGGCTGCATCAGTTCACAGACACCAGGACTTTTCAAAAGCTGAGAAAATCAGAGTGCCAGTGGCACAGTAGCCAAACACATTTGCAGGCACTTCTATATCAATGACCCGCTTTAGAGAACCTGCAGTGCCCGCTGAATCCTGCAAGACCAATCTTAAGATGTTAGGCTTCTAAATCTTGGGAAAAAGCAAAACCCTATTCTTCTAGGCTTCTAAGACACAGTACAAGTCTAACAAATGCCTTGCAGATCACACTCAGGAGTCAGAAGATTCAAATATTATTGAGGTGATGGCCTTACTGCTGCACAGCCACCCAGCCATCCTTATTATTTGAAAGCATCTCTGCCTTGAACTTTTATTTCCCTAAAGTAGACTGGGGTGTCTTCTTTCCTGTTATACCTTTTTATTCCTTTGTGATTTAATTTTGTTTGTTCACATGAAACATTAGGGTGTCGTTTTCAGTTTTTTTTATTTTTAATTTAATTTTATTTCTTCATAGTTTGGTTACAGTTTTCCTCATGATTTCCCCAGCTATATACACTCTTCACTCTTCCTTCCTTGCTCTTCCTCACAGATTTGATTTCCTCCTCATACTGACAGCAGTGTTTGTCCTTTTTTCATAAATGAGATACTGGAGCTGTAATTCCTTAAAGTCACTGGCTTGAATTATTGGGAAAGTCGTTTTAACGTCGCCACCCAGAAGGGTGATTTAGGTGATCTGCCTGTGTGTTGGCATTTGACCATCCCAATGCATTGATTAAAAATGCAGTTCTCTTGAATGTCAGGGGAGACCTACTTTTCCATTTCCTTTTCTCTTTAAATGAATTGCTTGCAGCAAGAATGTGATGACTTTTTAATGGGATATGTTGTTGTTGTCATTGTTTAGATATCTAATGCCACAGTGGGATGAAAGAAAGGGCCCAGATTTTGGTTGCTTTCAAAATTTTTCTTTTTCATTTGAGAAATATCAAAATACTGTACATTCATAGAATAAGAAAGAGCAAATAATAAATACAAAGAGTGCAGAAGATTAATGCTCTTCACTGAGAGCTAACAGTGACTTCTATACAGGACAAGAACTGGAAAAAACACTTTGTAACAGACACAAACCTGAGTGCAGGGGGGAATAAAGGGGGAAAGAATGTCATATGGAACTGAGATTCTGAACTCCTTAAACCAGAGCTGCCAAAACTACAGCCCTTGGACCAAGTGCTCATCAGGGGAACAAAATTCCTGTCAGTATCAGCATTTTCAACTGCCAAAAGGTTGAAGGTTCATAGTAAAATTAAAAAAAAAAAATTCTTTTTAGCTCCCAGATGCTTGAGGCTGTCACACTGCTCAGTTATGATGTGCCCATCAAGAAAAAAGAGCCCCAGAAGTTCGTCACAGCAGAGCAGTGACAAACAGTGCCTGACTGTACCATTTCAAGCGGTGCTGCACAGGGTGTTCAGAAAGCCACTGGGATTAAAATGCTGCTGAATGTTACTGTGACCCTTGCAAAACAGGCCTGAAATTTACAGTTGATCAAGGATGGCATTTTAGGAATAATGAGGTCTTTCAGCCTGGAAGAGAATTAGCAGAGATGCAATAGCCATGAATATCATTCTACTGTTTCATCCCTTGGTGGACTACTCAAATGTTGGCAAAGCCACAGGGGTATGCAGCATTTTTTCCTGTCCCAAATCCTCTCCACCACTTCACTTCCTCTTCTCCTGTCTTACCTGATACAGACGCTGCTGTTCCTGGGCTAAAACACTACCCTGCACCATTTTCTTGAACTGGAGCAGCAAGAGATAATGACACTTCATAAAGTGCTGGCAAAGTGCAACCCTGTGTGTGATCTCAGGACCGTCATGGGCTGTTACAAGATCAGGGCAAGAATTAGCTTCTGAAGAACTGTTCAGGTTTTTTTTTTTTTAAAAACATTTCAAAAGAAATAACCTTTACAATGTTTCTCACAGCCCCCTTACCCTGATCTATGATCAGGGGGATTAGGGGGGAGTAGTCTGAAATCAGCACGAGCAGTTCCCTCCCAAATGGTTATGGGACTCAGCTTCCTGACCAATGAAATCCATGAAGAACCAAGGAAAGGCTGTCCACAGAGAATTTCAGCTGATCCAGAAGCTGTTTATCAACTGTATTCATCCTCTTGGATTTACATAGACACAGGAATGAAGGATGTCTCAAATAAGAAGTTGCAAAAGAGTTATAATGTTATTGTACTGAATTTTCCCTAAAATGAATAAATATTTAAATGTGACCCACCACATTGAAGCCATAGACATTAGACGTTTATTGTCCATTGCTGACCTTGTTTTCACACCATTTTTCTTTTTTTATTGTCCTTTGTAGGCTGTTTGATGATGTTATTTTCAGTTCACTTTATATGGTTCTTTTTTGCTGTTCACAAATTGCCAGAGACTAATGGGACAATTCTTCAAGAATTACACTGAAATGAGTTCAACAATGCCCTGTTTATGTTTCATATTTTAGTACATGCAAGCACTGCATGCCATCTTTTCCCTTGAACTTTCAATATATTAAACCTTAATAAAGATATTATTCAATGTTAGGTAAGACTAGTGACATCAGTGAATTATTTTTAAATTTTTCAGTTTATAGTCCAGATGTGGCATCCATGCATTATCTAGTCAGGCCAGACAAGATCTAAAGCACAGACGGGTTAGGGTGCTGACAACTCACTGCTTAAGCCATTCCTCCTGTATTTTTAATTCTGTGACTGTCTAGTGACAAAGCTGTTAAGTAGAAACAACAACCCATGACTTGCACTCCTTGCTGAGTGCCCTGAAATGCAGTGAATGCCTGTCCCACTGGCATTTTTCTACAGCTATAATTTGCAGTGCACCCATCACTATTTTTCTGGGGTGACAGAAGCAAATTTTGCAACTGTACTTCGCTTAAAAATCAGATTTTTTTTTTTTTTTTAATGCCTGTACATAAAGAATAAAGCTTTCTGGGCTTATATGTTTTAGTTCTTGTAAGAACCTAGGCAAATTGTTGGGGTCTAGCAGCCAAGAAGACACAGAAAAGTGTTTGTTATGAGTATGGAAGAGAACTGAGATGTAATCATTCCTTTAAAAATGAAAGGGGGTTGGATATCCAAATTTCCTTTATAGTTTAGGAGTATTCCATGAAGCCTATGTTTTCTACTCAGAACTTTCTCATTGTATATCCTGTGGAAAGAACTACTTAAGTAAAGCAATATCAGTAAGTAAATCAATTAAGTAAAGCATCAGTCACATTGAGAGCAGTTCTGATTTCTTTTTCTTAAAATATTTGGTTCCATTCCTTGCCTTCAGCCATTGCCTATCACAGAGCTAGAAGGGGAATATGGAATAAAACATGTAGAGGAAATAGCTAAGTAGGATCGGATTTCTGCCAGTATTGTATAAAATCCATTGATTTATAATGCCAACTGTTTGTGATAAGAACAGAATCCCCCCTTGTACAATCTTGTTAAACACTGAATAAACTGTTTGGAGGCATCTATAAATAAAGGTGTAATCACTTACTGCAGCCACAGTGGCCTGACCTAAGTATTTCTATTTGTGGGCAGTTGTGTGGGTTTTCCCAGGTAACTTACTGGGGATTCTGGAGTGAGGAGAATCTCCTCAGGGAAACAAAGCATCTCAGTGAACACAGCTAATATTTTCTTTCATCTTCTGGTTTCACCCTTCTCAGAGTTGGATCTGTTGAGAAATACTTGTGCCTTTGACTTGAGTATATGTAGATGCTGTTATTAGATGCAAAGGTCAAAATGCCTAGAAGGCTCCCACTTTTGGATGCAGTCTCCTAACTCAATTAGGTACTTATTTAATCTTTAAGATAAATTGTTTAAATTTTGTTTTGGTCTGCACACTAGCATTTTGATGTTTTAGTCAAGGAAATGTTTTTAAAAATACCATTATTTCTTCCAATTTTTTTCCCATTTCCATTGTTAAGAATGTTCCATGAGCTATTTGGGTTGTTCCTCGGCCATGCTGAAATGTTCAGGATGTTGTGTAGATACTGTATATTAAGGTGCCCAGGTATCAAATAACAAACTGAGGAAGCAGAGAGAAGTCCTGTCCTTATGTCGTTTAGGCATCGGAACTGCCTACTGCAAACACTTGAGTTGACAAGTCCGTAGAGAGCTTTTAAATTTACAGCTTCTACATATAAAACATTTAAGTGTGGAGCTTTAATTTTTCAAACTGTCATTTATTATGTCATATTATTTAATATTTGTGAATAGTGCATATGAACATATATATTTCATAATTTGAGAGAACTGATGGGATGATCTACCGGATAGGGCATTACATGTGCATCAAGAGAATTGGGTTCTGTAGGTCTCTTTGTGTCTTAGCCCTTCATTTTTTGGGGACACTGGAATGGGGAGTGGATGAAATTCATAGAATCACAGAATGGTTTGGGTCAGAAGGGACCTTTAAAATCATCTAGTTCAACCTCCCTACAATGAGCAGGGGCATCTTCAAACAGGCCAGGTTGCTCAAAGCCCCATCTAACTCGGCCTTGAACACTTCCAGGGATGGGGTAACAACAACTTCCCTGGGAAACCTTTTCCAGGGCCTCATCATAAAAAATTCTTTCCTTATTATATTCTGGATCCACCCTATTTCAGTTTAAAATTCATGCCTTTCTCTTGAAATTGAGTGAAATTTCTGGACTGTAAATTCCTTGTTAAGTAGACTCTAATTTATTGTATAATGTAGTGAATGCAAAGAGGCACTCAGCTCAGAGGGGCCATTTAAATTTGATGTAAACAGGGGGAAAAAAGCACAGCAGTAAAATAAGCCTGTAAAATGTGAAATGCCAAAGTAGATACAGGAAATTCATAAGTGTTTCTCCCTCCCTTGATTTTACATGTTTTTCCCCAGTTAATCATGTGTGCTGTTGAAAAAATCAGATTGAAATAGAGAAAATATCCACGTTCTCCAGTGAGTTGTAAATTCTTCTTGTCATTAACCACAGCTTCTCTCCTGCAGCCAGTTCTTCAATGTTCTTGCACTGCCATTGATTCATATTATTTTTGACCAATTACTCATATAACAATATGGTCTTCCTGTTAAAAGGATATCTTGATAGTCTTGATAGATGAGCACTCTGGTTCCTGTTTTTTTTTTTTTTTCCAAAGAAACAACCTATGTCATTGGTTGGATTTATTTTGCAGGGCAAACTTTTAAACCTCCTCAGTATCTTCTGACCTGTCAAAGGAGAAAACTTCTCTTCAGCTGGGACAGATTTGCACTGATTAGATTTGTCATGTTATTTTCAGCTGAAATTTGACTGTGTAGGAGTTAAATAAAAACCAGGGAAAGTCTCAGATGTGAATTCATAGACTATTCCCTTGAATGTAGCTGTTAAAAATCCCCATGGATACTGTTAGCCTTGCTTCTAGCACAGTAGTTACACTGCCATTCTCTGTGTGTGCTTAGTGAGAGTGAGTCAAGCCATATAATAGCTGTAAAGAAGCCTGAGATTTAAAAAGGTCCCTGGGTTATTTCATGCTATGAAGCATTCACTTTTTGAATCAGATTTGTCAGTACCAGAGGCAGAGACGATCAGCATATGCATCAGCATCACTGCAGAGCCATATTTTCTTTAGACTACAGTACTTTTTGAAGAGATCAAACTCTGATGAATACACTGAGCAGGGTCAAACCCTTCTCTCTGAGTTAGTGGAAACAGCAGGGAGCACGAAGTAGCAAGCCAGTACTAAATGCCCCTGAAAATTAATCACTTCGTGAGCTTCACCGTAGCAAGTCAGTGTCCATGGAGACTGTGAATAGAGCAACAACAGATGGACCTTGAAGACCTCGGTGTTTCTGCTAGCAAATGCAGCTGTTGCCAGCTCTGACAGAATTACAGACTCCGAGGTACAAAAGGTGTTTCCTTCCAGAAAGACTTGGCTTGTTAGATATGCATCCTAGTCCACGGAAAGAAGGGAAAATTGTCTAAAAAGCTGCAGGCAAAAAAAGCGTTTGTATGTTTTTGACTATGGCAGATTCAGTTCCTAATCAGTTTGCTGCTTGACTAAACTATGTAAACATTATATGAGGCAATAAACTGAGACATTATAAATGTGAGTTCATCCAGATGTCCAGTTTTAAAGCTGGAAGGTTCAGAATTCACAGAAAAACTTGTTGCCCTTCCTCCTCTCCCTCTCAAAAGTGTTAGCTCTCATAAAGCAGAACTTGTAGATGGTATAATGCAATGCCTTAGCAATTTCTTTGGGACATTTGGACATTAATCCAATACTGATTAAACTAAGAGTCTCTTCCCACTCCTGCAGTCCCCCCAGATCTTTCACCTGTCAATATTTTTCTTCAATATAAGGCCTGTCTCTTTGGTCAGTGTGAATAGTGCAGAGCCCAATATTAGTAATGTTTTCTGAGGTGAGCCCCCATTTGAGACCGACCCAGCTTCTACTTGCTCTGCCATAAATCAATATCTGCTAGCAGGACTTATCACACTGGATTCAAACTGGTGAAGCATGAAGAAAGTCAAGCTCTGTATGTCCTATTTCAGGCATTTACACTGCTGTTTCTGGACCCTTCATTGCTCGTGTTTGACAATGTCTTAAGCTTGCCAATATGATGGTCCAATTTACTGTCATTTAAAATTGTCTCTACTAGACTAGAGAAAGAAGGGTGCTCATTTTCTGGGCTTTCTTTTCTCTTTGTTTCTGTTTTTGTTATAAAGCAGCTTTCAGAGGTCCAGCTCTCTTGAAAATAAAGGAAGTAGACTGTCAGCTAGACTTTGCTTTATTGTGTTGAGTTAGTGCTTTAGATCTGCAGCTTTTCTCTTTAAAAAATTCATCCTTCTGAAATGCTCTGTGATTTTTCTGGAAGCCCTTTGCAGCAAAAGAAGCTGGGCATGGAGAACTATTTGGCATAGTATTTTTTTGTGTTGTTTTTGGTTTTTTTTACCCAGAAAAAAATGCCCTATGTGGTTTAAGAAGCTGAAATATTTGCTCCAGAATGAATAATGTCAAGTGCTCTCCTAGCAATTTCAGCTAAGCTGTGAAGCTGTGATCTTGACAGAAGGCACTACTGTCCAGTAAACACTGGACAGTTTTGAGAACATGACCCTAGGGTGCTTTTGCCATTGTCCATCATTAAAAGGTAAATGAGGGGAGAAAAGCAAGTAAAAGTCTGGCCTCACAAGGATATTACTGTGTCTTCCACACTCTAGGTATAAGACGCAGTAAGGACTGCAGAGGATTAGCACCAAATGCTTGTTAAGCAGCTTCCTGTACATGTTATACTAAATAAAAAGGGCAAGTACATGCAACGAGGAGATGCTGAAGCAGATGAAGCTGTGAATCTCCTGGAATTTTAAGCTAACTTAATTTAGGTAATTTCTAAAATCTGCCCTAATGTAAAATTTTAGATACATAATTAAGTGAACATATGAGGATATTTCCTCTACTGAAAAGAAATTAGAATATCCCTTCTGTTCACGATAGAAATTCAGGCATACAGTAAAACTTCCCTGATGTTAATAGTCCAATATTTTTCACTTAAATTGAGAATTCAGGGCTGTTATGGATCCTGTGAAACACTTTATTCTCTCTGTCATCCACAGACTTCAGAGCTACCATCTATTTATAATACCATTTTTTTCCTTTTCTTTCTGTGTTAAAGTTACTAAGGTGTTCAATTTCCCATGTGTTGTGACCTACGGACAGAAGTCATGGTCAGTATTGGCTGCCACAGGACAAGGACAAGAGAGATGGAGGGAATTGCTTTCCACTGCTGAAAAGGCACTGCTACCAGAATTCAGTACAATTACTAAAGAAGAACGTAATGGAGCTGTGAAATTAATTATTCAAACCAGTCAGAAAATCCTTATGTTAAGGTTGCCTGTGAGCTTTTCAGAATACGGAAATAGTTAATATATGACAAGGTTTTTGCCTATTTTGCCAGCCATTTTATGCTTTTTTATGAGCGCTATGGTACCAACACTGATGATGACAGACTGCAAGGATTATTTCTGCATGTCATTCTGATAGAAAGATTTTTTGGGTAATGATGGCCATTAACACATGGACAAGACATTCGTAGAAATTTTTTATCATTGTGAGGGTTATAAAAATCCCTCATCATAAAAATGAGGGACACTCAACACTTCTGATTCCTGAATGACCCAGGAGCAGTGGAAAAAAGGATGCTTCTGTGGTATTACATGCTATGTCTGACCCTGAAAACTGCAGCTTCTTTCCAAAGTTGTTTTTAGAGTGACATTATTGAATGCTGTGTTGCCATGAACTGTCAATTGAACTGTCAATCTATGGCTGTGAAATACCATGGTTAGCAGACTCTGTTATCTTAGAAATGCAAAATGTTTAAATCCTATTTGGAGCATCATCACTTAAGCACCATTCCAGAGACAGCAGTGACATTTCCCTCTAGCCTGTGGTAGGGTGCTCAGGCAGAGCAGGAGATGCTCACAGCCAGTCTCCCTCTCTTCCCTGAGGCATTTCAGGACTCCACCTGCATCTCCTCACTGGGAAGGTCTGTGTGGATTGCTTCCACTGTCGTCTGATGTTGGTTTCAGTGGTGTAGGCTGTCAGCTGAAATACATGCTCACAAAACAGGTAATGATTTTTTGATGCTCTGTATGTTCCAAAATTAATCCCAAGCTTCTTTCTGTATTTTAAAAAACTTTTTTCGTATTTTTTATTTTATTTTTTGGCTGATGAACAAACACACGTGGTTACATTTCTTCTTTTCAGTGTGAATCACTCTCCTTTTGTGTTTTACTCCCAACAGATTTTTCTGACAGGATCAGGTGATAAGAAGCAGAGATGTAGAAAGGCTCAGGCCATGCTTATTCCCCCATGCACTGCTACTTAGTTTGTTTTTAAAATAAATGTCAGCTATCTGCCCTTCTAGGAAAACCATGTGAAAAATTATAATTCTTCATATCAGTAGGGGAAACACTTTGCATCTTTTAGGAGTGTGGTTCTTCAGTTTTTCAAAAATTAAAAGCTTGACCTTTAATAATGGCATCTTTTATTTGAGTCCCCCAGCTTGCCTTGAGTTTATTCTACTAACAGTGCACTCAGCATTGAGATATTCTGTATAAATGAACATGGCAAACTCTCATTTGAGCAGAAATACTGTAAAGCAAACATTGTTAAGGACCATTTGCTATGGAAAAAAAGCTTATAGTAAGCACTCTGTAGCGGCTTAGCTTGTCTTCCCCCTTTTCATGCTTTCATCTGAATTTTTTCCACTAAACTCTCTGGCTGAAGCTGAAAAACTAGTATGGCACAGCCAGTCTCACTTAAATTATGCCTTGTAACTACCTCAGCCTAGCCTGTCTCAAATCTCCACTAAAATAGCTCCCAGGAGTTTCAAAAGTTAGTGTGATTGAAAGAATGTTATTACATCTGTCTTGCCCTTTAAGGAAGGCAGTGTAAAGTACATGTGAACTATGTTCCTTCTGAGTTATTCTGCCTAAATCCTCCAAGGATGCTGGTCCCTGACTGTTCTCTTGTCTTCGCTTGTACTACTTAGTTATCTCAGAGTTTGTTCAGTGACAAATTCCTGCATGGAATTTGACCTTCCCATTAATGTCAACTCTGTCTTCATGGAACCACTGTGTTGGTACCATTGTGTTTAAGAGGGAGCAAGTAATCCAGATACTGCCTCGGTGTCTACTTTTTGTCTATTTTCCATTTAAATTTCAATTTCTTAAATTACATGAAGGGTAATTGTGCACTTTATATATTTGTTCATTAATATATGGTGTAGTAGTAGTAATTATGGAAAAAAAGGATAAACAGTATTTCAGCTGAACTTTAGAACAAAGCTGAAATTAAATTTTCCTATTTGGTCTCATAACCTTGTAGTTGGAATCTTATCTTTTGAAAGTGAGATAGTAAGGAGGTGGTGCAGTGAACTGCAAAAAGAGTGAATATTAGTGTGTATAAGAAGTATAGTTTCTGAAACTGCAAGTGACTGCAAATACTGATGTTTCTGTATCTGTATTAAGTCAATTTTAGGATGAAAATCTGAAAGTAAATGGGGAGTGAGAACCACAAACTGATAGAGAACACATGTTTTTCACAAGTGCAGTCACTGACAATGGCAGAAGTCCTTGAGAAATAAAAAACCTTTACAAAAACATCAATTTGCTTACTTAGGAAAATAAACATGCACTTAGGAGCTGAAGCTTAGCCATCAGATTTTGAAAAGTGTCCCCCATGGTCCATGCAGCTCTGTGTCAGAGGACTTTGGCCTTCAGCATGCAGTTGGAGGCATGGACAGCTTCCCTTCTCTGCTGAAGACAGAAGTTCAGTCGCAGTGGTGCTCTGCCATTTCCCTCTGTGATATTTCCTTAAGCAACCCAGAATTCACAAGCACTCTGAGTCTCAATAGGATGAGTTTGACATATATTTTTGTGGATAATGCTAACTTTTGTATTCTCAAGGGTTAGAGGGAAAAACCAGTGGGCTTATGATTCAGGGCTCAAACCACTAGAGAATTTGCCTCTCTCTCTTGCTCAGAGGTACCTTGCATTTTTGAAAGGCAGTGGTTGCTGATCTGAGCTGAAAACCCAGATTTTTTACAAAGCATAACTGCAGCATCTTACCCCCAAGGACTGCACAGAATAAAGAAGTGCTGGTATGCTGTGTGTCTTACACTGCTTCCCCTCAAATTTTGTCTATTTCTCAAGCTGGAAAAGTGGTGGAACAGTATTTTTAGTGGGTCACATCTCTGTTACTATATTGGCTCTTGGATTTTTATCCCACTATTTGCAACAGCTAAGAGCTCAGACATCTCATTGAACAAGACTTTAAATTTCTTACAATTCATATTTAATATCACATTAACAGCCTTGATAAATGTTCAAAAATAGGTTATTGCTTCCTTCATGACACTCATAGCCATGTCCTGCGTAACAGCTGCTGAGATCAGTGGTGGCCATGTAGCAGAAAATTAGCCTGGATAGGCTTATAGGATATTGCTGGTTTTTGAAAAATGACACCTATGTCCATTCCCTTCCTCATGGTGCTGAGGAAATTACAACCCCCCAGCACTACCAGGTCTACATGAGGAACAGTTTGAGTCTGGAAGAAGAGGAAAGGTCTTAGGCCTAATGTTCCCCTTCCTGTTTGCAGCAGAACTCCTATCAATAGCAAAAGGCTCAGAAATCGCTTAGAATTTTTATATCCAGCAAGGAATCTGGAAAGTATTTAGAGCCCATTTGGGGACAGGCACCTGCCAAGTAAAGAGTGGAGCATTTGCCTTCTGGAAAAGAGTTTGAAAAGGTCACATAAAAGCTCCAGTCTTCCTCCCCAGTCCCATTTATTTTTAAGTATATTTGATCCTGCTGTGCATGCAGCCTCAAATCTATAAACATGATTGAATGCTCTTAGACTCTCACTTTTCCTAACAGTAAGCTTTGGGTGGATTGAATTGACAGAGAAGTTTATTCAGAATAGCTCAGTAAGAGATTCAGTTCTCAGATTAATGATTTAATTTCACTGAAGGACATGGAAGTTCTTTTAAAATGTGTATTCAGGCTCACAGGTAGCAGTAGGTCAAAGTATACTCAGTTTCTAAACAACCCCTCCATGGTTTAAATTAAGCCATTTTGTTGTAAATTGAAGTACTATTAGAAACCCTCATATTAAGGCAAGGAACCTTCAGACCTGCTTCCTAGAGACAAAATTAACTTCAGAAAACCCCAAGAATCATGAAAGGACATCAGAGTGGGAGCACTGGGTGGAGGCAGTGTCAAAGAGAAAGAAAAGTAAGAACGAGCATTATACTTTGATTAAACTTTTCTTCCCCTGCAGTGTGGAGGGCATATTGTGAAAAGAACATCTCTGTAGGTGGGGTTTTTTTTGTCCTGCAAGATCTCACAGCCTGTGTTTAAAAATACCAGCTTTTACTTTAGGCAAAAGAAGAAGTATTTGTGCTATTAAAGAAGATGAGTAAAAATTGTTGCTAGCAGAACAGATCTGAGCCGTACCGCAGCAATGCAGCATCTGGTTTAAGTATAATAGTTAATCTGCTGGCTGTGTTAGTGGAGCTGCCTTCTGTACTGAAATGCTTGAGAACTTGCTTTAAATCTCAGAGATCCCAGGGTGGTTTGAGCAGCAACATCTCGCATAATTAATTGCATGTGTAATGCAGACCATTTGGGAGGTCTGTGATTACTTGCCTGTATGTTCTTGAACACATTACAATACCAATAACTACTAATTTTAATTAAAACTTTGAAATGTCTGTTGGTTGAAATATTCATTAATATCACTTGATTATGTTGTTTTGTAATCTTCTGCACTGTCTTCATTACTGATTATCAAGACTATGCAAAAGTATGACACCAAAGCATACACATCCCCTATAAGGGCAGCAGTCTTCAGAGGTGTATTTTCGTTTTGTTTTTGTTAAGAGACAAAATAATCTCCTCCTCCTCAAAGTACTAAGAGTCTCTGTAACACACAGACAAACCCACCATCTGTCATGGCCTCAATCCTACAGCTGAAATGATCTTCAAAATGCTTATTGAAATGTAAGGCTTGTGCAGTGGTTTGCTTTTTTGTCCTTCATCTCTAGATTTTTTTCATTTAGATCTACCTGATAGAGATGGGGCTGAAATGCTCATATATCCCAAGCACTAAATGTAAACTTGTGTAATCTGAAATTCCGCCTTCTCACTCTTAAAGAGTCTTTGACTTTAAGCCAGCATTTGGGCATCCACTTTTTTTTTCTATCAGTGGTCCAAAGTCTCATTTTCCCAAAACTTTCCAACTCCTTCCCTTGGATTTCTTTTTGCCTCCAAGAAACCTTTTCTCAAACTTTTGGGATCGACAAGATAGTTTCAGTGACTTCAGTCCAATCCTCAGAAATTATTTAGAACACTAAGCACTCATTCCACTAGAGTCATGAGAAGTTTTTAAAGAACCTTGTAGCCTACCCATATTATAGCACTCCATGGGCATTATCTAACAGATCCTGGGCATCTAGAAAGCCACACAAAAGTAAACCTCCAACATAAATGGAGTGGAAAATATTTTTAATAGAGCTGCCAATAAATAGTAACTCCTTTGGAAGGAAGAATGACCTCAAAGATAGAAATAAAATGTGCTGATGCTCTCACACCATAGAAGGTAAGAATCAGTTTGTCAGCACTACAGAAAATTCTGTAGCAGCTGATATTTTTATATACCATATAAAAATAACTGCCACAGTTCCTTTGTCTCATCAGTAATTTTATTGCTTTAATTGTGATCATCTTGATAGCAGTTATTTCCTTAGTGACCTGTGCAACAAAATAGTAGGAAGGTGGTTTTGCAGACTATTAAAGAGGTAACTTAAAAAGAATTGCCCACTGCAATATCTTTGATACATGATATTCATAGACTCAGCAACTATCAGGTCTTAAGAGATGATACAGGATCATCTGCAGCACATCACGCTGCCCTCAGACTCCTCTGAAGGGAGGAATATTCCTTGCAAGTAGAGTGGATATGCTCAGCCTGATGATATGCCTCATTTTTAGGCAATTTGGGATGAGCTGTAAGAGGTACTGACTATTCCAGCAAGCCAAAAACCTTTCCTGACTTGCCACAGTGCTCAAGGCTTCAGTGTGCAAGCAGCAGCTCACTGAAAGCCTGTGACAGT
Organism: Daphoenositta chrysoptera; assembly: GCA_013397915.1. NCBI lineage: Eukaryota > Metazoa > Chordata > Aves > Passeriformes > Daphoenositta > Daphoenositta chrysoptera. The sequence continues at coordinate 86,981 of VZRO01007527.1, read as the reverse complement.
GGGGACACTGGGACCCTCTGGAAGCAGTGCACGCTCTGCCAGGCCCCTGCTTGAAACGGGGACAAAAGCAGGGCTGTGAATCTGAAGGCAACATCCTGTAACCATCCCACTTAGAATTAAAATTGTCCAAAGTCAACATATTCACTGCAACAGTATATTTCTGAGTACAACTCAGAAATTTTGCCATAATGTATTAGCTTTAATTTCCAAATACTGCATCTTGCTGTGTCATTGCCAGGTAGACAGGAAAACCAGGTATTGTCAAATTCCTCTTAGGCACTTACATCTTTCAGATTGCCAAGTAATTTCCATTTCAGATTGTCAAGTAATTTCCAAAGAGATGAATTCCAGGTTGATAGATTTGGGTACTTACACAGAGGTACCATTTTGAATGCTCTCACGTATCTTGCCAGGCCTCCAGGTGCTGGTTCAGAAAAGCACCATTCCCCTGTAAGTACTGGGTCAAACCTGGCAGCTCCTTCCAGGTGTCTTGCCTGGTAACCTGGCCAGTAACCCTTGTTTAGGACAGGTGTCACTGCATGGCTGAGATGCTCCTCTCCACCCCAGCCAGGCCTGTTGGGCCTCTTCCAGATTCTGCAAGTCAAAAGGAGGTGCTCACAATAATTTCTCAATTTCAAACACCAGCTGAGGAATGAGAGGAATTATAATTTATATAATAATGAGTGTTATTGAAAATGGAAGTAGCCTGTTAAAAGGAGATTAAAAGCTACAGGCAAAAGGTTAAAATACTTGCAGTTGGTTTGGTGACTGCTAAAAGGCAGTCAGAGATAACAACTGTATTCTGTGTGTATCAAAAAGTATTTGAAAAGGCCAAAAAAACCCCAAATGCAGTTGAACAGCAGGGGTGGCTAGAAAATAGCAAGAATTAGACTAGATTAAAAGCAAAAGCAAAAAAAAGCAAAAGTGAAAAAAGGAAGAAGACTTTGAATGAGCGGCCAAGGGTAAAATATACAGTTCTTTTTTTCCCCCCTTCAAGTTCATCAAAGTGAAGCTTACCAGAGCACTTGTAGGACAGACAGATTTTCAGGGCATAAATGGTCAATCTGGAGCAGAAAAGCCAAATTAATTACTTGCCTTTATGTTTTCTACAAGAGTACATGGGGAAGTTCTTGGGAAGAAAGAGTATAAGAAACCTTCTCAAAATGAAGTGTCAAGCTGAATTTCTCAAACTGAAAAGACAAATAGGTAAAATGATAAGGAATACATAAAAAAGCCAGGTGATATTCCTTCAAGCATTTGAACATAACTGTAAAATGAAACAGATTGTCAATCACAATAGTAGACAATGGTAGTATATTTAACTAAATAATTTCCTACCTTAAAGAACTATAAAGTAGCAAAGGACAAAGGTAATGTAAGAGAACTACAGACTAGACTTGGATATAAAAGCCATAATAAACAGCAGACTTAAGGAAACAGAATTCAAGAATGCAGCCTTTCTTGTATAGATATAAGAATATGACACACGGCAAAGAATTAGCAAAGTTTCATACAGGGAAGTCATGCCTCACAAATAACCCAGAGCTCTTTGAAGGAGTCAGTGATATATGAATATAATTATCAATCCGGTCTACTTGGATTTCCTAATAGCTTTTGACATGATCCTTCATCAAAAAGGTTTAAGAAACTAAGCTGTCTTGAGATTAAAGATATTTTTTTTTTTTTGTGGCTTAATAAAAGCAAAATTGATAGAAAATGCAGAGATGGGAAAATGTGGTTATATGATTACGTGAAAGGAAACAAAATGTACAGATAAGGAGAGGAATTACAATGGATGCTGCATTTCAGGAAGTTTAGCTATTGCATATACTCATAAATGACCTAGAAAAGAAAGTAAATACAGGGTGGCAAAATTTGCTGCTGATGAGATATTACTCAAGGCATTCAACTCTCAAATTGACTGCAAAGAATTACAGGAGGATTTCATGATACTGAATGACTGGACAGTAAAACAGCAGATGAAATTCAAGGTCAATATATGCAAAGAGATGCACATGGAGAAACACATTCTTAATTGTACATACAGAATGATGGTTTCTAAATTAGCTATTGCCTCTCAGGAGAGAGATCTTGAAATTACTGTAGCTGGTGCTATTAAAACATCAGTTAAATGCTCAGCAGTGGTCAAGGGAGCATAAAGTTTGATAAGAATGGTTAGAAAATGAAATGAGAACAAAATACCAAATATGATTAAGCCGTTTGATAAATGTGTGGTGTACTGCATCTTGAGCACTGTGCATAGTTTGTGTTTATGTTTCTTGAAAAAGGGAAAGTATAACAAAAAAAGGTCAAGGGAATGTTATCACAGAGGTGCAGTGGTTTCTTTCCAGGAAAAATGTAAACAGGTTGGGAAGGAGATGACTCAGGATAATATGAAATATATATATGTTAATGTTAAATAATAAATGTAATGGACAAGAATGAAGAAAGTTTATTTCTTTGCCTTCATAGTGCAAACTGCATAGTTTGCCCTCATATAAAGGGCATGAATTAAAAATAGCTGCTAGAGACTGAAAATAAGCAAATGGAAGTACCTTTTTACACTGTGTGTAATTAAATTGCAGCACTCTTTACAGGGGAAGTTGAGGTGATCACATGTTAAAGTTGGGTTCAAAACCTGGTGAGAATGTGAGCTATTAAACACCAGGATGCATCTCATGAATTCCATCAACTACTCCTTGTTGGGGTGAGGCAGAGAGACTACACAGTCCTTGCCTGGTCTTTTCATACTTCCTTAACCAGCTGTCCTTGAAGGATAGTGAGGAAGGTGTAGCTTACTTTTGTTCCCTAACTCTTATCATTTATCTTCTGACAGTACCAAGAAAATCTCTTCTTACTAAGCACTATGCATGTGAAGAGTGAATGCTTCTCCTTGCCCCTAATTGCTTACTCGAAGACCTAGTTAAAAAAAAAGACAAGGAAGTTTGCCTCAGCAAGATTATATACCTTGCCCAAGGTCACACAGAGAGCCTGTTGCAGTGTGTGGCTGGAAAGATCATCCTGGCACTCCCAATGTGGTAGGAAATACGTCACAGATTTTAGTCATGAGCATTTTTAATTATCTGTGCCTTGCTTGGATTCATTATTCTAAGTCGTTTAGGACCGTGGTCTTATTAATTATACAGCAGCTTTCTGCATTCAGTGATTTAATTATAGAATATTACCTCATTAAAAACAACAAAACTGACCAAAATAAAGAACTGTTTAATAAACATAATTGAATCCTTAAGCTTTTAATCAAATTAAACATTGATTATTAATCAAGTGAAATGGAAAGCATTGTCACCTTAACTGGAAAAAGTGGAGACAAATGAACCAAGGCTTTTCATAGGCTGTCTGAAGGTGGGGGTATTGGAAATCTCATAGGTGCACACTAGTGGGAATAGAGTTCTGGTGCTGTTGGGACAGGCACATGTCCAAAATGGACATGACAGGCATGGCAACCTTTCCCAGGTTCTGCTCTGCATAACCTAGTCCCAAACTGAAAAGCAGGATCATAATTTCCAGTCATTTCATCTGTATAGTGTGTTTGATGGCACTTCAACTCTTAGATAAATTATTTCATGAATATCAGCATTTTAATTTTAAATCATTCAGTAGGCAGGCTGTGCTGTTAAAAAGTATCTTCAGTCTCTTTTACGTTCCTTTTTTTTTTCTACCTTAGTTAGCACAGCATGGTTGGGATCCTATAATATCTCACAGTTTCCTCCATAAACAAATAAATTGTGTGAGTTTTTGACATTTTCTTTTCCACAGTTTCTAAGGCTTTTCTAGGATAGTGTTACATTCTTGAAATTTCCTGAAGAAGTCTCTCTTGATGGAACATCACAAAACTTTTTTCCTGCCTTTTTCTCCTTTCTAGTCCCTTTCCTTGAATATGCCATTGTCACAATCAGTCTAACTTGGATTTTTTTTCTTCCTTCTTCTTGCCTTTTTCCTTTTTCTGTAGCACACACACTGTGAGGTTCTTTCTCATCCCTGCTGTCTCCTGTCATTTTTACCTTTGTCCTGATGCTATGGGAGCAGAGTCAGTCATTCCATGCTGCCACAGGCTTTTTTTCTCTCCTCTCAACCTTATTGCCTTTGAGTGATGCAGCAACCACTGCATGGTACCTTTACCCCATGAACCTCAGGGACCCAAAACAGGTCAGGAGAACTGGACTAAAGGGAACAGATAGCACTGTACACCATTTGATTAAACAATTGATGTGTATAATATGACTGCACATACAGTTCCCCTGAAAAAAATGTTGCAGACCAACAGTGTGTTGAAACACTCCTGAGGCAGGTTTTGAAGTCAAATAGTTCTCTTCCCAAAACACCCTGAGAGAAGCCTTGCATGCAGTTATAGCAATTTCAATCACAAACCATATTTTACTTCATTTGTACCTGAATATGGAGTGTTGACCTTGGCTGGATGGCAGGTTGCTGCCAAAACTGCTCTATCACTCCCTTTCCCTGCTGGACAGGAGTGAAAAAATAATGAAAGGCTTGTGGCTTGAAATAAGGATGGGGAGAGATCAGTCACCAGTTACTGTCATGGGCAGAGCAACCTGGGGAAGTTAGTTTAATTTATAGTCAAATCAGAGTAGGATAATGAGAAATAAACCCAAATCTTAAAAATACCTTCCCTCACCTCTTCACTTCTTCCCAGACTTCACATCCGATTTTGTGTACCTCCTCCTGCCCAGTGGCACTGGGGGATGGGGAATGGGGGCTGTGGTCAGTTCATTACCTGTGGTTTCTGCTGCTGCTTCTTCCTCAGGAGCAGGACTCCTCGCAGTCTTCTCCTGCTTCAGTGTGGAGCCTCCTTGAGGAAAGGCTTCACGACCGTGGGCTGCACACCAGGTTCAGATCTAAGGAGTGAACTTTCCCTGTGGTCCATTCGTGTTGTAAGGGGTCCCACTGTAAGAGGTGTCTTTGTTGCACTGATTAATGCTCGTAAAGAACGAACTCCAAGTTTTGGTCCTGGTTCAGGATTCAACAGCAATGCCAAACTCATCTATTTCATGTTCAGAAAAGCTCTACCCCATTTCAAATCAGTTATAACTTAGGGCTGAGTTTTGATTCGTAACTATGATGTATTACAGTAATCAAGTTGAAAAGTCAGAAGCCAACTACAAATATGATGATACAGGTGTAAAATAGTAGTTGGAGGATGACATTTTACCCATTTTTGATGGGTTATGGAAAGTGAGAGAAGTGTATATTGAAATGCACTGGGAAATATAGGAGAGCAGCCAAAGACTGACTCAAAAAAAATCATGAAAGATCTGGCTGTAATCCAACCCATATTTACTCAAAGGACAATAAGGAGTTGTGACAAATCCCACATTCCAGAGGTGAGTGGTGCTCTCTGAAACAGTTGTCTCCCATCCTTTGTCATTCCCCATTTTTTTTTTTTTTTGCTAATATCACCTTTGAGCTTTGGCTGCAAAAGTCTGCAGGCTCACATTGTTTCTTACAAGCTCTGTTGGGATTTGAAGCAGTTCTGCTGGCAGCCCACCAGCACAATCAAAAGGGTTTGCTGAGCTCCAAGGACAACCTCCTTGGTCAGGCTTCATTGACAAGGTGGCAGATCTGAGGGAGATAAGGCAAAGAAAACTCTGGAAGCTGTTCTGTAATTAGTCCCAGGTCTGGTTCTTAGACTGATCCCTGTAAATTGCCTGGTAAGAGTTAATTTTAGTGCTCTAAGCACATCTACTGACATTTTAGGTGAACAGACTTTTGTCTTTCAAAAAAACAAAGTTGCAGAAAGAAGTCAGAGGTTCTCTTCACTGCAAGTCAATTAAACTGTAAATAGGGATACTCTTCTTTTCACCAACCCCAATTCAGCAAAACAACCCTTCCCTTGTTTGAGAATCCACTGAAGGTCACAACTGCACAGGAAAGGGGGAGTTATTCCCATACCACAGCCTGCTCTGTCAGTGCAGCTAAACCGTGGTCCAGTCATATGACACTGAATGCATGCATGCTGCTCCTCTTCTGGGTAATGAGAGCTCTCCCATTGCCTCTAGTGAAGCCACAATTTATTTTAAGCATGAAACTTTAAGCAGAGATACCTCGTTTCACATGGAATAATTGTTAATAACAATGAAAATGTGAAATTGACACTTTTACAGGAGTTCTGAATGACATAAATTTGAAATATGTATCTAAATAAAATAGGTTGTATTAATTTGATTACATTAAAAATATTATTTCATGGATTATGCTATTATTTTTTTAGAATGATTTTAATACACTTATTTTTTATACATGCATATAAGCATGATGCTGCTTTCCTGACATAAAACATATTTTTGCATGCAATTTGTTCCCTCCTTGTCTCTTATTTGTATGGATCCTTAAAATTTTGATGTGATCATTTCTCAAGTTTAAAGAGGCCAGCTAATGCACCTACACAATGAACTAAATTAGAAATAAATTAAATCCTCCACTGCTTGTCCTTCTCGCCACTTCCTGCTATATTGTAATGGCAGCATGAAACTTATTTATTACTGTAAGAAAACATAAGCAGCTATTCAGAATAAAGGAGACACCCTCCTTACCTTTGTGCAAACAGAATTGTTATGCAGTGTAGAACTGAGCTTTCTGCTCTGCAGAGAGGTGAGTGAAATGATAATCCTTTAAAGGTTTCTGCAGAAAAGCCATTGAGGCACAGAGAAAAGGAACATATGCACATTATTTCCTTAGTTGGTTTTGAATGTTTTGTGGTAAACTATTTTCTCTTTATGAGTACTAGAGATGCAGTGTTAGCACTGCTGGAGCTGTCTTTCACTAAAACCATCTAGCACAGTTCCTGGTTGTTTAGTCAGAGGAGAAACTAAAGGGTAATTGCACTTTTTTGGAAAGCATTACATCCCAGATTGAAAAAATCATGAAAAGATAAAATCTAAACATTTTCTAATGCTGTCTTGTTGTGTCATATCATGTAAGAAAACTACCAGGTTTTAGTGGCTGGTGACAATGGCGGAAAAGTAAGCATGTCCTCCTTGAGGTAGCCTCTATGACTGAGATGTAGATTTAAAAATGTTAGCATCTCTTCTTCAAGTTGCTCCAAAAAAAATTAGGAAACATTTCTGAAAGTCACATTCACTATCTCTTACTTAATTTCAGTAGGCACATTTTAAAACTGTTTGTTGTGAAAAATAACCCAAAACCATTTGAGTTGAAAACGTTAGTAGATTGATCTTTATTTCTGTGAATGTCAATTATTTATTCACCAATCTTCACAAAAAACCTTTCATGCTGCAATTTGTTTACAGAGTCCACTCTGTAATCTGAATCTGGTTGTGCTGGTTTTGCTCCTTGTTGTGTGAAGAAATGACAGGTGACAACACAACTCCCCCATCCCCTAAGCACACACAAGCAACCTTTCCTCATATGTATATCAGTATGAGGTTTTACACAATCTGTATGTGTAGAAGTCCCTTATATAAATTAAGCAAAAATACCAGGGAAAAAACAATATGTAAACACAAGGCTGAACCAAGAATTCATCATCTGAAAGAGTCAAAACTGAAGTGATGATTTTTAACCCATTGTAACACACTGTAATGCAACAAGGATGCTTTTATTGCATTCTTGGTACGTTTGCAGATATTTTGCAATGTCATTGAAACATCTGTTTGTAAAATGGTATCTAGACTACTTATACTAAATGCAAAACAAAACAAGATGATCCCATCCTATCAAATTTTACGAACTGAAATACAGAAGAACAGTTCTGAGGAATAGCTAGGAAATGAATTGTACTTTGCTGAAGGCCGTATGCAAAAATAGCAAATGGGATGATGAAAAGAAGAGCAGGATTATCAAAACATGCTTTTTTGTCTGAAGATCCTGAGCCATTCAAATCTATTTCAAAAGTATGCTTTCCCTGTTGAGTGGAAAACCAAAACTTTGAGTAAAGCACTGTTGGAACCTTGTTCTCAGAGCCAGCTGTGTCAGAGACAGGGTGTCCCTAAGTGGGGATGGGGTGGGGGATCTGTGCCCATGGGACCAGGCATGGCTGGGAGTGAGCGATAGGTGTGAGTTCAGAAGGACAAAAGGGGCAGGTGGGTGGAGGGGACAGTGCTGGGAACATGGCTGTAGACACACCCCTGGAAGGAGGAGACTCCTCTGAGAAACCTTCACTGGCACTGGGACACCCCGGGGGACTGTGGCTGTGAGACACCAGACAGGGTCAGGGACATCCCTGAGGGATGCATCCTGAGGGGACCCGTGCTGGAGCAGAAGAGCAGTGAGAAACGAGAGCAGGGGAGCAGAGGTTGTTCAGCCCGGTGAAGAGAGGGCTCAGGGCAGACTTTATTGAGGCCTTCCAGTAACTGAAGTGGGTTACAAAAAGCCCAAAGAGGGACTTTTTACAAGGAGAAATGTGTTTAAACTGAAAGAGGGTAGGTTTAGATTAGATATTGGGAGGAAAATCTTTACTGTGAGGGTGGGGAGACACTTTAATAAGTCACTCAGAGAAGCTGTGGATGCCCCATCCTTAGGTGTTCAAGGCCAGGCTGGATGAAGCTCTGAGCAACCTGATCCAGAGGAAGCTGCTCCTGCCCACAACAGGGATGTTGGAACTAGATAACCTTTAAGTTCCCTTTCAACCCAAACCATTCGGTGATTCTACAATGATTCTGGGAGGAGAGAGGAAGGAGGAGCAGCAGGAAACAGCGCATAGGGACAGCAGTTTCCTGGGCAGCCCTCTGTCCTCCAAAGGCAGCACTGGGGCCAGCACATGGGCTGTGAGAACAAGGGAAGGCAGGAAAAGAGCCATTGGTCTGAAACTGAAAGCAGAGAAGGAAATGAGAGGGTTTTTAACTCAGTGTTTAATTGTTTTTCTTAATACTCAAATCAGTAATTAAAAATTGATGTTAATTGGCAATAAATTACATTAAGTGCAATTCCCCAAGCTCAAACTGCTTTGCCCACAGCAGGTCCTTATCCGGAAACATTTACTTCTGATGGTGCTACTGAGGAGAGGTTTCAGTGATGCACAGAGCAGACGTGCAAGAAGGAGGAAACTTCTTCAGAAATGACATGTGGAAGTTCTCAAAGTGTTGGAGGACCATGTCCTTGAAACTATTACAGTACATGGGGTAACCTTGGAGTATGGCTGCCTGCTGCCAATGCTGTTTAGAGTTTTACATCTTTATTTAAACTACATTATCAGAATGAATGTAAAATAAACTACTGTAATGCCTTGTCCTTTTCTGCACTGAGTACGTTTGACAGGGGAAAAGGAATCCACTTATTATCTGTCTGATGAATAAATGCAAAAATAAATCCTTATCATGAAGCTTGCTTATATAGGTCTGTTTCAGATATTAAGCCACTATATCTTGCCTCTAAACTGCATTATTCCCCAATGCAAACTGAAATTTTCACGAGGTGGCATTTCCTACTACACATTTGAATTTATATATATAGTAAGGCATACAGTGTTCAACATATATCAGTAAAAGCCTTTGATTTATTTTTCCTAGAACTAGGTCACATAAAGCATTCATTTTAGGATGAGGATATATATGTGCCTACTTTTCCCTGTATTTTTGGCTCTGAATGAGAATATAGAGCTGTGTTAAAGAGATATTTGTCAAGCAAAATAATGGCTTATTGTTTTTCTCTGAGTTAAAGGTGATAATTACTCATGGTTTATATGAAGCCATCAGCAATACAGAGCTTCTCTGATATTGCTATTCACCCTGTAGGCACCCCTGTTAGTTTCCCCCCAATGCCTGTTAATAGCTTGGAAGTGGTTGATCATCCAGAGAAAAAAATGAGTTATGGTGGGAAATGGCCTCCCGTGCCTGAGAGTTCAGAACTCTGCTACTGCAGATAGCCACACTAGGTAACATCTTTCCTCCATCTCATCATTCCCCAGGTGAAAACTCCAGTTTTTCTGAAACTCATTATTCTTCAAGAAATTCACTTTGCTGAAGAATAGAACCTTATCTTCATGGAGTTGCTGGATAAATGTTAATGCTCAGTTTATGCTCATTAATTAATGCACCTACAGAGATATTTATTTAAAGAGCTCCACTTATGGTTTACCTAAAATCATATACTTGAAAAGCACAAAACAAATATATTTGCAAACTTTATAAAATTGTCTAAAACACCACCTTTTTATTCAAGTTCTCATCTAACAAAGTAGGCTTTTAATTCCCCCAAATAACTTTATAGCCCTTATATTAGTAATTTGTAGTCTGTGTTCATCTTCTTTGAATGCTAATATTCACAGTATTGCAAATGAAGCCAAGGCAGAGCCCTGTTGCTGAAGTATTTCACCTGAACCTCATCAGAGGATCGCTTTTGCCTTTTTTCTTGCATGTGTTACAGAAGTAGTAATTTTACCACCCATTAAATCAGGAAATGCAAATGATAGTAAAATCTCAACATTGAAGATGTAATGGATTTTTAAGTGGCTATATTTAATAAAGAGTTAATTCAGCTGTTCTGATATTTTTTTTGTCCTTCTGGTGCTAGGTACAGATGGGACTAGGTGCAGACAACACTTGGTAGCAAAGCTTACACTGATTATAACTGACTGGCTGATATCTGTGAGTTAGAAATCTGCAGCTTTGCTCTTTGGGTTAATGTGAGGCACAGAGAAAATAATGACTGGAAGGTAGGGAAGGTGCAAGAGAGGGAATTCATAGGTTTACCTACACTGCACGCTCCAGAAGAGGCACTATCTCTGAGAAATGCAAACTCAATCTCTTTCCTTAATTGACCCTTCAGCCGTGAAATAACTTATTTCCAGTTTGTTTCTACCTGTTTTTGGCTTCCTGTCTTGCACGTAGGGGTGGAGCCAGGCTTGTTCCTGAGGGCTGTTAGCTTTTGCTGGACTAGCTGGTTTTGGGCTCTGCAGATGGGAATGTGGCAATGAGATGGGGTAGGTATGAGTAGATAATGCAGTGAGGCAGGGCTCCCTTTAAATTGGGACTAAACTGAATAAATTAGAGGGAATACTGTTAAAGCTGTGGCTTGTGACCTACTTTTCTCCTGCATTTCACCAAGCAAGGGAGTCTATGAGTCTTCTTCAAGCTTTAATGAGACCCTACTTTCCACTAGTTGAACTCTGGGAGGAAAGAAACATCTCAGTGAATAAATGCCAGGAACCAAACTTAACTGTACTATGTGAATGTTAATCTTTTTTTTTTTTTCTAGCAGGATTGATTTTAAAGCTCTGTCAGGCTCTAAGTCTATTCCCACTGGCACAGAGAAGTCCAAGCAATTTCGTTTATTCCAGGAGAGGCTGCAGTACCTTACAGGTATTAACCTCACAGGACTGTGTTTGGGGGTCTGCCCTTTAGACAGGCCTGGGTAGATACAGATACCCTGAAGGATACAGATACCTCTGTAAAGCAGAGGTGGAGCTTGGGTGTCCCATTGGCAAGGGCAGCTAAAACCTTTTAGATTTGAAGACTCTCAGGATGGACCTCTTGCCATAAAACATTATAGTGCAGACTGCTTCAGTGACAGCAAACAATGAACACAATAAACAGTGCTTAAAAAAAAAAAATACCACCATTTAGGCATGTAATTTTGGAGGGGGATTGGGAGATAGAGCAGTTTGGAGACGACCTGAAAATCACGTGTCCCTTGTAGATGACATATCAGAGTTTGGAGCAGAGACTTCAGAACGAAAGACATAGGTTTTTCCTTGTGACCACAGAAGGTCTGACTGTTTTGGCTTCGTTGTTCTCTTCAGTGAAAGGCAAAAGTGAGACTGAACACACACCAACTGGTGAGCAACAGAATCCAGAAGGAACAAGCCCAAGGGTCCTTTCCAGTGCTCACCAGTTCACATCCAGCATCATTGCTCTATCTCAGATGTACAGCTACAGATGAATGATACACAGGCAATGGGACCTCCCAGCAAATGGCTGAAAGGGGCTTCTCTTAACATTTAAAATTTGTATTTTTCCTTGTTTAGTTTTTGTGTTATGTGCTTCTGCTGATATCACAGCTGAGCAAACACCCTCCTGTCAATAGGCATGTTCTTTTCTTTTTCCTTGCAAGGTTTGAGCTGGGAAAAGTAGATCCATCTAGTTCAGGGACCCAAGGGAAACTAAGAGAGCGGACAGCCAGCTTGCTGAGCTACTCTATCGATGTCTTGGCTGCAACAAAGCACATTTCCTTTGCAAATAATCAAAAAATTTTTTACGAGGGAGATACTATAGTTGGAGACGGGTCAGCTTAGTGAGGGAACTACAGGCTATAAATACAGGATGTGGTGATTATATGTGGGCAACTCAGTACTGGTTGTATGTTTCAACAGAGGATTTTCACACTTTGCTTTACTTTAATAAGAACTATACAACTTTGTTGTGGTTTTTGTTATTTTTGCATTTTCTTTATGGCTTAATTACCCTTCACATCAGAAATAATATATGCAAGCTGACAACAGGAAAGTTTGAGGTTCTAGATTTAGATGTAGTTTGATTTGAATTCAAAATGATGATTGTTCTGAGAAAATGGTGATGTTCTGGACTGAGATCTTTCCTAGTCACAGTCATGTGATGTGGCAGCATCAAAAATTTGCTTTCATATTTTTTCTGGGTTGCAATATATGACTTCAACAAGCTCTTGAGACCCATTAGAAGGGTGCTTAATTTTAAACTCCGCTAATATCACTAATGTAATACATCCTCTTAAAAGGTCCTTAAGTTTGGAGCTTTGTCTGCAATCACTATTAAAACATCAACCTGGTGATTAATCCAAATGACACTAAGCAAATGATTGTGTCTCTTCCTCTGATGTCCACAATTTTGCCTGTACTTCTTAAAATTAGGATATTTCTTTCTTCCTTCCCTCTGTACAGGTAATTCCTTTGCCGGAGAATGTGTTTCTCAATTATGGAAGAACAAAATCTGCACTAGCTCTGAGTACATTTAAAAGTTACACAGACAAAACCCTCCAAATCTCACTTTGGAAATACTTTCCATATCAAAAAAGTACAAATCACAAGATTTGGAGAGGTGGAATAGGCCAGAGCAATTGCAGATGAAATTCAAAGCATCGCAGAGGACTTTTGAAAGAAGTCAGGAGATGTAACATAGAAATAATCTTCTACCTATTCCTTTCCTGTCACATAATTGTGCTCCTTGAATCACATGCCCCTTGAATTGCTATATAACCTCACATTGTTGTCTTCTTCACTAGAATTTTAAAGCTTACATTTCATGGGCACCTAGTACCCATGCTCTCTCCTCTGATATTTTTACTGTAATTGTTATGATGTCAGCTGTGCTGATCACTTCAGAGGGCTGAGGTCTTCAAAGTGTGGCTACACACATTCAATATTTGTATAGCTTTTTACCAGGATGTTGGATTTTTTCACTAATTTGCTGTATTAGTCTAGAAAGGAAAAGAATATTATTGCAAGAGCCTTGGCTTTCCTCTTGTGTTGAGATTTTTCAAATGGAAAATGGAGTTACCTTTTAAAACATACCCTTAATAAGAAATGAACTCCAGATCTGTGTCACTTGAATTATTTAGCCTGACACGTAACAAATAGAACAGCTTAAGTTCTCCATGGAAGCAGTTTACTTAAGAAAGAGGACACAAATCAAAGCAGTTGCATATTTAAGTGTGACTGCACCAGTGTAATCCTCACCACACCATCATGTTAACTCTTGATAGCCATTAAAGGAAGATGATATATTTTCTTTCAGCTTTGGTCATTTAGAAGGTGTGTAGATTTCCTTCCCCCTGCAAGCCCACATTATGCAGTCTTGGTTTTTTTTGAATCCAATCTGTCTGTGTCAGAAGCCCAGCAGTAAGTCTGCTTCTCTGTATGAGGGAAATTGTTTTCTACTAACTGATGACCTCAGCATAGCAGTTTCTTTTCCAGCACATCAAAGCTCGCAGTCAGACTTGCTGCAGCAAGTGCACTTTTGAGTGGCTTTATGACATATAAAGACCCTCTTTGGCATTCATACTGTGCTTTTCTATTGTTTACAAGCTAGCAGTGAATTATTTATGGAAGTTGCTGGAGATACGACTCTCCTTTTGCCCAAAAGCTGTATTTTATCTTATGGTGAGATTTTATGTGAAAGCTATTTTGGGGGTTTATGTCTTTTTTACATTTATTTGACAGGTTTTATGGTACCAGTCCCTTGATTCCATTTTTTGTTACTGATAAAATCATTTTCTGAAAATGATTACTAAAAGCAGCATGGATTTTAACTCAGCTAAAGATATTTTTCTTTGTTTTTCTGTTTTTGAGTGATTTCAGATATGGTCATACTGAAAAAGCTAACATGAATATTCTTAGCAAAGGAGCAGCCATTTTGTTTCTTCAGATAAACTTTAGGTCTTTAATCCCTTTATAGTCAATGGTGAAAAGTAGCCATTGAAATTAATCTGACTCCAAGATACTCTGCTCTCAGCAGCCCTGGAATGATCTTAGTGAAATAGGGAAAAATGTGGCATGATCACATGGTTATGATAATGGCTGATTGGATCAAACTTTTTTTGGGGTTGGCATGGCTTTTCAGCTTATAGAAGTAAAATTTTGTGTGGGAGGTGTTCTGAATATATATAACATGGGATTTTCAGAAGTGGGTAGGACCATTAAAAATCTGTTTAATTTCATTATAAAAGAGCTGGATTGGCACTGAATGCTTAGGGATATACTATTTTTAGTGTGAGCTTTCCCTCTTGAGGGTTAAGTATTTATGTTGGCTGCTTCTCATTTCTCTTCTTTGAGGAAATATGTGATCTTTTGAAATACATCATGGCTGCCAAATTTTAATCTGAAGGACTCAGCTGAGTTGCCTAAACATTGGCATTTAGTTTTATCTGAGATGCCACAGGGCATCCCTGACATCTGAACAGGGGTGACAGATTATTCGAGAAAGAAGGGAAATAGATGTACTGCTGGTTTAGCAGCTGAAGGCCAGCCAGAATACCTTAGAACATCTCAAATGGCATTAGCAGTCTGTGCTTAGGATGTGAATCATGCCTTAATCTCCTTCGTGGTTTCCTTCAACTCTTCAGGTATGGTACTGAGGCAAAAGAAATTTGGATCAGCTTTGCTAATTACTTTTGCTGTAACACAGCCTTAGTGGAGACAGGACACTTCCCATTTCTTGTCACAATAGTTGCTGTTTCCTGTTTGACCGATGTCTTTTATTTACATGTAGCTTTAAAGATCTCCGTGTGCAGGGACCTGTTTTTATGGAAAGGGATTGGCACAAGTCTTGGCAACAATAGAGATATTCCAAGGCCAGGTCATGCTCAAGTGTACAGCACTGCATGTGCATTTGTCTCCAGAAGTGGAGACCCCCACTCCTGCTTGTTCATTCCTTTTCTACTCACATAGCCCAGCAAACAGAACTTGGTCTTTATCTCAGTAGCTGGGCCTGGCATTTCATAAAGACCTAGTGCCTACTTGACTGACATTTTTAAATTTGCTCCTGAATCAAGGCCTCCCCACTCAGTCAACCACCCACAGAATGACATTTCAGAAATAAAAGTGTAGCATCTCTGCAGATCTGTCCCTGGTTACTGAAGCATCTCTCAGTTACCAAGATAATTAAAGCCTTACCTGTGAGCTATGGTCCTATATGTGAAGCAGGACCTTGTCTCTCAAAATACCAAAGGCTTTTGAACCTGAAAAAAGCAGATAAATTTTAGTCAGTGACTTTAAGACCTATCTTCTGCCTGAGTTAGGAGTCAATGTAGAAACATGATGGAGCTAAAACCAGTAAGGGATAAGGCTTACCGTCCCTCAAGGAAAGTTTTCATGCTTGCTTATACCAAAATTCTGCATACAGAGCTTACATCACATTCAGCTATAGCTGCACATGAGGCAGGTACTGAACAGGAATTGATCCAGTCAAATATTGCAACCAAAATTGAAAAATGACCTACCAGTAAAAGAAAGCTCAAAGTGAACAAAAAAACCCCAAAAAACCAACCAAACAAACAAACAAAATTCTGAGTAACTAACATTTCAAAGGAATTTTGAAATCCAAAAGAATTAAAAAATTTCCTTAGGAAAGCTATGCTATCCATAATAGGCAAAATTTTTCTTTAATTTCAGCCAGTATTTGTCCTATCAGTACTACTACTACTATTACTATATACTAGCACAAGTACCACAAAAGCCTGCTAACTAGAAATATACCTGGTTTGACACTTGATTTTGAGTACCTGTATTTTTTTCTTAAACACAGAAGGGCACAGTCAGGCCTATTGCCTTAGAAAATCCCCTGAAGGTTTATCAGTAAAAAGTAGCCTCGTGTCCTTCACTGGAAGCTGATTGTTTTGTTCAAACCACAGTCTACTGCTTTCTCCTTCCAGATTTCTACTGAAGAGCAGTGATGGTTTATTCTTGGTTCTTTAAATTCAGCAGACAAGCTTCTCACATCTGGTCAATTACCTGTGTCCTACTTGCCCTTTCTGTCTAATCCCTCTCTTATATACAAGTCCTTTATGATGTGACAGTTGAACATTAAAAACAATGTGAGGTTAGATCAGAGGCAAGCTGAAAGTAACCCCTGTCTGAATGACAGATGCTTGTGCTGTACTTACATTTTGCTTCTCCAGCACAAATGCCCATGAAGATAATCTTTCATATATGGCTTTACAGAAATTTAAGTTAGAACAAAATTTGTTAAGAGACCTTTTCAAAATTAAAAACACTGAAAAAATGAATTCTTCACAAATGAGTTTGGTATTTATTTGCAATATTTGTTTAAAGCTATAAGGTCTTGTAAAATTCTTGTTAGAAATGACTGAGCAAACTCTGGATTTGATGCTTGGGCAGTGAAGTAAAAATAAAGCACCTTAAATGCCTCACGCTGATGGATGACACCTTTGTGTTCTGTTTATGAGTGACTTTAGTGCTATAATTTTGTGACATTTCAACGTGGGACATTTTTAAACCCTATCTGGAGATAAGTTAATTTCTCTTTTTTCCCTTGGTCTCTGCTTTCTCCTACACCTCAGCCTTTCATACTTACAGTAAAAGCAACATAGACTGTATTCCAACATTTTAGTTATGACCAATATGTGCTTGGACTGGGCATAATAGAAGTGACCAAGAACACGTGTCTATGGAATAAATATTTCTGAATAACTGTAAGTTTTTCTGGGGGCCATGGGGGATAGACTAAGCCAGTGTCCTGGTTCTGGCCAGGACAGGGTTAATTTTTGCACAAATGGGAGGGCATGGATAGGACATGGAGGTTATTCTTTAGCACCTCACTCATTGCCTGTGCCAGGGGGAAGGGGGTCTCTTCTGGGGAGAGATTATGTCTCATATGTCCCAAAATTAAGAATAATATTTATATGTATTTACATTGTATTTGCTCAGGAACTGTACTCTGTGCCTAAGTTACAGATCTCCAGAGATTTGTCTTATTCTTCTCTTTAATATTCAGTTAATCACAAATGGTTTAAATAAGATTTTTCCAAATTGTGGTCTGAGGATGACTAGTGGATTTCAAAGCTGTGGAAATTGTTTTCTGGGTTTATTAAACTGTGTTTTCAATAACAGTCAGAATTTGAACCATAAAGAGTGCATGGCTATCTGCAAAAAATGAAGAGAGCAAACGATGTCCTGCTCCTCATTACCACATTGGAGTGTGACATACTCTGTCCTTAGTGCAGGTACTGATTCCCAGTCCCAAGTAAATTTCATTCTGGGCATTCCAGTTTGCTTGGCTTTATCATTCTTTTAAAAGTAGCAGTTTTTCAGGCACACTGCATAATACTCAAGACTAATCTAGCATAGCATTAATGGAAAATATTAAAATATATATTTTAATTTTTTGCCAACACTAAGTATAAACCTTATGGCAAATGAAGAAAGGATATTTATATCTGTGTTTTCAAAGTTGTCAGAGAACACAGGAAATCTATATATTCACTCTACGGTCCCCAACCCACTGCCATTTCCATGCCCTTAACATGATATTTATTCATTGCAAATTAAAGTCTTATCATTTCTGCCTTCAATTCCTCTGTAATAACGGAAGCTGTAATCTAAACAGGCTGCTAGATTCCAATGACATATTCATTAGGACTGAATTATTAGTTTAGCACATCCTGAAAATAGGGACTGCTTCGTACATTTGTGCAGATGTCATTTTGCTGCAGGCACAAACCAGGAAAGGAATGACTACAAAACAAGCTGCTCTAGTTCTGTGCATACCAGTTGTTTTGGTAACTGTACCCTTCTTTTCTCCTCCAAATAGTATTCCTCTGACAGGGTGTGCCTGGCACAGCAAAGGCATAAGTTGATACTTGGAAATCAAACTGAGAGAAAGAAGGGGATTGAAAAGTGTTTGGTGAGATGTTCTCTGAACCTAAGACACATCAGAGAATAAAACCCACTTTCTGCAATATAATTGCTGTTTTAAAATTGTAAAAAAGCACATAAGTTCACATCACACCATATGGTGTTGAGTTAAATCTGCTTCATAGTTTTGAGTCAAGAACATATGCACCCAAAGAAGTGGCAGTTGCTAGAGAAAATATGACTGTTTTGTTAGTAAATAACATTAGAAAGCAACAAACAGTCCCTAATTTTTTTCTTCTGCAGTAGATTATTATGCAGAACAGCTACTACCATGAATGAGCATTTAAAGTCTATTGACTCCTAATCACTTTAGAGAGTGAAGGAGCTGTCTCGGTGTGCATGAAAGTCTGCACAAACTTGCTTGTCAGAGGAGATCACATAAATACGTTTGTTATACTGCAGGTGGCATTTTAATGTTTCAGTTCCACCTTTTTGAATGAGGAGTGATCAGGCTGTCAATCAGAGTGGAGCAGGAGAAACAGCCCCTTTTTGTCAGATGCATTTTCCCATTTCATCCTATATACCTCGGGTGTGTAAATCAAGACATGAATCGTGCTAAGGGCAGGCTGAGTCAGGCTACTCAGCCTTTCGTGTTTACTTATTCCACCGGGGCAAAACTGTAGCTGCTTTAGCACGGTGCTCTGAACCTGGGGGACAGGTGCTGGCGCTCTGCACTGGGTGCTGGTGAACCAGTGTGTCCCAGGCACCTGGCAAACTGGTGACTTTGTGTAAATGCTGGGTGACAGCTCTGTGGAGGAGTGGGAGAGGGACAGAGAGCCATGGAGAAAAGGACATAGAGACTACAGAGGATGTAGGATGTAGGATGAAGTCTCTGCCTTCTTGTTAACTGGCTTTTACTGTGACTAGACCCATTCTGAGTTTGGGAGCAGTAAGAAGATATTTTGGGTCCCTGCCATGATTCACATAAGGAACTGTCCACACTCAAATACTTCACTGCCTTCAGTGCTAGTGCTATCTAAAACAGCAACTGCAGTTTCTGAAGAGCAGCATGTCTGTGTGCTGTCAGGGCTGTGATAAAGGTTTAAGGAGAAAATCAGAGGGGGGACCCAAAAGAGCCCCCTGCCCCGCTGCTGCCAGGCTCAGCCCAGGAGTCAGCAGCCCACCTCAGGCTCACTTGCACAAACACAGAGGAGCACGGGGGCACAATTGCAGGTAGGGGTGGACCTGAATGAGGATTCCTTAGGAACCACCACCTGTCCGGGCCTCACCCAGAGCTGCCCCAGCAAAGCTCAGCCCCAGTGTCCAGGAGTGAATCCCTTACCATGGGAGAAGCACTCTGAATCACCTTTTGGACCAAGAGGGCTACTGCCTAGGGGCAGGACCCATTGTGTGATGCAGGGGAAATGCAGTTTGGCATCTCACAGGATTTGGGGGGAGGAATCAAAGGTGGAAAAAAGAAAATGTTTAGGTGATTTGGGGAGGAACAAGAGTGGGAAATTTGAGGGGTATGCAACACAAAAGGGCTAGTTGTATGTAAATCGTGGGCTGGTCAGCCTGTATGTCTGGCCATGCCCCGTGCCTGGTCAGAAGTCTGTCCTGTCTTCTCATTAAGTTCCTTTCTAACTGTTTCCTGGGTCAGTGACTCTTTATTCTGTGTACATACATGTGTGCACGGAGGTGTGAGAGCAGTGACTGGAGTCAGACCATGGCGTGGAGCAGCTGTGTGTCCATGGTGCCCGAGGCTGCAGGGAGTGTGGCTGTCACCAAGAGTGGAGACCAAACCGGTGAGCAGGTGAAGAAGCTTGGGAGCAAGGGGGTCCCTAAGGGCCAGCTGTGAGTGCAAGAGTGCCTGTGGATCTCTAAAAGCTGAGGCTTAGGGCACAGAAGGATGGTTATTGGGACCTGGGAAGTGCCAGCTGTGTGTGTGTGTGTGTGTTTATATACGTGCATGATGCTCTGTACCAGGAACTGGAGTGGGATCACAGCTTTAGGGTTTCACATCCCCGGGTTCCAGTAGCTGAGAAAGCTGAGATCAAGGGAGAGATACTTGGCACACTAAGACCAGCCACTGACACACAGAAACACACAGGTATATATGTGTATATATATATTTATGTGTATATAATTGTGCATGTGTGTGTTTGGTGTGTGCATGTCCCTGCTGGCACATCTTTAGACTCACTTCCAGCTGGGCCATGGGACATGGAGTGGCAGCAGCCTTACCTCTATCAGGGTTCTGGATCCAACATGTTATATTTTACTCTAACATATTCATTATGTATTATGTTTATTCAACCTTTTATTTTCTTTCCTCACTCATCATTCATGTTAGAAGCCTAGTGTCAAGGACAGCTTTCAAGTGCAGCAAATGTCTTACAGTAGTGCTAGACCTGTATTTTGGTAACCCGTATCTCTTTCTGAACCCATGCCATTAGAAGCACTTATTTAAAGCCCATCCTGCTGTGTCCTGAAGGTATCTGCTGGAGCACATGGATGCTGGGATAGACCCATGTGGTACGAAGAAAATTAAACTTTTTCTTATCTCACGAGCCACTGACCAGGAAGAAAGTGCATGGAAATAAGCTCATGACAGCTATGAGTCTCCACAACTTTTGCTCAGCTCTCCATGGGGAGGAATGACAGCTTTTACTCAATTAATCCTAACAGCAGAAAGATTGGACATGTGACAGCTGCTTTGACAAATATCTTGATCGTAGTGCTTAATCTTTTCTTGACAGTCTTCACAACCAATGAAACATAACTCCTATCTTTAAGCTTGACAAGATCCTGGAGAGCTCAAACTAATTGGTAATGTTGAAGTCTAAAACCTTTGAAAAAGTGTTTACAGGTTATAGTGGCATATATCTAAGTACAAAATTCTTTCACACCTATGGACGACTGTAAGTGTTATTCTGTTCTCTGCTGAGGGCAGTTGCTTTACCACTGCTTTTGCTGACCTTCCTTTCTCTCATTTTTGCAGTGCTTGCTCAGGTCTTGTTTTTATAATTCCCCTCCTGTACTGTAGCATGACTGCGTTTGAATCTACGAGACGATATTTGGTGAGCAGCTGATCTCTAACTAACTGGGGTGTTCATCCTAGTCAGCATTTCAGCTTTTAGATGAATAAAGCATGAATTTGCCTTCAAGGTTCCGTGAAATTGTGACTGCAATATTTAAGAAAACATCTTTGGCTTCTTTCGCGTCCTTGCCCCCTTTTGCCCAAAAGAGGGCACTCTATACCTGACTTTCTTTCAATTCTTTTTACTCTCTCTCTTTTTTTTTTATGTTCCATCATTATTGCACAAAAGACGGTGCCACTTTTTATCTACAGTTCAAAATATGTCGATCTCCCTTGTTCATCTCTAATGAGAATCATTCACAAAGTAGGGAAAAAGAAGAACATTCACTTCAATGCAGTAAATAATGAAGTACTTACTCCTTTTCAGTTTTCTCCACAAGTAAAAAACAGGAATTGGCTCACGGTCTGGCCTAAAGTGTTAACCTGCAAGCAGTTTCATTGGGGAAGCAGAATTTGGGCTTTCCCATGGTGGAAGCATTAAATAATCCAGTCTTACACTTTTGTGTGGCAACCTGTTGGGCTTCTGTCTCTTGATCTTACTGCTTCTTGGGGCAAATATATCATAAAGTCACGGAATCATAGAATGCCATGCTGGAGAATACCTCAAGCATTCTCTGGTCCAATATTTCTTGGCAAAACAACGGTCTAGCAAGATGGGTAGGCACCCTATCCAGCTGAATTTTAAAAGAATCTGGTGTTGGGGAATCCTCCACTTCCTTGAGGATATTATTCCAATGGCTTGTCTTCACTGGAAAAAAAATTTCCTCTTGTGTCCCTCCCTGATGCCTGGAGTAAAAATCACCCCAGGAGTGACTTGTACCCATTACCCTTTGTCTTTTCCCTGGGACTCCGTGTAAAAGAGGAAGTTTCCACCTTTGTAGCCACTCTGTGAGTACTGGAACATGGTGACAAGGTCTCCCCTAAGCCTTCTCTTCTCAGGGTTGAGCAAACCCAGGTCTCTCAGCCTCTGCTCATACAACAGGCTTGCCTGTCCTTTGGTTGTCTTTGTGGCCCTTCTCTGGACTCTCTCTGGTGTGTCCACATCTTTTTGTACAGCAGGGACCAAAACTGAACACATTATTATGTGCTGCTGAGGAGAGGTTTCCGAGATGCACAGAGCAGACTTTTGACTTCAGAAGTAATATTTGTCAGTAAGAGACTCACACATATTTATATATGAAATGATACATACTTTAAAAGAATATTTCAAGACTTCTATCTTTGGCTGCTCAGCTACCTTTAAAAATTGACTGCTGATGCTTCAATTAAAGCATCTTTACTTGGGTCTCAGTTGAAGCACTCGAGGCTTGGCAATCTCTTCAAGGAGTCTTTGTGCCAAAAGGATGTTGCTTCCTCAGCCCAACATGATTTCAGCTAAATGGGATAATATGCAAATTCATCACACAGCATTACCACTCACCATATGTGCAGAGAGTCTGCCTTTCTCTGTGGCCATTGGCCTCTCCAGATCCCCTCATGGACTGTCCATGTTGGGACAGGATTTCATTTTTACTCTAAACTTTCTATCCCCAAGTTATACATCCAGAAGGTTTTTGGGCACTGGAACAGCTCCCCAGAGCTGTGGTCACAGCACCAGCCTGACAGAGGTCATGAAGTGTTTGGACAATGCTCTTGGGCACATGGTGAGACTCTTGGGGATGGTCCGGTGCATGGCTGGGATTTGGCCTTGATGATCCTGATGGATCCTTTTCAACTCAGCTTATTCTGTGATCATATTTACCTGAATAGTCCTGAAACAAAGTACCTTATCCTACGAAAAGTTTAGAGACTGATTGAGTTGAGGCATTTTATGTGGACATGGGTATATACACACACACAGACACAGATAAACAAATACATATATATATATGTACATATATATACATCTCCCTAGAAAGAAAAATAATCCCAGAAATTTTTCAAGTTTGATGGATTTTTTTTTTTAAAGAAAGGACATTTTCTATGAGAAGTAAGGGCTGATTAGATAAGAAAGTAATTGTTTAAAATGGAAGACAAGAAACACACAAAATCTGCTCTGTGGTGCAGCATAGGACTTTGACATTCTTTATAGTGAAAAAAGCTTTATAAAGCATGAAGAAAATGAGTTAGTGATCAAACAAGGTTGTTTTCTCCATTTATAAAGTTCTGAGAAAGAATGAATTTGTTACATTCAAATATAGGATACTAAAATTGTGAATGGAAATATATTCTTAACATAGCTAAAGATAAGGAAAGATATATCAGTGAAAGTGGCAACAGTTCAAGTAAACACTGTCGTTTAATTCTAAAAAATACATTGGTTTATATCCATTTAAATATATAAATGTCAACTGTCATGTTGACGTAGGAAAAAGAGACAGAACCAAACAGATAAAGGAATCATCTTGACACAACTGTGTGTAATATTCAGGAGGCCTGGAGTTACAGTATTTATTAAAAAAATAAAAATAAATCAATTCAAATCTTCCTTACAGAACTTTTCAGAAGTTAAAAAAGGGATTGTATTGGGCTTTTTGTGATAAAGAATACTGAATTTTTTCACCTTGCAGAATGATTCAAACCATAAGAATGAGGCCTCAATAGGGCACATTTTGCTCAAAATTAGTCACAGGGTAATTGTGACTGGTTTTCTGAAATGGAACCCTGTAGGAGAATCAGCTAGAATTATAAACTGTTAGTAATATTAACCCTGTGGGATATAATATTGGGAAAAGTGGTTTTAATAAATAATGCATTTTTGTTCAAGGGACACAACGCTGAAGATAAATGTTCTGAAACAGGGTATTGTGCTAGTGAAAATCTTGGAAACTGGGATAAAGCTAGAATAAAGCAAAAAATTTTCAGTAACCTTTGATCCAGCTGTCTTTTCCCTGCTCTTAATACAGCTTATGGTTTAATACCATCTTACTAGCACTGCCATTAGAAAAAGTTGCCTTACTCTAGATATGCCATTGCATGCAGTGTTCAAACATAGTCATCTCACAAGTTTTTAGTTAAAATATAATAAACAGAAATAGATGTGCCTCTATTTTGTTCAATCTAATTATATATTGTGACTAAATGTGTAAGAAAAAAGAAATCAGGAACACTATATATTATTTTCTCTGTGGGTGATCAAAACATTATTTAGTGGTTCTATAATTATGATGTATTAGGAAAATTCACATTCAGACTAGCAACATCCACCTGAATAGTTAGACTAGTTAGAGTTCACTGAGCTATAATAGAAACCATAAAAGAGAACAGTTTAAAGTATGCTAGCAGACTTTTCACTGATAATGTATTCAACTAAGTTTGTTGTTAAAAACCCACAGGTGTAAAGCACATTAAAGTGTAATTGCTCAGACAGTTCAAGGCAATTGTTACATATTACATATTAGGGCATATTTTTACTATTTACTTTTAAGATATTTATGCACCTGAGGAACCACATCTAAAACATCATAAAAGAGGAAATGGTAAAAAAGGAGTCATAAACCCAAATGACAAAGAGAACAAGATTTACAAGCACAGTTGGTGAGAATTGTAGTAAGAGTATAAATGGACAAGGAACTGCTCAATGTATTCACATACACTTTTTCTACCATAGAAAGAAATCAAAATGCACTTACCCACAGACTGCTGAACACTGTTGAGCTTTCACTAATCTCCTGGAACATTAATCACTTGCAAACTTTAAATTGTTAATGTGACTAGAAATGAAAGAAACAATCTCTTTCTCACAACACAATTTATTTACTTTCCTCAAAAATTATTCATCAGTCTGCAATTGTTTATGTAGTTCTTAAGAAACCTTCACTCAACCTTAATGGCATCTCCATCTCCAATTTGAGTCAAATGAATTAGAAATTGCAAAAAAATAACTGGACTGTAAAGCTAACAAGCCCCTACCATACAATTGCAGGGGAAAAATTCCCCATGCTTGTACACTCAAAAAGGGAAGAAGTAGAGACTTCAGAAAGCCTATTAGGGACTAGATTGTGGTTATTGATTTTACATAGAAAGCAATCAAATTCACTGGTAAATCCCCTTCAGAGATAATTCTGTTTGAAGAGCAGACAAGTCTAATGGTTAAAACACACTTCTCTTGTCTACCCATAGCAAGTAGCACAACCACATCAGCTGCTTAATTAATGAAGGCTGGCTTAGAGCAAAGTCCAAGGAATTCAGAGACTTCAGTTTTGGTGTGAATCACAAAGTGCACACTGGTTCAGGGAAAAAACAAGCAGTAATGCAATCATTCACAAATGTGCTGAAAGATTTCAGCCTGCTAGATTGGGATTTTCACATTTAAAACACACAGAAGCTCCAAGAGAAACCTGTCTTCTCTGTCTTCCCTCCAGCCACGGACAGGTTGTCTTCTTGCAAATCCTGTGGCTGGCAATCACGGATAGCCAGAGCACGTGCAGAAATGCCCATGCTGGGGGAGACCACACCTGACATAAGGACTTCTTTTGCAATTGAATCTCAGAAGGTGGAATGGTGTA
Source organism: Daphoenositta chrysoptera (assembly GCA_013397915.1). NCBI lineage: Eukaryota > Metazoa > Chordata > Aves > Passeriformes > Daphoenositta > Daphoenositta chrysoptera. Next base: position 61,114 of record VZRO01007527.1, on the reverse strand, counting down.
AATGCACATTTTTCCTTCTGAGGACAAGTGAACTGGAATACAATTCTGCCAAACTACATGCAAATGCCCCAAAGACTCAGGTGAAGAGCAGTGGGAGTAAAAGCCCCCTCTACATGTAGCAGCTGGAATTGGGCCTTCTTTGCATAAGCTGAAAATGAGAGAAGAAAAAGTTAAGGGAGGCTGTCTGTTGCCCAGAAGATGGACACCTAAGTGTGGTCCCACAAAACAGGATGTCTTTACCAATTTCCCACAGCTGGTGTCACATAAAAAGCCTACACACTCCAGGCAGCAAGACTGAAAATCCCAGTTCTCATCACTTCTTCATATAAGTGAGACCCACTTTTATTTACTTCTGGCCAGGACTAACTCCCAGCCATGACTTACCTCATTGGGAATTCAGGCCTGGATGTATTAGTGTGTTACCCCTCCTCACACTTCTGCAGCTGAGAATATCTAAACCCCATGTCTTAAAACCGGCTGGCTGAATACCAGTTTCTGTAGCCTGTCACTTTCTCACAATGCACAATAATCTACACAGTTCTGAAGATTAAAGGGTACACTGGACAAACTGCAAATGTAATTTAAGTCTAAACATTTTCTGCTGGCCCTGCTCTCTAATGGTGCCTGTTAGTTTTCTGTTCAGTGCCCTTTGGTATAGCCATACACCAAGTGCTTCATTGTATGAAGCACTGAAATGAAAAAATCTGTCTTGTAATATCAGCAACAGAGACATGACCAATATAGGAGGAAATGAGGTATTGTTTCTGGAGAACAGCAATTTTTGAAAACTGTTCTTGGCCTGCTGATTACCAATTGCTTGCTGACTTCAGAAGTGCTGCAGCAAACTCGTACATCATATTGGGAAGCTTTTTTCTTCTTTAAAAATATATATTCTTGATTTTATTTTGGCATTTATTGTGAATCAGAATCTCGTTGATCTGCTCATGACTTGCATCAGTTTACTCATTGGCTCATTACACAACTGGTTTTCTAGATGCCACTTCATCTTTGTCAGAGGAAAAGGGGACTTGTTTGAATTGATCCAAATAGTAGTAAAAAGCAAGAGAGGAAAATAAGATTTCTTTTGTTTTATTAGAAAAGTGTAATGTTCCCTTACTGATAATAAAAATTTAATGAAAAGCAATTAGAAAAAGAAATAATTTTCAATAAAGGCAGTCATGTTCTATTAAGTCATACTTGATAGCTCAACAGAACTGTGTTTTATATTCAGTATTAAACTCTATGACAAAGAAATTACAGAAGTTCTGCCAGGCATAATATGATTTATTCACCATGAACATGCAACAGTGAGTGGTAGTATCTTTTCTGTGACAGGACTAGAATTAAACTCAGGGCTTTCAGCAGATAAAAGTACCAAACCACTATCAGCCATGAAGATCTCTGTTGGATCTTAACTCTGATGGTGATTAACATCCTGTGACGGAAGTCATGCTTTATTTTGAGGTTTCATTTGTAAGTGCTATACAAATTAATAATAAATAGACCTTTCAATTAGTGGTTTATCAGTTTCTAATGGCTTCTGGGCTGATAGACTGTCTATAATCATGTTTTATAGGCTTCTATTGATGTGCAGTCACTATCCATGAAATATCATGGCCTGAAATAAGGAAATAATACCTATTAATCACATGTTACCTACTAAAAATACATCCAATACACAGACATTTGGGGTGATAACTCCTGCTGCGTGGTGCTCTCCTTCAGCAAAATGCCTTTGCCAAAACTAGAAGCCCCGTTTCCCTAAATCTCCTGTTGCAGGCGCCCTCAATGCAGTGGCAATCCCTTCTGATTTCAAACAGTTCATGAAGGTATGAAATAACAAATTAGTGTTTGTCTGATCGGAGCGGCTTATTTATGTAGTTATGATATTAACTGTCTTAGCAACCAAAACCCAGCCCTAAACCTCTATGTGCTTTATCATTCCTCTGAGCAATAAAGATTGAGGGGAGTACTAGGATAGTAAATGTCTTTAATTTGGCTCACCCACTACCAAGAGTTTTGTTAATTGAGCTCTAGGAATGATCAGAGAAATGCAGGAATATTGCCTTCTCTGCTGCTGATTTCCACGGTTGGAGTAGTGCAAGTTTGGAGGGAAGACTTTACTTATAAACAGCTGATGTAATCTAGGCTTGTCCTCTGAAGTTTTTATACATGAAGGGATAAAATAAAATATAACCAACTATGCTTCTGTGTTTCCAGAATGGTTTTAATTTATGGAGCAGTAAATCACTTAGTGTTTATGTGATTTTAAGTATCTTTATTTCCTCAGGAATTCTGAGCATAGTCTTCTCCCACTTCCAAAATTCCAATAACTCTCCTGTTTGGGAAATACTTCAAGTGTTATTTGGACTTGCTAATTCTGTGTTTAATGTCTTGGAGAAGGAAAGAAGAACGTTAAATGTTAGCTGGCATGAAAGATAACAGTTATTTATCTTGTGTTACTTCGGAAAGATAGGTTGGGAAAATAGGTACTGTTTGGAAAGGTCAGAGAGAGCTGGGAAGGAAGGAGCGTATCGCTGAGAGTGGTGCCACTGTGGCAGTCGAAGGGATGCTGGTGATGCAGATGCTGCTGGGACCTGGGGTGAGGAGCAGCCCGAGGTGCTGTTAAGTGTGTCAGGCTGTGTCACTGTCACCGTGAGCTCCTGCTCAGCCAGAGGGAGCCAGTGACCGCTGTGTGTGACACTCACAGTGCAGCTGAGAGAGCAGATCTTCCATGGCTTTAATATCACATAGCAGGTGTCTGCCCTGGTGTCTGAGGAAGTGTTAGTTACTACCCCGTGCCTTCACCTAAAGTCTGGGCTCTGGAAAAAAGAGTAAGGAGTTCCTGGCTGGGGTTTGAGAAGGTGGCAAAAGATTCTGATGGGAGCTTGGTGAGTGCCAGGGAGTGCTGGAGGCCTTACAGCCTTAAGAAGGATTCTGCTTTTCACCAATAGCACGTGCTTCTGTCACTTGGCTCTTCTACTGATTAGAAAAACTGGAGCCAAAATTCCCAAGGCATCCCACATTTTCTTAGGTCTTCTTGGATATATTGCCTCATTTTAAAATGTCCTGGTGGGTGAGGGAATGCCTTGTCTAATGGAGTGGGACTGTCAGTAAATAAAAATCTAAATTAAATGAGGATCCATGACAGGAAAGGTGAAATGAGAGCTTCTCTAATTGCAAAATAATTTCATTTTGCCACAATAATTATTGAAGTATGAGCTTCACATAATTATACATGACTGGAAACAGCTCCAACTAACGCTCACAATGTTTGCCCAATTAAATTTTACAGCATTGTGTTTGAATACAGCCAGTTACACTCATTAATAAAACTGCAGGTGACAACAGACATGAAGGACTTCTGAAACGAAGGTTAGCATTTGTTCTTCTTTTTCTCTTTCCTTTGGTGCAGAGGAAGGACTCTACAGCACAGCCCTGTCCAAGATTTGCTTCCTCCTGTACGCACAACCCTCATGTGTGTTGTCCACTGGGAAGGCCTTGCTGTCATTCAGTTTTGCTTAAGTTTGTAACAGAAAAGAGAAGGGGACAGAGACTTTTGGAAAAAAAAAAAAAACCCAACAAAAAAACCAACAGCCCATAAGACAAACAAAAAAATAATAAGCAGAATGACCTGAGAAAATCTCCTCAGACTGAATGATTCCTAAATCCTTTTCTCTTCTTTCTCTGCTCCTCCATCACATTTCCACTGATTTGAGAAGTCTGGAATAACTCCTTTCTACTTCTGAAACTTTGTCAAATTAATTTGGTGCTAACCTGCTTTGACATTATCCTATTTTTCTTCAGTATTTATCCATTCTCCCAGGTAATTTATGTCTGTTTCTGGCTCATGCCCCAGTCCTCTTGGATAGTTTTAATGCATTTTTTAAAAAATGTTTTATCCTTCTATCTCCTCTGTCACTGAACTCATCCCATGGTCTCAAAAGTGTCAGTGGCTTCCTCACAAGTCTTTTGGTAGATATGCACGCACACAGAGACACACACACAGAGGTTGCAAAAAAAGGAAAAGTCTGTTACTCTTTTCACCTTGTTCCTTCCTTCTCTTTTCAGAGTTATGAACTCCTTTTTTCCCCCCACCTTTCTCTTTTAATACAGTTCTTTTTGATATTTAGCAAGAAAGTTACTTTCTTGACCTTCAGTCTTTATCATTGAGGCTGACTGCATAGCATACATGGCCCTCAAATATACTGTGTTAAATATTAAAGTGATTAAAATGGTTTTACAAAGAGAAAGCCTGCATTGCACATTTCTTTAACCTTCAGACCAAAGACCCAGTGTATGCCTGATATTCACTTAATTAGCTACAAACTCAGTGAAAGAAATGAATAGATTCTGATTCTGTGAATTCTTTGACTGGATTTAAAAAAAAATTCCTATGAGGTGAAATCTTCATATTAAGGACCAGTTTTCACAGGTTTAATTCACCAACATATATTGACACAATTTGCCATCAGTTTGACATTACTTGAGGAACCTGTAACTATAGGAAATTTTGTCTTGGAAAAGGAGCTGGAGGTGCTTGAGTCAAGTTAATAAGAGGTATAATAAAAGCAATCTGTTCCATATCATCTTGTCCTCTCAGTGAGGTCTGTGCCTACTGTACTGACCCTGCACCTCTTCAACCACACAGCATTTTAGGTGGTGATTAGAGGCTAAGGTTGTGTCAGAGCCTGTAATCATGATCCTTCAGTACTGCAACAAAAAGCTTAAGGCTAGAAGAGAGAACTTGAGAGGGACAGTGTAAAAGGGTCCTCTGGCTGCTAACCCTAACAAATAAACTAGTTTTAAATTCGATATTCTAGAAATTGATATATTTCAGCCCCAGCCTCTTAAAAACTCTCAGTCACTGAACTCTGTGCTGGAGGTATGGGACACACATAGTGTGCTCAGCACCCCTAATCCCGTGCACTTACCATCCCCACAGGTAATATGTGCTCTCTAAATCTGTTTACCACTGGGATGGTGTGCACAGAAATACCTGTGCTGGCAAGAACTGTAGTAATTCAGCTGTGATTGGGAGAGCTGGGGAGGTGTGGGAGTCACCCACTCCAGGTGATAGGACATAAGCCAGCCCTGCTCCCAGAAAGCCTCACTGTGTTCACAGGGAGATGAGCTCCAAGAAAGGAGCTCTGCTTCCAGCACAACACCCTGCAAAGAGCAGCTTTTGCCTTGACAGGCAAGTGCAGCCAGTGCTGATCAGCACTGCCTGATCCCTGACCTGCATTCCTGCAGGACCTTCCACTTGGCCTCGTTCAACCTCAGTAGGTTTGCACAGGGCCACCTGTCCAGGCTGCCAAGGTCCCTCTGGCTGGCATCCCTGCCCCCCAGCATGTCAACCAAACCACACAGTTTGGTGTCATTGGCAAACTCGCTGAGGGTGCCCTCGGTCCCACTTTCAGTGTCACTGACAAAAATGTTAAAGAGCTCTGGTCCTAATACTGACCTCTGGGGAACACCACTTGCCATTGGTCTCTACTTGGACACGGAACCATTGTCACATCTCTTTGAGTGTGACCATCCAGCCATTCTTCATCCACCCAGTGCTCCACCCAGTGCTCCATCAGATGCACATCTCTCCAGTTCAGAGACAAGGATGATGTGTGGGATAGGGTCAGATGCTTTGCACAAGTCCAGGCAGATGACGTCAGTTGCTCTTCCCTCACCCACCACTGCTGTAACCCTGTCATACAGGGCCACCAACTTTTTCAGGCAAGATTTGCCCTTAGTGAAGCCATGTTTGCTTCATCAATCACCTCCTTTTCCATGTATCTCAGCATAGCTTCCAGTAGAATCTGCTCCATGATCTTGCCAGGCCCTGAGGTGAGTTATGATTTCATACTTGACATGGAAACAAGGAAGCATGGCTTAATTCCTATTTATGTCCCTGACTAATAAAATAAAGACATTGATGCTGTAGGTGGATAATAATTAAAAAGAAACCCCAAAAATGTTTGGCTGTCAATGTGCTCACATGCACAGAACTTCCCTGCCAGCAATTAAATGTAAACTTAGCCCCACCAATTTAATGGTATGCTTGCAGAGTTCTGCTCATCTATGCTTGCAGAGTACTAAGTGTATGTATATTAAATACATATTACTATAAAAATTCATATTAGCCTTGTTTTTTCAAAAAATTGGCACATATATTATCTATGAATTGAAAAAAAATTTGTTATTAAGCAATAAAGGCCATGCTTAAAGGAGTCTGAGTTACTTTTATGATATCTGAAGTCCCAAGATAGGCTTGCTCAGAATGTCCTATAACTGCTCATTTATGTGATGTCTGTGACAGTAAATGGAAAAGAGGAGGACCAGAGTCTGTCATCATGTCTGAGTAAAGCAATATTTTACTTGAGCTTGTCTTGTGCCATGTACAGTTGACAAAACACCGAGATTGCTTTTGTAACATTTGATAGAAATAAATTGAGAGCCTAAAAGATATCTTACACCAGAGAGCCTCACAGAAATGTGAGTTTGTATCAATAACTTAAATGAGGACCAGGAGTACTAGATAGATTTCTGTTCCAGAAGGACAGAAACAAGGGCCAGCAAAATTATAGGTGACTTCAAGGACCAGATCTCCATGGCTCTCACCTGGAGTGCATGTGGAAGCAGTGGCAAACACAGAAAAGTCAGAGAAGAGCTCTGCTGTTAAGCAGAGAGCAGGACTGCATTTAGCAGTTACTGCTTTTCTTTTTTCCACTCTGTCTGCCAGGTGTTTGCACAGTAAGTTTCCTAAACAGACCTTCAGTTTAGGATCAGGGATCAGTTTCCTCAAAGAAAACAGACACTGAGAATCTTGATGCCTACTGAGCCAAGAACCAAGTACTTAAAAAATGGGCCAAAACCTTACAGGTTAGAGGATAAGTTGGGGAACGTATTTATGCTACTGTGGTACAAATAAAAGCAGAGGAAAAAAGTTAAAATCCTGACTGTGTTGTTTCACACAGCTTTTTACTTAAAATTCCCTGAAAAATGAAAGGAGCCATCTGAATATATTTGACCACCAGAGGAAGCAGGTGTTCCCTTCACTTTGGTTCTTGGTGTGCCCTGTGCTGGACCCAGCTGATAGTGGCTTTGGAGAGTATTCCACAGGTCCCAGCTGACTCATCCTCTGTTTGACTGAGGCTGATCAGCCTCTTCTGCCATTGTTGTTTATTTCTTTTTGTGCTAGTTCCCTCTTTAAATGTTCAAAGAACATGGCCCATTACACTTGATTACAAAGAACATCTTGCAGTCTCCTTTCAGAAGAAAGCAATGAAAATTTTACCTTACAAGGCAAGAGCAGGAACTAAAAGGCTGTTAAAAATTAGGGAAAGAAAAAAAGACAGGAAAACTGACTCAGTAACATAAGTACTGCATAAAATAGCAAGAACACTGCAATGTCATTTGAAGTTATGATTTAGACAAATATGAATGATTTGCATTTTCAGCCTCAAACATGTAATTTCTTAATCAGAGTTTTTTTATGTGATTACAGCTGCAAAACCCCCAGAGGGTTTTTTTTTAGTTTTTATTTTTTTGTGGTTTTCATTTTTTTCATCTAGCTACAAATAGATTTGGGGGAAATTTTAAAGATGAGAATTTGTGTTTGGCTTTGATCACTAGAATTTTTATTGTGATGCTTTTCAGGGGTGTGTTAGATAAGAATGTAAAGTTTTCTGATGAAATGTATATTCTGTCAGACTTTTTTACTTGGAAGAAATTAATCCAAAATTTTTAGTCAGTTTTATCAAGAGGAGAGTTGTTTATGATTTCCTGTTCAGCAATGGAATCTGTCTATGTAAATATTATACATTTTCATTTTCTCTGTGTGTTCCTAACTGTGCTTTCCTTTACTAGTTTCTTTGCATCTCATCCCTCCTGATCAAGTACTAGATTGTACTAGATATGGTTTTGCTTCCAACTCAAATGGTGGAGTCTTCAGCAATTAAATATTTCACTTATTTCAGAGTGCAGACTGTGCTGTGGGGAGGGCTGATAAATTAAATAAGTGGAGCACACATGGAGTATGCATGCCTGACTGCTGGCTAGAAAACAAGAAAGACAGTACTTAAATTCTGCCCAGCTCCCCAAACCCAACCACATCTGGATTGCAAAGTCTGCATCTACATGATTATTTTAACCTGGATCTGGAGGGTGCTTTTGAAACAAATCTGATCAAGTCCATTTAGTGTGGTTTTGTTCACAAATTTAAGAGCAGGTTCAGAGAAATGGGTTCCTTTCTGACAAAAAAGGCCAAATTGTGCACTTGTATGTTCCTTCCACTAACACACATCCAGTCTGTGGACATTGGTTACAGATATTCTGAAGTAGAAGTCCCAGAACAAGTGTGGTGTGAATGTTGGATCCTCAGCATTGTGTCTCTTCCTGTGGTTGTTTCTTCCATCTTACTACTGCAGATTCAGCAAAGTCAATACTCACTGTTCAACAACTTGGTGGAAATCAGAAAGAGAGAAATCCTCAATTACATACATATACATATATATATATATACATGTATATATATAAGTACTTTTTATTATGAAAGTAGGCTTATATTTTAAATCAGTAATTTGGCTAATGAGTATGACTTTGCCACAGAAGTGAACACAGCTGAATGAGAGGAAGTCAAAGGAGCTCCACCTGAAAGACTGATGCTGTAGAAACTGAGGAATATAATCCAGAGAAAGGATAATTTGAGTTCTTACTAATTTATAGGCTGTGATTGTGAATGCTGTCCAAAGCTTGTACAAAGTCAACACATTGTGCAAGCACAATTTCACATTCCTGAGAAAATTATATTCTATATGAATGTTTTTTAACCTTCTACAGATGAATTTTCTCTACTACTATTAGAAACCTTTCTCCAAAGGTTAATTCTAGCTCCACAACACTTTCTGGCTTTACATCTCATGTTCAAATGAATTATAATTCAAGTTCCCATTTAAACAAATCCTTTCAGTAGCCCTTCACCTCCTGAAATAGATTCTTCCTGTAGAACAGACAGTGTTGTAATTTCCAGGACAATGCTGGGGTACTTGTACCCAGGGTAAAGTTTGGACAGCTTCCCATGGTTTATCCATGAAAGCATCCAAGGTATTTTCTGAGCTGTCTTGCCACAACCAAAGACAGAAGTCCCACCACTGGGGTTGCTGATGGGTTGAACTGTAAAAAACGTATGTCAGCACTTTATTCAGGATGAAGCAAACGTGGTAAAAGCTTGCACTAATAAACAGGAAGCATATGTTTGCCTAAAGCAAACACAATTTTTGCTCATGCAAAAGTCATGAGTATGTGCAAGGAGTCTCCAAGGTTTTTGAACAGTTTTTAATATGAGATGAAGCAGCTAGGTAATAGACTTTGGCAGTGCTGAGGAAATGAGAAGAGAGTCCATAATCTTTAGAACTATCACTCTTCAAGTATCTTAAAAGAGACAAAATGGGAATTGGCTATAACCTGGTCTTGTGTGTTAGCATAGGTACAATTGCAAGCAATATTATTAGCATACAAATTGATATTGTGCAAAAGCAGTCTTTTGTTTGAAGGTAATGGCCACGACACTGCAAAAAAAGAGAAGCTTATGTTCTAATGTAGCAGAGGGAGCAAATAAGCAATTTGCACTGTAAAAACTTGCTGTTGCAGAAATGTGACTGGAAAAATGATCAATTTGTAAGCAATCTTTATGTTGATTTGGGAAATTTTGGAATACAATTGCTTTGTTCATCAGTCCAACACTGTTTTCTGTTAAGGCACTTGTTCCTCTTGATGGGTCTGATTCTGATACACAGGCAGAAATGAGAGTATAAGAGGATCAGGATCTAAATGCTGCAATTAAGATTTTTAAAAATTTAGTTTCAATGTCAAAACATAAAGGTGTATATCTATGGATAAGGAACATCTGCAAGATGCATAGCAAGAGAAGCACCCTCACCCAAACACAACATATAATGTTACTCATCCAAAAGGCAGGACCTTAAGAAAACAAAGTCCTAATTCAGCAGTTAAGAGCTCTGAGTGTATCTTTGAAGCACTGAATTAATCTCTATTAACCCACTAGGGAAGGATCTGTAGGACTTTTCAAAGGCTTGAACATTGGGCATGAGTCTAAATATCTTGCTGAACACAACCTAAATGAGTAGCTAGGCAGTGCTTCTTGATCAAAGCCATTTTGGTGTGAGATAGATGTTTCCACAGTTAAGCCAAGCATGGCACTGTGCCTCTGCTGGAACTTTACAGTGCAAAGAGAGTGCAGCTTTGGGGTGTTTATGAAAAACAGTAGTGTGGGCTGTGTTAGGCATCCAGTTAGAGGTAAAAACATAAACTCTGTGTGAAGATTATCTGGATAATTAAATTACTAAGTAAGCATTATGTCAGGTGGGGGGAGGGTATGTTATTAATGATTATATTAAATTTTGACAGCAGAAGGCAGACAGGTGTCTTTATTCCCCTCCAGGAGATGATTATCTCTTGATAAATCAAATTCACCTCAGCAGCCTTATTGCAATTTCAGAACAGGCATATTATTAACAAAACTGTGTTGTTCTATATTGGAAAAGATAGACTTCAGCAGGCTGAACAGGACCGCCAGCAGAGCTGCATAAATCCCATGGATTAGTTATTACCATTTGGACGGTTAACCAGGACTTTCCCATTGCCTATTTGCCTCTGGAATGTGAATTACCATTGGTCATTTTCAATGTATATTCTGGTGGGTAAGACTTCCTGAAAATGTAGTTAAGTTTAGGAAACTAAAAGGCTATGAGGCTACGAATAGTCACCTTCTCCTCATCGTCACCCACCCCTGGTGGCCCACACTGGTCTCTCTCCAGAAGCAGTAGTAAATTAGTAGACACCCAGGAGGTCCATGAAGCAAAGTGTGCAGCTCTGTAGGGCAGAGTTTCCAGGGGACAGGGGCTGCCCCTTGAGCCTAAATCTGAGGAGGCAGAACAGGCTTTTCTAGCCTGACAAGCAGCACACCTCCAGAGCCCTCTGCTCTTGTGGGACCCCTGACCTTCAGCTGGGAAATCCTGGTGACTGGAGAAATATTGCAGGGGCCAGAGACAGGAGGAGGTTTCTTGCAGGACCTAGGAGTATTTAGAGAAAGGAACCTGCTTCCCCCGGGTTATGATGCAGCTCCAGAGAGGCAGCACAGCTTCTATGGCACAGCCACTTCTCACTCCCCATCCTGGCTGCAGGGAGCTGCTCTGGGCATCTCCTTTCTGACTGAGCACTGGGGCTGCTGAGTTGTGTCAGGTGCAGATGCCAGCAGGTACATCGGGCTGTGCAAAGAGAGTGTGACATCTTATGCTCTGCTGGGCATTTAATCCTGATACAAAAGACACACTGTTTGTTTGTTTGCAACAATATTGCAGGCATCGGTTTCTCTCTCTTCTCACCAAACAGAGAAAAGCAAACCCCAAAATGTTTTAATGACGTAGGTTAATCTGCTCTTGTGTATTGGCATGATGTATTTATACAGGGATATGGACTACTTCCATGTTTAGTTAATAAGGGTATGCAGCTTTGCGTATATACAAAAAATAAATCTGAAAAAATGGTTACTATTTTAGTTTTAATTTATACTCAAAGACAAGAGGTATGGTTTCTCTGCAATAGTTACATTTCAGCTATTTGAAGCCAGCTGAGCGCCAGCTGTGTGCCCACAGCCTCTCAAGGGTGTGATTATTTAATGATAAAACTAATTTTCCTCAGTGCTCATGATTACCATTGCAAAAATTATTTTAACATAAACTGAAGTGGTGAATTTTTGAGCTGTCAGAAGGCAGGGTTGGTTACTCAGAATATTGAGCAGCCTTTTCAGTGGAACTGTGGAAAGTCCCGTAAAATAACACTACTTGTCAAAATCTAGGTTGAAGTCTAGAGTCCAATTTATCTTGGAGTGGCAAATAGTCTGCCCAGCTGAAAAAGAAAAATTTCTACCATGCCACTAACATCATAACTTTTAGTTGTATTTTCTTTAAAGACAACAGCCATTCCAGGTCAGATGGGCTTTATAAGCACTGCATTTGGCATCCTCTGAGGCCATGACACTGCATTGGGGAAAACTTTCTCTTCACTGATGTTCCGAATGAGCTGGACCTTGTCCTTTGGATCACAGAATCATGGAATCATTCCTGTTGGAAAAGACCTGTAAGATCATGAAAGTGAAGGCTGAGGGATGTGCTGGACCCTGAATAGGACCTCAGAAAATGGGACGAAATTTTGAGGTACACGAAAAAGCCATTGTGGTGATTCTTAAGAGATATAAGCCACCCTCATTTTAAGGAAAGCATTTACATAAATCACTTTATACTTCTCTTTCTTTTCCAAGTGGATGCATTGCCACCATTGAAAGGGCTACGAAGGACCATCCTGTCTTCAGTATTTGGAAAGGCAAAGGAATGAATGACATCTAATTTCTTATTCTTCTCCTGCCAAACTAGATGTTATACACAAAAAAGGAGAAAAAAAGCGCATTTTCAACTGCGTGAGATAAATTGTTTTTAAGGTAGACCCAAAAAATATTTTCAGGGGGGACCTTTTGGCAAAAATGGAAAACTAGTAAAAAAATCTTTCATTTTTTAGTTGCTTCTAGAACTTGTAGATCTTGATACATTATTTTTTAAATATTTCTCTAAGTTTTAAAAATTATTTAAAATTTCTCTTTCATTTTTCATTTCTCATTTACCACCTGATACAGTTGCCAAATTTAAAAAGAGAAAATCCAGAATAACACACATTTTGGTTTACAAATAAAATATTTTTTGTCTTACTAAAGTAAAATAATTGATTTTGAAACATTTACATTTTTAATATTAAAACATGGTTTTCATTTATGCCTCTCTAAAAATTTAATATTTGGATAAGATTATTAATAGTTAGAAAAAAAACCCCAACCCTCTAATTTTTGTGTTCATTAGCAGAATCCACCACAGACCAATGGTTCCAACTGATGAAGACAACATAAGCCTAGAAAACCACCATTAGTCATAACCATGGGTTTTCTCTGGAGGTTTTCAACCACCCTCTGTTTGGGAGATCGTGCCAGATGGCAGCTGATAGCAGTGCAAATTTTTAAGGACAAAGTGGTATCAGCATTTGCTGTCTGATAGTTGCCCAAAAAATGCAGGATTAAAATTTCTGTATTTTTAGGTGTACTGCACTGAAAGGAGCAGCCATCTTAAAATTAAAACCAAGGGATAGAGTATGGGGTATAAAGACTGTATCTGAGGGTTATTATTACCATCAGTTATTATGTAAATGATTCCCCTTGCTCACAAATACACACACGCTTTCTTTCATCCTGATTTAAAACATAATTGCAGTCCTTGACAGATTGCCATTGAATTTTTCTCATAGAATGAATTAAAATATTGAAAGTAGAAAAGGATAGAATGGAACATTATGTCCTATTATACTAATCAAATGTACTAAAACTAACCCCTCCACCCCAAAACCACCTCCTGCTGCCATCCACTGCATCAAGATGGGTTATGAATGAACAAATCCACTTGGCACTTTACAAAATGAGATCATGGTAAGTGCATGAAAAAATAAAATCAAAGCCCTTTAGAGCTGGCTGGATTCTGTCTTTGTAGCAATGAGTTTAAATCAGAGCAGCAAGATCACCAAAGTGCTTCCAATTCCTTAAAACAGCAAATTACAATTTTCTGTTTCCTGACTGTCCTTTGTAGCAGTTGTGCAAATTTGTTAAAAACACTTCACCTTTTCCCACAGGATATTGCAGAGCCAATAGCAGGAGATGACTAAAAAAGAGACCTATCATTTGTCAGGAGGGTAGGTCTGAGGAAAGCTGCAGAACAGGATGAACTGCATGTCACTTCAGGAGCAAAAAATCCCGCTGTGCCCGATGGTCAAAGGAGGGAAAATGGAGCAGCATCCATCCCTGGCTTGGAGCACTCATGCTTAGGACCCCTGCAAGATTTGCTTCCCCTCCACACCCTTCCTTATGGGATCCCTTCTGCAGTTATATGTAAGGCAGGCTGTAACAAAAGGATGCTGGCAAAGGTCCTTTACTACTGAGAAATAACCAGGAGCGGGAATATAACTCACCATCTTCAGGGGGGCCCTTTTCATGTACTATTTAATTACTGTGACAGTTAGTCAATGTAGTAGAGCCCTTGTGTAAACGAGGAGGAGCTATTTTTCCTTTATAAATTAACATTCAAATATTTCTCTTCATTTTAGGGATGAATGAACTTGAGCAACCTCAAGCTCTCCATGCGTTGAGTTTTTGGGGTGGTGAGCTCCAATCCAGTTCTGAGTACTCTCTTCCTTTAGGAGACATATTAAACCAACAAATCTAAATAAATTAATAATTGACTTTGGTTTTGCATTGGTTGGAAAAGACTCCCCTACACATACCTAGGTATGCCTCACATTTATATTGTTTGTGATATACACTACTCAGTAACATTCGATACATTTTGTAGACAGTGGCTTCCTGTAGCAATTAATCTCCTGAATACTTATGCGTTAAACAATTCCCAGATTTCTGGAAGTTCTCCCAGGAAATCATCTCTATTTCCTTTTGCTTTCCTTTCCACAGCAATGGAAGGACATATTTAGCATGCTGATCTTTACATTATACAGCATTTGCTTAGGTCAGTGGTTTCTTATGTTATCCCGTCCTGGAGTTGCTCCTGTGTGCTCAGTACAGGTTAATACTCTGTCAACTTCCAAATTATTTGAAAATGCACTTCAGGTGTGGTAACTAATTTTGCATGAAGAAGAGACATGATCTAATGTACCAGCCTGAAAGGATCTTGTGAAGAATAATTTCAGACGTTTGCATATATTGAAGCGTTAAGAAAAATGTACTTCAGTCATTTAATGTGCATACACATTTTCAAGACTGGTTTCTAAAAATGAGACTACTCAACACATTATATCCTCTCAACTTCTAGTCTGAGTAATTCAGGTATGATTCTATTTCAGGTAGCAATGAAAGGGAAAAAAAGTTAATAGAGGTAAAGAGAACAGAGGTAACACTCTCCTCATAGTGATGCATTTTTGACTGTGGCAAGAAGTGCTGGCCAAGTTTTTCCATATTAAAATTTAACTTGGAATTTAGAATTTGCCAAGAAAACTTTAATTATGGTAAAGATTGATTTTTTTCTCACTAATGGTTCGAGAAAATGGCTTTTTTTTTGCCACTGTACGTCATCTAAGATGATGATATGGGGTTCAGTTGTCCTAACACAGACTATTTTTACTAATTTAGACCTTCAAGGGGTGTTCCCACCGGCCTCCACCAAAAGGAAGCAAGTTTCCCCTGAGTCCCAGGTTACACCTGCCAACATTCATGGGTGCCTCAGATACCTGGGCCATTGAAACCAATTTTAGCTGCCTTTAAAATTCTAATTTGAAGTTACTTTTACATATTTGCAAAAGCTATTGATTTTTCCTGAGTGGTTCAATATGTGCATTCAGTTTATTGCTTTATATCTGGAAACAGTTACTTGTGCCTTGTAACTGACCTCTTATATTAATATTTTCCCTGTTTAATAATTTGACATTAAACATTATTAAATTCACTGTAACCCAGAGGTGACATGCAATTTTGGGCTGTTGTTTAAAATAAGAATTATAGAGCCAAGACTCAAAACTACACAAGGTGTCATTGGTGGTTTGTTATATAATTCCTGGTTTTTCAGCTATGTAAATGGTTCTATTGATTAGTTCCTAATAACCTAACTTAAAAATATGTAAGTTTTAAAAAGCATAAACAATAGACATGATTTAGTCTAATATTCAGGTTCCACTGTGCTGGCCTTCTGGGAAACATGACACTACTGCAGGAACCATACAAATACTCAGCTCTGTGCTGACTGCAGAATTAGTAACTAATGTAAAATTAAAACTTTGCAGTTGACACGGTTTTTAGCTAGCTTAAGCTAAATACTGCCTTTTTGCAAGTTTTTGCATTAATGAAATTAAAGTGCCTCATCTGTATGGGAAACAAACTTGAGAAGAATTGCGAACACGGTAAAATGAAAATTCTCTTTTGAGAATTTTGTGCTCAGACACTATGGAGATGGGTAGCAGCATAAAATCTTAAAACAAATTTGAACAAATGTTCAAATATTCCCCCAGCACACATTTACAATATTTGCAGCTAGTCATCCATTTCCTACCAAATGCTGCATTCTGGAAACCAAGCAAAAAAACAATAGTAGGGAGGCTAATTAATCATAAATGAGTCTCATACTAGAGGATTTTTATTAGCTCTAAAAGACCACAGTTGCAGCTCCACCCTATGTACACAAAAAGAATATGAAATGTCTATAGATTTACTGGGCTTTTTTAACTTATTTGCTGTTTTATACTATAGGGAAGACAGACTGACCTTCACAGAGGCCCTTTCCATACATTGACCAAAACTGTAACCTTCTGAAGAGGTGTAAGTTTGGTGGACAACACCATTTTCATTTTGTTTCTTGTAAAGTGAATACCATGCAGATACCCTGTATTTTATTAAAATACTAGGGAAACACAAAAATAGTTATTGATGGGCATAAAGGAATAATTTTAATATTTCCATGTAGTGGTCTTGGACAGTAGTTTGCCAGGCTGTCACATGCAGATTGAACTGCCCTGAAATATAGTACTTGGTACTTACTGTACCACTAAATCTCATTATGAAATGATTTGTTTTCTTGAAGAGATTATAAATGCATATATGTAGACCCAGTAAGAATTCTGTACTAACTTGCAGTTTTTCTGTCCTTGAAGAACTGGTGTGTATGAGTACCTGAAGTACCTGAACATTTGAAATCTTTATTATGGTATTTAGGTTATGAGAGAATAGCAAAATAGGCATGAAGATCATCTCTCTCCTGTGAGAGGAATTTATATGACAATAAGCAGGATGCAGAAGGAAGCCAGCTTGGAATTTCTGCTTGTTTGAGAATTGCTTCAAGAAATAATTCAGGAATATTTAGTAAGTAAATGTTACACTACCTGAACCAGAATAATTTAATGATGGCCCATATTTTGATTATTAGGAAGGATCAATTTGCACTGTTTTAGGCAGTGCTGTGTACTTTCCAAGGCACATTTACTCCTATTTCTCCTCTTTTGGGTGTGAAAGCAAGAGCTAAACAATTAGGCTTGTGGAATAAGCATATAAAGGATGAAAACCAGAGGATGAGTCAGGAAAATTTGAGCAAAAAAAGGTGGCTGGGGAGTTAGTTCCATGTTTTAGCTGATCTTTATTTGCTTACTTCTCTGTTGATTTCTTCTTTACCTATTTAAACATTTTTTGATTTTAAATTTTCCAAACAATTTAAGAAGGAAAGACTATGCCACAGAGTCAACAGAAGGGTATTTCTGGGTAGGTTAAGTTAATTTACATGGAAAAATGCTTCCATTTATAGTGCAAATTAGAAAGAATATAACTGAAAAAAATTACTCCTGTTAAAAACTAATTATAAATGAGCTTCTGTGGAAAATTTATATGCTCATTTGAGAAGGATCTCTGGTTTTTGCCTTGGAATGCTGAATGGTGATTGGAATAAAAGGTGTTCCTGCAATGGGGCCAAATACACTACGAAGGCTGTACTGCACAAGCCCCAGGTTTCCATAGTATGGAACCCTTAAGCATCACCTCATATTTTCCAGTTAGGAGTGACTAATGTTACTCTATGTGTGGCAAAAATATAGTCAATCATTTGTTCCTCCTGGAAGCATATGAACAGAAGCCACCACTAAAGCTATATGTTTATATATATAAGTACATTCATAAACATTGTAGTTCTTTGCTAGGATTGAGTATATATCATGCTATTTTTTTATTGTTGTTGTTTCCTGCTGAGTAACAAAAAAGAATTATGAAGAAATAACTGAAAAAATAAACTCAGTAACTATCCATAGCTTATAATGCATAACTTGGATCATAAAAGATTTAACCAAAGGCTGGAGCAGAGCCGTCCTAGCTCCTGCACTGTGTGAGTCCCAGCTAAAGTCTATCACACAATATCTGGGCTGAGTGTCCAAGTATAAGAGTATTGGAGCAGTTTTAACTCTCTCAAACCTTATCTGAGCTTCTTAAAGCAGAAAAAATATTTTTTATAGCATTTCACATTATATAAGATTATTTTAAAAATGTTTTACATAATTGACCCGGGACACACTTCTGTCTTTTGTTCCGTAGATGACGTTGATGATGATCCCTAGATGCTCTTTGGTTCCCAGTGCCATGATGAAAATGGTAATGTGTGAGAGACTAGGTGTGAAAGAGGCATCCCTCTGGAGGCTATGGTGTTTTACAATCCCTGGGATCCTAAAACCCCTTCCTGACCATCAGCTTTTAAAGGGGGAATAACTGATTATGAAATTTTAACAGAAGACTTTTTACAAGGCTCAAAAGGTCATGGGAAGTAAATGAAGGCACAGAAGGAAGAAAGCAGATAGATTCCAGCAGATTCCTGCCCAACTTCCTCCAGGTTGGGCAGGAATTAGGGCTGGGGACCTTCTTTAGAAATGACTGACTCGTAAATGTTACATATAAGAAGTAGCTATTACATAATATGTCTGCATTATGTACTGCTTTGCCTGAAATGCTATTCC
The DNA here is from genome assembly GCA_013397915.1 of Daphoenositta chrysoptera. NCBI lineage: Eukaryota > Metazoa > Chordata > Aves > Passeriformes > Daphoenositta > Daphoenositta chrysoptera. Next base: position 42,520 of record VZRO01007527.1, on the reverse strand, counting down.
TCACAGAAGGTGTCATGTTTATTACCTCTTTTAATGGGAAATGTCAGACAGGTTTGTAAAGCTCATTTTCCCAGAATGGAAACCTAGCTCTTCCTTTGTTGCAGTCTATTGGATTTCTTTTATTCATTCCCAATGCTGTTTCTTTTCCCTCCCCATGATTTGCTCCTACTGGAGGATGCTAGTGCTTAGACTCCTAGATCTCTTCGTTAGATTAGCACCACAAATATTACATAGTTTGATTTTAAATAAGAGCAGATCAATTTCAGACATGGTGTAGGGATAGTGCACTTTCTCTGGCTGGCACTTCAAATGTTCCTGACACCTTGCTGTGCTCAGTTTCCTCATCCATAAAATACAGATAAAAATAACAGCCTTTGGCTTAATTTTTTTAAACAAAACTCTCCAATATCTATTAGGGAAGAATGAGATATATATGCTTAAATTTCATTACTACATCCACCGCATGCATGTGATGCTTGATACCTCCCTCCCTTCCACTTCCCTTCCCTCCCCGCTGTATTCCATGCTTAGATTTTGTCTGTGACCTGTTTCACCTCTTTTCTAGTTCCTGTGTACATCTGACCCATCATCTGTGCTTCTTAGGGACTGAGCTGCTACACTTTTCCCATGGTGAATCTCTATCTATATTACCTGAAAATATGCTTATTTGCAAGATAATTTTTGTTTCTTTGCTTCTAGTGTTTGCAGAATTTCTTGGATTAGAATCCTCAGCAGAGCTAATTAATGCAGCCTATAATAGTATATTTTTACGTGTAAGTGGTCTGAAAAATGTTAAGTAAGTGGTTAACATTGTGCACTACAATGGGATTGCTCAAAGTTCATGAAGTTAAACCTAAGCAGGATGTTGGAGCATCTGAGGCCATTGATTTAAACCAGCACACATTCATTTGTGACGTAGCAAAACTCTCTTGAGCTGGATACTGTGTTGACTCTGGATTTTTAAAAATTTTTTTCAGATGGTGGGTCTTGACCCTGTGAACAGTAAAGGCTGGAGCCTCCTCAGGAGGACATTTCATCTTGTCTTACTTTCACACTAGGAATACTGTCTGTAAATATGAACAGACAAATAACTCAGACATTAGTATTGGTAATAAAACAGTTAAGGAATAACTAGAAGGAAGAAAAGGAGCAGTAGATGGTAATACAGGATGATCTGTAACAAGTTGACTAAAATAAGATTTGGCCAAGCCCTGTGCCTTTTCTAACCCTGATGGTCTTTAAATGTCTCTGTGTCAGCACTGGAGTCAATTGTCCTAGAAGGGGGAGCAGACTCTAGTGACAGTGGAAGTTTGCTGCTGCACACACTCACCCAGGACAGCTCATTGTCTACTGACAGCTTGTTTCACATGTCGTTTATAAATGAACCCTCAAAGGCCTGATGATTGGAAAGCCAGTGGAGAATTAATGTTTCATCCAAAACCCTAAACCAGATGGTACTTGGCCAGTACTGCTGTTTGGAGCATTTCAGTGTGTAAGTTGCTGGCCAGTTTCCTTTGCTGAGGGTCCTCTTCTGATTCAATAAGCTATAATCCTCTTTTTAATGTTTGGACAAATCATTCACCAAAGTCATGGCAGGAGGCTGTGATTAAATGTGTAGTTCTACACAATGCCTAGAATTCCTAAAATACCTGGCTGAAGCTAGAGTCTGATACACACCAGAAGCTGTGGGAAACAAAAATTTATTTTCTAGTCTCAGTGACAGGAACTAAATTAGAGCTCAGAAGCCAAACACCTTTGCTGGAAATAGTCTGATACCTGCTGGTGCCAGTAATTGCAGTTACTCTGCTAAAATAAGCCAAAATGATCATTGTCACTGGCAATCTGCTCTGAGATAGCAGCTATTGCAAGCAAAGGGCTTGGTACCGAGGTAGCCTGTGCTGATATCACAAGATGACATGCACAATTTCTCTGGAGGCTTCAGGCAGGTATCAGACACCTGGCATGCCTTCCCCATGCAACACCTGCAGGAAGCCATTTCCTTGCTTTCTTTCTATGATGGACTACATCTTTATAGGTTTGGGCCATATTCTACATTATTTGGCTGTACAGCAGTTTGGATACCAGTGTTTTGCTCTAAAACATGGTTCTTTGCCAGATCTTTCACTTTAATTGTACATAATTTGTTTTAGTACAGAGAAACAGTGTTGAGCTGCCTTGAGCTGGCAATGTTGATAAAAATCTGGAAGAGTCTTTTACCTCATTAAAAAGGTCTTTGGAGACATGTTATTCTTATCTTCAGTTCAACAGTTCAGACTTTGGATGGGATGTGCACTTAACTATAAATACCTTTGGAATAATACAGAAGGTGATGAGATTTTTGGAGACAATGAATGTGTTCTAGCTCTGTAATAATTTCAGTTTGATCAAGGAACAAAGGCTAATATAGGTAATACTTAAATTTTTCCAGCAGTGTGTCTCATGCTGCAGCATGCCAGGAGGAAAAGAAAAGCCCACGCACAATGCACCAGATGTGCACAACTGTGTTTACAGAGAATAAATCTTCAAGACAGGCTGCAGCAATGTATTTTTCTTCATCCCTTACAATGTGCTTGAGAAGAGAGCCTTCTAGGCAGAACTCTGAGAGGGATGAATATATATTATCCTCAGCCTGAAACGCTTGTGTTCACCCTCTGTGAGCTCCTCAGTTGTGCCCATGCTGAGTCCTGGAGGTGATGCTGCTGCCTAATCTGCAAGGCACTCTGCTGGCTGCTTCCTCAGGAGGACTTCCCTTTCTCATGTTATTCATGGGATTTCTAAACAATGTAATTTGCTACTACATAGCTGCTTAACAGCAAATAACCCAGTGTTAAATAATTCTGAACGTTTTTAATGTTGTTTGTGTGAGGAGGGAAAGGAGACTTTACAAACACTGCTGGTATGAGGGTTCACTTGTCATTGAGGTATCACAGCTTTTTCACTTAGAACCATTAGGAACTGCAGCCATGCTCTGGTGGCAGTGAGTAAGACCAGAATAAGACCACAATAAATACCTGTTGCCTTATCCTCTGATTTATTGCTTACTAGCATGGTCATATGTTTTTTTTAATTTATCCTAGAGATTACAGGATGTCTAGACGTTACTTTGTATTAGTCTTTTTTGTAAAACAGTTCACAGTGTGGAATTTATTCTGGAAGAAATTTCTTAAACATTAATAGAATGCAAGTGGCACCTTCTTACTGATTGCCTTTTGTTATTCAAGATAGGAATGCTGAGTTGTGTTGGTGTGATTTAAAACAAAAAAGAGAGGCTTTTCTACATACCTGTTTTTTAAATGTTTAACATGGAATTTGAGTACTGATTCATATGGCAATAACTATTCTAAAATATATACTGTTAGTCACTATGTATTTGTCCTCTCTGATGTTAAAAGCTATGAATATATAAAGCAGTCAAGATGAATCCTACTTATTGCTCTCTTTCAGATGTGGAAATCCATACAGCTCAAGATCTACTATGAGCACCTGCCAGCTGATAAAAATAACTCTCAGTTAAGACTGTGTGTGCTTACCTGCCTGCAAAACTTCTGTAAAACTTCATGCTGAATCTTATGATTCCACAGAGATATTTTTCAGTAATGAAACAGAGGATGAAATGCTTGAGAAGAATCGGCTCTTGCTGACACAGAGCAGAGATGCATGCGTTAAAATGGTAAAAACCCCTAGTCTTAAGTCTTCAAGTTGAATAAAGTTCTGAAAAATTTACCTAGTAGTGGGAATACTGGATGTTTATAAATACAGAGGTGGCATTTTAAACACTGTTGTGAAATGTTACCTTCAGGCAGAACGAAGCTATTTTCTGCCCTGATTCTATTCACCCTCTTTAACCTTGTTTGTGGTTAAGTTCATGGGGAACCAACAACCTGTGATACATCTGCAGGCCTCATTTTTTCTTCATGTAGTCCCTATCCAGCCACAACTTTGCTGCAGTTTTATTGGATAACATTCAGTTCTGCATTCATTTTGATAGATGCATTTCAAAGTCATGTTCAAATTTCAGCAACAAAAAACCTCCTCATCCATGGTATAGCTCATTTATTAGTGACTGTTTAAAGTGATGTTGTCTCAGGGCTTGCTAGACAAAGAAACTGTAAACCCAACACTGAGCACTGGATTAATCAGTGAATAATCTTATGCAGAATAAGGCTATATAGTTATGGCTGCAGTGTTGCCTATGAGTCAAAACACATCAAGGTAATGCTACAATAAAGTGGCCTCAGCCTTCAAAAGTGCTTTTATATATGATTAGGATAATTTACCTCAGAGGATTATATTCCCTCTTAGGGAAAGGTTTGTAGATAGAGCTGGAGGCAGTGGAAGGACTGTGCCAGAGGATGCTTAGATGAGCTGGCCTGAGTGCCAGTTCTTGTTTGTTCCCGGTAAAAGCTTGCATTTTTTGGTTAACAGCTTTATCCAGCTGTCTGGGCAGAGGGGTGGATATGCTGTGGGTGTGGTGGCTTGCTTGTAATTTTCTTCAGTTTACACTTTTGTATAACCATGTTGTGCCATGCTGACGTCAAACACTTTGGATGGAATGAAATTTGTAAAGATGGTAGATGTAAAACTGGACATAAAAATGAGATTTTTATGCATAGAAGGCATATGAAATGCACAAAAATGCATTTTTATCACTAACAATCTCTGAGAATATGGTTCAGAAAACTCATGTGTGACAGCCTGAGGAAAAGCGAATTTTTTATTAATTTTCATAGAAAATGTGATAAGAATGAAATGGAAATCTGCATTGGCCAGCCAGCTTCCAGAGGCATTGCATTTTCTTGCCCTTTAGGAAATGTGTGGGAGAGAGGCATTTTCATGCATTGTGCAGTGCAGCACTTGGCACTTGTAATAACAATGAAGTGGTTAAAGCATTTAATGGGGTGACTGTTTCAACCAGCTCTGCTTCTGTATTTGAAGAATTCAGTGGTATCAGGGCAGTCCTCGCTGCCTCAAGCCCAGAGAAACTTTTTCCTGGGTCCTCTGTGCTAGGAGGCTTAAACTAGCAAAGAGTGATAGTGCTTTGCCCTCTTGAGCTTCTTAGGGTTTCACGGTTGCAGAGGCCAAGTGACTTACAGCTCTCCTACAGCCTTTAAGCATTTTTATGCATATAAAATTTGAAGTGCTGAAGTGCTAAATTGGCTGAGCTCTAAGCCAGTTTACCTCTACATGCATAATAGTTTAAGCGGTTGAGCACAGTCAGAGGTTCCTGTTGAGGACAAAGTGCCTGCAAATCTTCTGTGGCTGGCAGATTTTCTGTGCTTTGATTCACGTCTGGCTGGTCGTAACCTGTAGCCTGACATAACTGCAAAGACACTGTGGCTTCACCAGGAGAGATATAAAAACCTGCTGGTTTGAAGGCTATTGTACTTTTAATCTGTTTTAGAACTTGCTTCTCTAGATATCTGCTATCTACATATGAATGTGGGTATCTAAACTTTCCTTTGTGAGTCAGGGGACAGGGGTCCTCATAATTTGCTCTTGAAAGGTATGGCAATATTGAGCTTGCTGTGACTTGAAAAAGGTGTGTTTTAAACAATTGGAGCTATGCAATAAATTCTTTCTCTCAGTTACCTCAATATTTATTCACTCAGGAATTACCATAAGGCAGCTTGGTAGCCAGCAGTGCAGAAGGAGGAAGATGGGCTTCCTGAGTAACAGAACGAATACTGAACCAGAGCTCTGAAAGCAAAGGATAATATTTCTAAGCTTATTACCACCACCTTCGTGACCAACAGGAGTAAATGTGCAGCTGAAGCCCAGTTAACAACTCTTTCCTTCCATACGCAAAGAAGAGTCTGTCTAATGGCACTGGCAATGCAGCATCTATAGATAGAGTAGTCCACATGAGGGGCTTTGCTTGTTTGTTTTGTTTTATTTGTTTTTTTTTAGTTTAAGCAGAGTGAAGTTGACTAATGAAAGGCTAGATTTGTAAAATACTTTTCTGACAATGCTTATAAAATTGCTTGGATTTCTCCATGTGAAAAGCCATCAAGAGATCCAGGAAAAACTAAAAGCAAGAAGAGTGACAAGTGTTTTTTTTCCAAGCAAGGAGTGGTGAGACTGCAGATGCTTTTTAAGGTGTATTCTGCTGAATTATGAAACAAGATGAAGCTTATTCATCTTTCAGACACAGAACTGCATTGTATGGCTGACTCTATTCTTTGCTGCTATTCTTTCAGTTTTCACATTCAAAATCATACATGAACTAATTTTTAGGACTGAAATATACACTATGGAATTCCCTTTAGCCTCACAGGCATTTGGTCCTCGAGATCACAAAATCAACCAGGGCAGCCCAGGCTGCCACCAATCCTGTCTCCTTTAATGAACTCATCCATTACCATTGGAAAATTCAACATGCAATATGAATTTTATTTAAAGTTCTTCAAGAAAGTCAGAATTCAGGTTTAGTTCTGTGTTTTTGCAATAGTTGACTAATATTTCTAAAAAACTAAGCCCAGAGATTGTCTCCACTGTACTTCAGGGATCTAATACATACACAAGAATTGTGCACTTCTAATACTGTCATAAATCAACATTTACATTTCCTGTTGAAGTATTCAGCTCCTTAAGACAGGTGAATTTCAAAGGACAAGCAGGAGGTCTGTGAGTCTGCTGTGGAGCTCCAGGTGTACCACTACCAGATTTTGAGTCTATATGGAAGTAATATATGGTCCCACTTACCCATTCTCCAACACCTTGGCCGTAGAATTTTAGGCAAATGCTAATTACTATTCATAGCAATACTTTTGCACCACTTCATTTCAAGCACAGGTGCTATTCTCAGCTTGTCAAAATATCAGTAAAATAAATGAAACAGAATGAGGGAAAGTTCTAACACAGCTCAACTTCTTAAGTGTGGTTAACATATTCTTGTGATAAAAAGAATGCAAAGTAAGCAAATGGCCTTTCAATTAAGAAATACACTTGCCCTTTTAATAGTGCTAATTTGTTTCTAGCTAATACAGAGAGAAAACATGGCTAATGTTTTTATTATGAATTTATAGTTAATAAATGAGGAATCCTTCTCAATTTATTAGCAAAATAATGGATATTGGTGGAAAAAGGGAGAGACAAATGCCAGCACCTCAGAAAAAATATTGATGAGAATTATAATTTTGCAAGGCTCTATTTTTACTGTATGATTTTTTTGCCCCTACTGAAAAATTAAGAATTGCTTTAATTTTTAATGTAATAATTACAGAAGATGATATCTTATTTTAATTCCCTATTTAGTTAGGTAAAATGTTCAAAATTATTATATTTCAGTATTAATATATAATATTTGATTTCTGTTAAACACGGACAGTTCCTAAATGTCAAGAAAATAACATCTTCTGCACCAGTAATTGGAATTTGTTACTTCTCAGTGTGAGTGAAAAATAAAGCAGAAGCTTAAATATTTAAGGATTTTAGACTATATTTTGTATCACAAGATTTTTAAAGCTATAAATATTGCTCGATGAATTTGTTCCTTGCACTGAAAAGTGGTATTTCTTAATAGAAAATTGTAAATATACCCAAAGGAAAGGCTGCAACTCCTAAATGTATGGCCAAAAAAAAAAATCAAATCAGCAGATGTTTTAACAAAGAATAGGATGAATTTCTCCTAATTAAAACATGAGACATACCAGATCTTTACAAATCACACAGTTTTAACTCCACATCTCCTTGACATGCAAATGCCAACAGAGCTTCAAATGGAGCAAGCACCAGACCTCTGTTATTTCTGTAATGTGACAAACAGAGCAGGGACTTCAGCATCCCTGATGAGATGGTGTTTCCAAAAGTGATGTCAAAGTAATCTTCCACCCTGCCCCTTAATGCAGTTAATATGATACTGAAACTCTGCTGTAATCCAAGCAACTAATTGTTCATCCTCTTCTATGCCAGACTGTTTTGACAGTGAATTTCGAGAAAGGAGACAAAATCTAACCTTCACTGGCAGAAAGAAATCTAACATGAATTAAAGTTTGTTAATACCTCTGTGACAGTTTCAGGACTGCTCTTTAGACGATTTACCTTTAAATGAGGTATAAAACCGTCTTCATTTAGATAAAGCTTAGTTACAATTATTTCTTCTTGCCAGATGGGATTCACCAATATCTCTTGTCCTTCTATAGAAGATATTAACAATAGATGGTAGAGCAAAGCAGGGCTTGCTGCTGTCTTGATGGGGTGAATTTCTTTTCCTTGCTTATTTGGACTACAGTCTCAAACACAGCAGTCACCCTTAGAGATATTTTCCGTGTTAAAAAAGAGCATAAGGATGAACCTATGTATAAAATGAGATATTTTTCTTTTCCCTCCAGCAAAGTATTCATAATTAAGAACAGTTGTTACTTAACATACTCTTAATGATAGTGTTTTCCAAGGTTTTCCACATTGCCAAAATGATACTGAAAGAGTTAACATTTGTTTCTCAACTAATTATAAATCCTAACCCTTTTACTTACTGGGAAGATAAAACTTAATTATCAGGGTATTTTCTAGATAATTCTATGTTCTGTTCTCATTTAGAGAGGGCAACAATTGCTATTACCTTACAATTAATTTAAATAATGAAAAAAGCAGCTGTGGTTTAAATAAAATTGTTTCTAGAAAAGACAACGAGGTATCGTGTTTTATCAAATTTGGAAACTTTTTGAATATTCTGATTTCCAGACAGGTATCAAGAACTGGTGTGCAAAGGAGAAATAAAAATGGTTCAGAGTGAGATAGATTTTGGATAAACAAAATTAATGTGGACTTTGGGCCAGAGAAGTTGTAATAAAAGATAGGCAGAGGTTACACACAGTTAGAGGTGGCAGTCAATAGTAAAACTGTATCAAAAAAGAAAGGTTGAATTAAAGATTATCAGAAGGCAGAATTTACAGAGCTGCTTCAGAACATCATTTTCATCAACAACGGCATCAAGACACAACACCTCCTATGGATGTATGTCCTTTGTCCTCTCTCTACACAAGAGCAGACCCTCAAATGTGAATGCCTCTGCCTTCTTGCATTCCAGCCAGCTCCCCCGTGTTGTCCCTCGCCTCTGCAGTCTCCCCTGCACTCCAGTCACCATTTGGGAAAGGCCCCGAGGATGTTGGTGCTTCCAGGGTGGTTCCAGGCTGTAACTCTGCTGCTCAGCTGTGTATATTTGCTGGCTAGTGTGTATTTGCCGAACTGCCACCAGGGCAAAGAAAATAGATAATTATTGAATTTGGGTGGCAAAATTTATGTTAGATGAGGCACCAATTTGTGCTGCTCTCTCTATTCAACTGTCTGTGCTCATGACAGTATTTCCTTTGAGACTGTGCTCCTCTGGCAGATTTGTTGGAATTGGCTAATGACTTCAGCAGCTAAAGGGGAAAGATACTGAGAAGCTTACAGAGTAAAGGGCAGGCACATCGTATTTTCACTGCCTTGAGAAGCTTAGGGAAAAGCATAAAACTATTTTACAGAAATTTTGATATTCAGCTTATGATTCACTGATTTTTCATATCTTGAGTATAGCGATAGGAAAAATATCCTCGAGTATTCAGGAAACAGAGCTAGAAATAAATTTTTCCTTTTGTCATTGGTGCCATTAGAAAAGAAGGTTTAGTGTGTGAGTCCCCAGCTGAGCAGACAAAAACCTGCACACCAGGGTGAAGTCCCTTAGAGCAGACAAATGTACATAACAGTACAGAAGAGCTACACTGCACCAGAGAGTCAGGCTGAGGACACTGGAGAAAGAGAAGAGAGGGAGAGGGGGAAGCACTCGCACATATATTACACACATATACACATTAGACATTGTCATTTATGGTGACACTCTCAGCTTACCCAATAGTTTCATAGTAAAACAACCAAGTACAGTACAGCAGTGGTCACAGTGCCCCAATGTCTTTCCATCCACGTCCTGATTTCATCTGATAAAGAGTTTATTTTCTTCTTAGTAGCTGCTGCAGTGCTGTGTTTTGAATTCTGTATAAGAATAATGTGATAATGCATTGAAGCCTTAGTTGCTGCTGAGCAGTGTTCACTCTTAATTAAGGATTTTTCAGTGTCTCATGCACTGCCAGTGTGCAGGTGCACAGGAAGCCAGGAGGGATCACGGCAAGGACAGGTGACCCAAACTACCCTGCTCCCTACCCCAGCAGGTCATTCCCAGTATTTCAGCTGGGGGTAATTAGTTGGGAGGGGCCAGTTGCTGCCTGAGGATGGGCTGAGCATAGCTCAGTGTGTGCTGAGCAATTGTATTGTGCCCCACTTGTTTCTCTTCGGTGTTATTCCTCTCTCTTTCTCCTTTTCATTGCAATTATTATTGCTATGGTTATTACAATTATAATTACATTTTACTTTATTTCACTTACTAAGCTGTTCTTATCTCAACCCACGAGTTTAATATTTTTTATTTTCCAGTTTTCCTCCCCATCCTACTGTGGCAAGGGGAAGGAGTAAGCCAGTGGCTGTGTGGTACTTAGTTGCCTGCTGGGTTTAAACCACAACACCCCATTTTCCTGTTACTTTCAATTCCATAAAGTCTCCAATATTTGACCAGGAAAATTTGTCTGCAATCCAATCCTTTGTTAGCTTCCTACCAGACCATTGCAATCTAAAGGGGGAATGCCACCAAGACTCAGGGGGCACCTAAGCTCATGAGGTACTTCATGTAACCTTACTCTCAGAGCACTGTAAAAAGCCTTTATGCTTTTCCAGTCTCTCCCAACAGACTGGAGCTTGCCGTGTTTAGTGCCCTTTCACCAAGTGAGCTCTCCCATCCTGCAAAAAAAGCATAATGGTCCTGAACAAAGGGATTAAAAAAATTGCTGGATGTCAGCTGGAAATTTCTGTGGCAGAATTACATTTACCACAGCGTGGAGTAGCTTCTCACTTTAAGAATAGTGACGTTGGTGAAAACATTTTGTTTGGCTTCCTAGGTTTGAATATAAGCCTCTATTAATATAAATGTGTTACTGTTCTTTTTGGGATTGTGTATGAAGTTTGAAGGCCTTGATAGTTTCATCCAACTTTCTAAAATTTTACCCTTTTATCTGCAATTATAAAATACTTATTTGAGAAACATCCTTGGTGCCTTAGAGTTACAAGAAAGGTTCAGTTTCACAGCTCTGGTTTAATCCAAACTGTTGCACCCTTGCCAGTGGCAGCATTTGGAAAGTCACACAATTTTACTTTTGAAGACTGATCATAGATTTACTTAAGCTATCTAGACAGTAGTCATCTGTTTTTACTCCAACTTTCCAAAACAGGTATCTAAATGGTGCTTTCCTTTTGCCTCTGACTAGCACGGGAAATTGGTAGAGACTAGATCAGTAACTTAAAAGACTTGAAGAGGCCATGACTGCTTGCAAAAATGAAAATAACAAGGCATCTCACAAGACTGGTGGAATATTGCTTCCCAGGCCTTAAATCCAGTGCATTTCATTTGATGTACTGATATTCTCAGCCCATTTTAGCAGCTGTGCTCTCTCTGATGCTCTGTTTCTCTCTGGTAACTGAGAATTCAACATATCAGTTTTCTTGTTATAACAGGAGAGATGGTAAGTTATTGGTTATATCTTTCTGCACCATTTACCCCATGCAAGCTTCTCTACCTAAAAAAAAACCAAATTACCACCCACTTTGTTCATTTTAGGCTGTATAAAATTAAAAGACTCCAGTCAGGAAGAAAGAATTTAACAAAGCAAACTCTTTTTTTGAAGTATCAAATAATCAAAATACCATTGTAAACAGTGCACAGAAGTCACCCCACAAGCCATAACTTTCTGCTGCTTATATGTTTTTTTAATGACTTCTAAATATTTTGAACTTTCATTTCTAGCCATCCAGTGTGTGATTAGACACTTGTCTCTACATTTCTGTAAATACCTCATTTTTTGTTGCATACATTTTACATGCTTTTATGGAGTTTATGTGTAATGGGGCTCTGGGTGAATTTTCTTGTAGTGGAAAAATAGCCTGTAGGAGTCCTGCAGTATTGAATATCTCTTGTTCAGGGTCATTCAGGCCATCATTCAGGATGTGGAAACCCATCAGCTGAGTGACCTGATAAATATAGCCCTGATTTTATATGCTTTCTGATTCTGCTGCAAGCCACGTGTCATCCCAGGTAGCATGCTGGAGGTAGCGTGTGACTTGCCCTTATAAACAGAATCCTGGATCCTGGTTACGTCTAAACTTTTTTTCCTATCTATTCTTCTCAATTAAATATTGTACTAGAGTTTAAAAGTATACCTTGGATAGTGGACTTTTAGATAAAGCATACAGGAAAAATATGGTTAAAATATAATTTAGCGAGGCTTAAACATCCATAATACTCCATGAAAACTGCATTATTTTAATTCATTGGAGTGTACCATGCTGAAAAATAAATGAAAGATACATGAACTGAAAAGCAACAGTGAACAGACAGAAAAAATACTAGTCCTAGAGTTCTTTTTACAAAAGTAAATACTTGTCCATAGTTTGAAATATGATACAAAATAAAAAGGATCTGTTAATCTGTGGGACAGGGCTGTGCAGAGGAGTGAGAATTCATGGCAGTTAGTTTTGTGGTAAGTGATAAGCAGAGCAGTGAGCAAGGGATCCCTGTTGTGCCCAGGCAGGCTCCATCACTCTCCTCTCCCCCTGCAGAGCTGTGTCACAGATGCCCAGGCTGGCTCTCAGTAACCGGTGTGAGCTCAGCACAGCGCAGAGCTGCTACCCTGGGCCCCATCGTCTGCACTGCCAGACCACTGCAGCTTCCCACCTTGCTGGGAAGCAGAAGTTTTACCTCACCACAGAGACTTCCACACAGCCTCTGCCTCTCACATTTGAGAGAAATGAGCATGTTTCTCTGCCTTGTGGAAAACACACTGGAAAATCTGTATTTATCCAGGAACAGGCTTGCTGCTGGCTTGATTGTCTCGCAGCCTGGCTCTCAGACAGGTCTTGTCATCTTGCTCAAGTCTCATCACTGGAGTGAAAATATTCTCAGTCATGGATCTGGGAGGATGTGAGACCACTTAACTGGAGCTCAGACTGGGACATTTTGGCACTCTGGTGTGATGTTTTGGATCTAAAGCCAAGCAGGGACTGGGATAGGGTGGAGCCTTCTCAGGTTCAAAAATTATCTTTCTTGGAATGAAACCTGTGACAGAGTTAACAAATAAAATACAGATACTGCAGCAGGAACGTGCCTCTGGGTCCAAGTGTGACACTGGACAAACCAAGCACACTATGAAATACAATGCTACACCAGCTTCTATTCTCACCTCAAGACGTTCATGCTGCAGAGAGAAAGCAGCCCAAGATTTCTGATTGCTAACTAGATTCACACAAAAGATAGGGGTAGTATCCAGCAGAGGTGGATCAACAATTTGCTTTGCTCTGCTAAAAACACTGGCTGCTTTATCCCGGTGAAATTGGACACCACATTGTGAAGCTGAGAAGTAACTTTCAAGTGAAATTCTGCCTACATAGAAAAAGTGTCAGGGTAGGGACAGACTTTGCTTTTACTGCCAATTTCATTTGAACGATATACACACCTGTAGGATAGACAAGGAGATAAAACTTGTAAGATAGACAGAAATAAAAAAAATAATATGGAACCAGAGACTACTACAGTACTCTGATCTACATTGAGATATTTCTGGTAAGAACTGAAAGTTCACACTATGGACAGCAACATAAGATAACAATGATTGTAGATTCCTACCTCAACACCACTCAGAGGTGTTGTTTAGCACGTTTCCCACTTCTTTAAAAATCCAAAATTCTTCCAATCACAACTATCTTTCAGTCTGTCCTTCAGATATGCATGACCACAATTATCTAACCACACAAACTTTCTGTGAACAAAACAGTTTAAAGAAGTGTCATCAACAAAAAATGATCTAAAAAAATACTCAACAGAAAATCTCCTTTCATTCTCTCCTCTTGATACTTTTACATTAATGTGTATTTCCTTGCATTTTGTATTTTATGTGGTTGCAAATTCTGTTGAATTTTTGGAAAGTGAGGAAAAAAGCCTGCCTACATTAGAAATAATTTTGCTGTACGAACAATGATCATCACTTTGAAGTATTTTATTTTGTGTCTCTAATTAATGTAAACATATGTGTTTGATTCAAACATGAATTACCCTGTCATTTTAACAATATTTTTTAAAGATTTCAATATTTTTTCATTCCGATTAGTTTATTACTTATGTGTACCCCCTTAATGGCATAGGAATTTAGCCTTGAGTTTAAAAGCATGGTTTTGATCCAAAAGCTTATTTGGATTTTGAATGTGCTCTGATCAGCCTGTGGGCATATAACCTGAATCTAAATGTCTGACCCATCAAATGCATATATGTGGTACAGAGGATCTGCATGTGCAGGAAAGGCCACTTGTTGGACTAGTGAACACATTTGTAGAGAAAATGCATAAGAGGTAATAAATGTCAGATACATTTGATTTACTGCATTTATTCTGCCTAGAAGTTCTTTGTTGTGGGTTAAATGCCCTGAATGCAGAACAAGTCAGGTTTACTTTGCCCATTGAGATGAACTATGCAAATTCAACCGTAATTTATATTTTATAGCTTGGGTGCTGCTGCAGAAATAGAACTCTTCCATCCAGTCTCTGTATGTATTTTGGCATCTATTTATTGCAACTGTCTAACAAAAAGCAAACCTCTTTGTTTTGCAATCACATTGACATACATTAAGGGAAGCACATTTGTGATTCATCTCTTTTTAATGATATCATTATAAACGATGAGGATGCTTACTCAATTTTCATGTTAAATTTGATTTAAACTCTGTATACAACATAAAATACATTATATGGCATTTTATTTCCTTTCACTGGTATGTGGCAAAGTCCATTTAGACTAGTTCTAGATGTAGGTGTTGTAGACATCTGTTTACAGACTTGCTGCTCTCGACCAGGCTCTGTTACAGACATATGGAGAAAAATTCTAAGAGATCGGATGTCTAATGCCTACAAGTACCTGTTTCTCTGCACTAGCTATAAAGCAAGCTCTGCTGTGTGATAAACTCAGTTGTACAGGTAGTCTTTGAAGATATTTAACGTTCCTGCCTTGTTCCTTCAGTATCTTGTGTAGTAGCAGAGGGGTTCACATCCCTGGCACAGAAGTGCCTGAGAAAGGTTCTTCACTGCACTGTGAGTAACATGCAGCTTGCAGACATGACTTGCATTTACAACAGAAATGTTTCTGTTGTTATCCATTACAATGGCAAGAAACCTGGATTTCTGAAGTAACTGAGCCCAAATGTTTCCTCAAAACAACAACAAAGAAAGACGTCCAATCTCTAAGTTTAGAAAATGTTAAGATGGAAAATATAGTCAGCTACGAGGAACCAGTTTTGAAGTCAGGACAACCTAATAAAAATTAAAGAGACTTTATAAAGTCTTTTTTATAGACATTTTTACCGACATTTTATATATATATATATAGACATATATATATAAGTATATATATGTATTTATAGACATTATATATATATAGACATTTATAGACGTTTTCATAGACGTTTTTAGAGACTTTATAAAGTCTTTAACCTTTATAAAAAGGTTAAGAAAAGTAGAAACAAACAATTGTTAAAATAATTTAAGACTTAAAGGTACCAGGCACTACTGAAATCTGATAATACCAATTTTCTTAATGGCCTTCTATTTTTTCATTTCACACAACTTAAAGTCTTCCCCCTCCCACCCTAAGTATGGAGCATTTATGATTGTGAAGTATTACATTCCCTTAGTAATAATTGTAGTTTGCCATTTATTTGTCAGTAATTGCTTATCTTTCTGTTCCACTCTAGGGAGCATCTGAGGACACCAGCTGGCTGTACATTATTCTCCCTCCATTTATCTGTATTTATAGAAAAATAAAAAAAGCCTTTGGGAAGAACTAATGGTTTCTTTTAGCCTTAAAGAGTGCCCCTTGGGATAGTATGACCCTTCTGTTTTAAATCCCATGCTTTCCGCTCTGAAATTTTCATGACTACAGTACAGTTCCCCCTGGAAGAGTGTGCATCCCAAATACTCCATCTCCAGATCGAACATCCGGCATTTCTTCTCACCCCAAATTCTCCTTGTTCTTTTGATATTAAACTGGAAATCTAATAACCTTTTTTCACTTTTAATTTCTGTGAAGTGCCTCCATTGCAAAAGACAATAAACCATTGTGCTAGTAGTTTGAACAGTCATTTGTCATCCATGGAGCAATTATGCTCAGAAAGAGTTGACAGAATGGACCACTTTCTGTTAATAGTGCCAACATTCTACTTTAAAGCAGAAACTACCCACAAGCAAGCCCAGCTAATGGGTATGTGTCAAAAATGATGTTTCTGAAGCAAAATCTCAGGTACTTAAGGTATTCCTATTTCCTCCCCCAGACATCTGCTTAAGCTGATGAATGAGAAACTGCCACTCTTTGGTATAATTATTGTCTGAAACAATATTTGCTGATAGCTGACTGTCCTTAATATTGATTACCTGGAAAGGTCAGAATGATTCCTTGGTATTTTATTAGCTTTATAAATAGAAATGGCAAAGGCAAAACGTGAAAGGTAGCAATGAGGAGATTCAATAGAATTAAAAGTGTGAAAATGGGAAAGGCAGTGAAGATATCTCAGGAAAAAAATATCTGTGCAGAACAGCAGGAAAGTTTCTTGGTTTTATGTGATGTATACACCTCATTAAAAGAAGTGTTATGAGGAGTAAGACAGAAAGCCAAGAGAAATTAAAACATGTCACCAGGAATAATTAAGAAAAGGTCATATTTTCACTTGGATTTAGAAAGTATCTTAGTTGCATGCATAAGAAAGAGACGTAATGTGATTGAATTGTTGCAGGCAGCAGAACCATGCTAGTATTTTGAGCTACATGAAGTGCCACAGCTATTGAAGTTAATATGAGAATTTCAGTCAGCAGCAGCATTTTATACCCAGCAGTCAAGGATACTTAAGAAATGGCTTAACCTGTAAATGAGCTGTGTCCTGGTTCTGGCCAGGGCAGGGTTAGTTCTTGCAGAAGCCAGGAGGGGCATGGCTGTGACACAGAGGTTGTTCTACAGCACCTCATGTCACTGCTGGGTGGGAGAGGGGGGTCTTTTCCCGGGAGAAGGGGGTCCTGCTGGTCAGTGGCTGTGGCTGAGGGAGTGACGCTGGTTCTGAGCCAGGGGAGTGCCTGGGGCAGTGTGGCTGTGGTCAGGCTCTGTGGTGAGCACTTTGCATGTGAATCACTCTCCCTCCTCTGGTACACTTCTTTATTAATATTGCTGCTGTTACTGTTTGTTTTCTTATCTCATCGCTGTTTCCAGTAAATTTTTCTTTTTTCAGCCTGTGATCTTCACCTTTTGTGCCTCCAGCCTGCCACAGGGGAGGGGGAGGGTGAGCAAGGGGTTTGGAGAGTCTCAAAGGGAGCACTAAACTGGGGAGTACCATTCCTAGACCACAGTGTTATAGCTCATCCTGGTTCATTTTTTGTTCTTTTATAATTTATACTCTTTCTCAAAGTTGTCATATGCNCCCAGGAAAACTCTCTCTGGAGAAAAGAGTTGAAAGCTGGCCTGAAAGCAAAGTTGCTTCCTCCACGCTCCCTGCCGCCAAGCCCAGAGAGAGCCGTCTGTGTTCTTCAGCAATTGGTTGAACAANCTAAACTGGGGAGTACCATTCCTAGACCACAGTGTTATAGCTCATCCTGGTTCATTTTTTGTTCTTTTATAATTTATACTCTTTCTCAAAGTTGTCATATGCAGTCTAGAGGGCATGGTGTTTAATTTCTAGACAGGAAAAGGTCCTGCTAGATTTTCTGCTAAATGGCATTGCCAAAGTGCTGAAGACTTCGTGCTTAAAGGTGTCTGGCCATCATAATATGCATATGTAGCTGAGAGTTCTTAGTGACACACAAAAAGAGTAAAAGACACTATCAGTTTTCCTGAACCTGTTGCACATCAGCTCCAGCCGAAATCCACTGCCATTGACCAATTATTCCTGTTAATCATGGAAATACATTTGTTCCCTTCGTCACTTTGTTTTCAGAAGAGGTTGGAGAGGGAAACCCTACTGTGAGGTTGCATAGCTGTCCCAGTTTACCTCACCAGCTGAAAGCATTGCCACCTAAGCTATCATTCTATTATCAATTCTATTATCAAGATACACCAAATCACATCTCGTTGTACTGCCACTAAGCAAAACTAGGACCTATTTGCCACAAATGATGTACATTTCTCATATTATTGCCAATTTTAAAAATGAAAGAAGAGATACTCTGTGAGGTATGATGAAATAGTTCTGAGAAACCATTCCGTCATACTAATAATTTGTTTATGCTGCTTTAATTTGTGTCAAATAACAAGACTGAAGCAAAGAAGCCTAAGCATTAGTAGCGTTAGGAGTGTCTTTTGGCCTGGTACTCTCCATGATAGTCTTTTTGTTAACATATAGTAAATAATCCAAAGGGATTCCAGTCCTCTTAAAACACCCTTACCCTTTCTCACTAATCAGAAACGGGAGAGCTGCAAAAAAACCCCTAAATCCAAAACCAAACTCTCCCCATCTCTGACAGTGAGACTCCCTTCTTTAAACTATATTTAAAGAAGAATTCATTTATGTTTTCCTTAAGAGAAACGGCATTTGGATTTGGTTGTTAATTTTAGTTTGTGCCGAACAAATTTCAGCTCACTTAAATTTAGCATTATTTTTTACTGGTGGCTTTCTAGGTGTTTGTAAGCAAGTATAATTTTTCTCTGAAATTGCTAGAGGAGTGTGTGACTTCAGGAAAGCAGTACTGAGGTGACAAAAAGATCATTGTCCTACCCATATCACACTGTTCCTTAGATTTCAGGATGTGAATGGGTGCAAGAGATCTGTAATACAAGGTAGATCTTCAGCTGAGACGTGATGAAGAGAGACTCAGGTTCTGGCAAGACGTTTTTTCTGCCCAGTAGCAGGACTTTTCTTCCTTTTCTCATTTCAAAGCCCTGCAGCTCGAGTTTTTGAATCCTTTCATAACCTCAGGACCTCAGATGGCACAAATCATCCAAGCATGCCATCTTACATTTGCATCAGGCTAGGTACTTATTAACAGCCCTCTCAAAATATTATTTTACCAGTTCAATTATCTAAGCCCCCTTAACAGATCAGAGTACAGCCGTCTGCTCTGCACTGGGCTAACCCTGAAGCCTTAGAAAATGCTACAACTCATAGAAATCACATCTGCTTATTTACTTAATCATGTTAGATGCAAAATATTATCTCAGTTTTTTCCCGGATGAATGAACTTCACATTGTTTTCTGGAAAAAATTCAAGATGTTTGTTTCAGACTGTGGAAAGCTGTATTGGTGTTAAATACCAAAAAGACTGTCACTGGTGAAATTACAGTATAATGAAAATAATATTTCCAATTTCAACACCATGTTGTTGCTGCAGATTTTTATAATTGTAAAGCCCTTGACTATGCTTGATTCAACCTTTATATAAACATTTGCTAGAACTAGGAATTTATTGAAGGACATAATGAAAGGTTTAAATTTTCAAATGCTTGTGCTTTAGAGAAAACTACTTATATGAAGATTTTTTTTGGGGAATATTTTGTTTTTATATTTATTTTTGGGGTAAATGACGAGCTCATATGCAGTGTGATTTATGTACATTAAAATCAGCAAAATGTACACTTAAAAAAGGAAACGGCAAGCAAACTGAAGAATCCTGAGGGAGTGTATTTTCTCAAGTAACTTAACATAAACTAAAAATTAAATCCTTAGGCAGTAACAGTTTCAAGTTACTCTAATGAATTAAAAATAGCAGGCAATGTATAGCTGGGCAGTAAACTCATGAAAAATGTCAAAGAGTTTATGTTTGGATATTCAAATTCACTGGAGGCAAAGTAAGAACTTTTTGCTAAGAAACTTGAACCCAAATTACAAGAAGTTCAGTATATCAAATGTTTAAAGAGGAAGTATTAATCCTCAGTTAGATATTCATCCTTGTTCCTTTCTGTGCACTGCTGTTTTCTTGACCTAAATCAGACCTTTTGTATAAAAGCAAAACTGGAAACTCCGATTGTGTCATGATACATATCTGGAGAAAGAAAACAAGGCTTCTTTCTCTCAAATATTAATTCTTTACTCTGATGACCTTTCAAGGGTGATTCCTGACCAAAGTGAAAGAGAGGATGATAAAGAAGAGTCCTAAAATCAAAAGCAGGTTTTTTTCAATCCCATTCGGTTGTTGAATTACTTTTGTTCCTACTGTTTTCCCAATACTGTCTCTACATTTCCTAAAATAACTATCTTTAAAAATGTTGTGCCTGTTTTGACTCTGCATCTTGCTGAAAATAACACTTGCTACACCTGGAAGAGTCAGACAGCACCAATTTTTGACAATGCTTTCTTGTTCAAAACATGGTTTGACAGGTGTATTGGACAGGGGCTAAAGCCAAAGGCACCACTGTAGGAGCATAATTTCTCAGTCACCAAAGACAACTACTAATCACAGCCTCTGAAAGAACAGATGGAGTCCATTAGGTATAAACTGACAGCCTAACATTAGCTCAGACATATTGCTTAACCTGATGAGAGGCCAAAATAAAGATGCCAGTGTTCAGGTGTTATAATTTGTTGAACAAAGGTGTACCTAAGTTCAGAGTGCTGTGGGACTCATAGAATTAACTGTGCATAGCTCTGCTTTTGGCCTGTAAACAAATGCTGCTCTGTTTGGCAGAGAGCAAGGTTTGTGACTTTTGAAGTCGGAAGCCAGACACGGTCTGTGCAAAAGAAATACTGGAATACAGAAGGCAGAAGATATTTGAGATCCATTCAAGGTTTTAGCTACTCAAAGACATATCAGTTTTTCAGAGGTGTGCTTTTGCAGGTAGCTACTCCAAATGCTCTTAGAGAAAAGTTACATTCTCTCTGCTTTATCAGCAACTCAGCCTGGTTTATTCTTTTGTGTGATAAAGACTGGTGTGGTCATGGGAACAGAGCGGTTTTCTTTGCACATTTGTTCCAATTAGGATTCATTGATTAGGACTGTGAGGGGTGAAAATTGTACATGCAGTAATTTCTTCTCCATTATAATTTCTGAATTTTCTGCTTATAGCAGATATTATTTTTATTATTCCTTAAAGAATTTCAACATACTTTTAGTATCACACACCATCCAAATCAAAGTCCATTCACATCTCACAATATGATGCCCTTATCCTCTCCTGCACAGACAAAATCTCTTACGTTCATGTCCGACATTCTTAGCACATCCCTGCTTTGTTTTACTGAGGTATCTAACAAAACTATAAGCAATTTTAAGGGCTGATTCTTCAGGATTGTGAACATTTGTCCAACACCAGTAGTTTGCTTTCAGCATAACATTATTGTCTTCTCATCTGGCACCTTAATAGGTCTGTTGTAAATCTTGTATTTATCTTCATCTTCAACAGTTGAACTAATTCTTGTATGTCCCCATGCTTTGTTCAAGCACACATACATGAGATCTGCTGATTTCCCCTGCTCTAGTAAAATCAATCCTTACCAGAAAAGTTGTCAAGTTAGTCTGTAAAAATCTCTTTGAAGGTCTGATACCATGAACTTTATAATTTTTTATGATTTAACACTGTGTCTTCAATTTATTTTCATATCATTTTTCACCTCCTACTTGTCTAGCTTTTACCAAATATTTTTTACTTTTGCGATTTGCAAAGCTGGGATTGCTCATTTTCTTTGTCTCTTTCTCACCACTTTTTCCCCCCACTTTCTGAGGTGATAAGGTGATAGCCAGAGATTAAGTCTGGCTTTGAACTTTTCACAATAGATTGTAAGACTGAATGTAATCATTGTTTTATCAGGGAAAGGAAAAGGGAAGCTCTGCAAGTGTGACAGGAAAACTTCCTATCCCATTATTCACGGCAAAACTGCAAATGTCATACTCTCCATGCTCACTGGCTGCTCTTGCTGGGAATGCCCATATTTACTCAAGCGTCTAACCTGGATCTGGAAGCTCTGATCTACTGCCCCAGGCAAGCTACCAGCCCTGGAAGTCTCGCTGAGAGGTGGAGAGGGGTCCTCAGGTCCTGGTGGGGACACAAGCCACTGGTGTAGCTTTTTGTGTAGACAGATGCACTGTCCTTGAGATGTGGGCTCCTGGGCCTTATAGAGAGCAGAGAGACTTAAAGTGCAACCTCACCCTGGTATTGAAAAGTTTACAACTGAAAAATCTCAAGTAAGATGCATCCAGCTGAGTCACTCTAGGAATATATATTGCTTGTTGAGCTTGGCTTTACCTCAAGGTCTAGTCATGCTGTTTTTGAAGTCAGCAGGAGTTTTCTCTTCATACTGTAATGGAAGAAGGATCTGAGCTGCCAATATGTGCCTCAAGACTAGCAGCAAGGTTTGAGCCCTTGGGCACCTCTGCCGTGGAGCCAGGCTCGTACAGCACCTGGACAGATCAAGAGCTGCCTTATAAACCGGTGCTGGCTTCTGTGCGTGACAAGATATTTCATTCTTGCCTTTGCACTTCTTAACAGCCATCAGGAGAAAAAAGCCAAGTGCAAAATGCCACATGATTCAAATCTCCTTCCTGGAATATAAATCTATTTCTATCAGTAGAGCTACTCTTGATCTACACCTATGTGAAAGAGAACTGCATCAGCTCTGAAAAGCATTCAGCACAGAAAATATTGATGGGCTCCCTGCTGTCTCGCTAGGATGAAACAGTGCTTTTTAACTTCCACTTCAGGTAACTAAATCCTAGTAATGAGGTCCAAATCATTTTCACGAAGGGAATGTTAACTAAGAAGTACAGGAATCCAGTACCTGTAGCAATAAAATAAAATCAATTACTCAAGCAAAAATAAAATAGAGTAAAAAGTGAAGTAAAAGAAAATAAAATTTAAAAGTTACATTAGTGTTCAGGCATTCAGTCAAAAATGAAATGAGGTTGTAAAACTTCTGAGCAACACAATCTTCAACATTTTACTAAAAGCAAAGGAAAACAAGTTAAACTCCAGTAAGATGTTTAGCCAGTATTATTCTTAGTAGTAAAAACTACCCTTCTTCAAACAGCAACAAGAACTGTGAATAGTATTTGTCTTTTTAAAGCTGCATATTAAATGCAGACATAAGCATTTGTAAACATGACATACTGATGGAGCATAAATGCTGCTGCTCCCTGTACAGAGTCCCTGTAATTTGAGAAATGTGCTGCCTGACTGAAGACTTCAGTATTTCTGTCTGGTAATTTATTCACTTCCCAAATCCCTGACAATGCTAGGAAACATAAACTTAACTGTTTTTATTCCCTTCATCAAGCAGTGGTAGTGAGACAGCTAATGGTAAATAGGTAGCCTCTGGAAAGTAAAAGTGTCTGGAGTTGTTAATTTTTCATTCCAAATGCTGCCTATGAATGATCTGTTGTAACAAGAGATACAAAAAAAGTTAAGCCACATGAGAGGGGAGATGTTTCCAGTCTTTAAATTATAAGGAAAATTATTTATTTCCCTTTTAATGGTTTTACTGTGTTGTCTTAATCCTGACAACAGAGAGATGTATTATTGCTTGCTCAGAAGCAAATGTGATATTCTTGGTTTGGTAGAAAACCCTTGCATGGATGTTAACCAAATGTGACATAATGAAGAACAAAGAGGTGTGTAACTAAACATTCTTAAATGGCCAAACACTAGACTCTTTCAGCCAAAACATGTGAAGACGAAGCAAGAGAGACAAAAAGGAGCTACGGTGGATTTTTACACATGGAAAACCTGCTATAGCACTACTAGTATAGAGTAATTTTTTCTGGCAGTCCAAATCAGGCTTAACTAGAGAGTTAGCATGAATTTGCAGCTAAAGTTGAAGAACTTTTTAAATGAGCACATGTACACACACATAAAATATGAAGCTCCCTAGATGTAATTTAGCACTGGTCACATGCATATATAAACTGTCATTCAGCTATAAAATGGTGTTTTAAAACCCCGATCATTCCTTTCTATACCTTTCTTAGGACAAGAACCCTCAAAAGGCAGAAAAATGCATGCAGGTAGGAATCAGTATCACTATCATTAATTAATACTTTTTAAATATTGCAAAATCTACTAACTTGCATTTCATGTGATTTCAGGCTTTACACAATGATGCATATTAAATAAACAGTGTTAACATTGCTTCTCAAATAAGATTAGGGCAGGAAAATCCTTTGCTGACGATTTGAATGGGTCCAATATTAATTAAATCTTTCCAGAAGCCTCAGCAGACTCAAACTGATGAGAATCTTTGTGTATTTATTTAATAGAAGAATCCTTGTATTTTCTCAGCTGTTAAACCTGATCCTTGGTTATTCACTAAACATTATACAGCCCTTTTATGATTGCCTGTTGGACGTTTACAACAATCCATAAGATCCACTGGTCTCCACGCAGAGAGAACCAGCACAAAGTGATATTATTTTAGCCTTTATGCTGCTATGAACTACAATTATCTAGCAGCAGAGGAAAACTTTGTGACACTAAGTTCTGAAATTTCCATCCCTTTTTTCAACAACTCTGCCAGATTTTGTGAAAATCATCACTCTGGGCTTTTTCTGTTGTTCCTTCACCATCAAGGATACTTGAAAGAGGGACAAGGTGCAAAAAAAAAAAAATGTGTAGAAACAGAAAAGAACAGGCAACATTAGAAGAGCAGATATGTGAAAGGATGGTGTGACTGGTCACAGTTAGATACAAGTTGTTTAGTTTACAGAGCTAACTCAGCCCAGTACATCTGTCCTTATGTCCCCATAAAAACACAGACGGGCAAAGAGCAGTAGCTATAATAACATCACATATTTATCCCCACAAGCAAAAGACATCCACAACTACAAAGACGGATTGGCTCTGTCCAGTTCCTGTTGCAGCTGTAATAAAGACAGCCCCATGACCAAGTACTGTGCATGCTCTGTCATGGCTGTGGGCAAGGGTGCAGGATGAAATGTAGCCCAGGGAGTGTGTTGCTGCAATATCCTGCTAGGTTAGTGAGCTGCCAGGGACAGATGCACAAGGCTGTCCAGTAGCTACCCCAGGCACTGAAGCCCTTGTGTGGACAGCTGCAGGTGGGAGGTGGAGTGGGCAGTCCTGCTGGTTGCCCTTGGGACTGCCTTTATTAGAGAGAAAAGATAAAGGCTCACAATTATGGAAGCTACATGACTGTAATAGTCTCCTGAGGAGCTGGAGTGGAGAGCAGGCTATGAGTAGCTGGATGCAGCTAGAAAATGTACATGGCTCACCCAGCAATGATCTCTTGCCTTGGCACTTATACAAAAGAAGAAATCTTGCTAATAGTGTGTGGAAAAAAAAGAGGAGTTTTTAATTTTCTGTTCTCACTGTATCTGTATCTGCTGTCCTACAATGGATTGTTTCCTCCCCAAGGCAGTCAGGACATATGGATGTAACCAGCCCTCACATGCAGATTATCTCTCCTCTCCTGTGCTCCAGCAGTGTGGGAGGGACAGGGCATTGTCCTTCAGCTGGCACACACTGCAGCTGTAGTTCAAGCACCTGCTCACTGAACTGGGCTTTAAACAATATGGAAGGGAGACATTTGTCCTGTTTACGTCCAGCTCACCTTAGGACCCACAGCTGTGCCCAGGCGAAGAAATATTTGCCTGGCACGTTTAAAGCAGTGCTTACACACTGAAAAGATCAACAAAATATTATGGCTAGCAAGTTCTTACACAGCTTTTACCAGCAAACTCTTGTGTATCTGAGATTCCTGGCAGAGGCACTAAAATCACAGTTGGGGTAAACTTGAGAAATGAAAAAGAATAATCATAAATGAATCCTTTGTGGCACTACTTAAGTGGACAAGATTATCCAAAGATTATCCAGTTAAAGATGGGGAATTAGGTGAGTTTTTCTGAGCTGGAAGATGACCTGGGTTAAAGTGTTAATTTGTGCTTTCTCCATTGTCTACCACAAGAATTCTTTCTTAGGAGGCTTGGAGGACTTGTTAAAGATTTTGATCTGCTTTCACATACCTTGTAAAACATGAATACTTTCATATATCTCAGACTCATTCTCCTTTTACTTGCATTTCTCTTAACATTGTTTCTACATTAGTATACCATTACACTTATTTACTTTATCATTATCAAAGTTAGATCTTGTAAATATCCTAAAAAATTGGTCATCAGCCTGACCACACCCTGACTTCACCAGTATTTAATGAGAACATGAGGTGGTAAAATCTCATTCTTGCCTCATCCAGCCTTGTATTAATTGAACACATTAATGAAGCCCAAGTTACCCTGTTAACAAAACCATAGGCTGGCTTGTATGTCTACAGTCCTACAGTAACTTCTCTCTTCGAAATATACTTCTGAAACAGCAGTATTTCTTGGGCACTGAGCTTCTTATTGCTTACCAAACTTGAAAATAAGCATAACCAGAAAAGTTTTTGAACATTCAAGACAGCGCTTCCACATAATATCCCCAATTGCTTATCTCTTTTCTCTTTAAGGTCTGGGAGCTGCAACCGACCTGACCACTGACCCTTTTTGGGAAAAGAACACAACTCACTGTTTTCTTTCCCTAGGATTTTTCTGAGTTAAAGCTGGTGCTTCTCTCATTATCTGGTCTTGCTAGCTGAACGAGCTGAGCACATTGTGGTGAATTAAACTTGGCTGACTACCACATGCCCATCGATGCTCTCACCCCTCCTCTGCAGTGGGACAGGGTAAGAAAATAAGATGAAAAAGTTCAAGGGGAGTTTGCTTACCAGTTACTGTCATGGGCAAAACAGACTTGAACTGAGAAAGATTTATTTAATTTATTGCCAATTAAAAACAGAGTAGAATGATGAGAAGCAAAGAGAAAAACTAAAACATCTTCCCTCCATGAACCCCATTCTCCCCAGATTCAACTCCTTCATTCCTGACTCCTCTTTCTTCTCCCCTTGTGAGCATTGGGATGGGCAATGGGAACTGCAGTCAGTCCACAACATCTTGTCTTAACTGTTAATACCTCTTCACACTTTTCCATTGCTCCAATGTGGGGTCCCTGCCATGGCAAATGCTCCTTATGAACTGCTCCAATGTGGCTGCTTCCCACAGGCTGCAGTTCTTGAAGAACTGCTCCGGTGCGGGTCCTTTTCAAGGGGTGCAGTCCTTCAGGAATGGATTTCTCTAGTGTGGGGCCCCGAAAGGCCACAGGCCCACAAATCCTGCTCCTGTGTGGACTCCTCTCCAGAGGCCACAGTTTCTGCTAGGTGTGGGCTCTCCAGAGGCTGCAGCTTCCTTCAGGACACCTCCACCTGCTGCAGCACGGGGTCTACAGGGGCTCCAGTGTAAGTACCTGCTCCACCATGGTCCTCCACCACCACCTCCAAGAACCTCGAGGTTCTTCCTGCGGGGGAACCCCTGCTCTGGGGCCTGGAGCACCTCCTCCCTTTCCTTCCTGCTGAGCTCAGTTGTGTCCTGTGGTGAGTCCATTGCAGCTGGCTGGAAATGTGTGTCCAACACAAGCTAGTCTCTGGTTTTGTCTCACAGAGGCAACACCTGCAGTCCTCCATCTGCCAAAATCGTGCCAGGTAATCCCAATATGTCTCTGTTCTGAACCCTTGGGAATGACAAAGTGAGCTGGTTAGGAGTCATGATAGTAAGGAGAAACAGGGTCCCCAGGAACATCAATTAATCTGCTCATTAACAACAAGCCTAGTCTGGAGATGAAGAACAGAACCTTTGAAACACCAGTGAATAAACATCCTCACTGGTTGCCATACTGGAAGTTTTGCTGGACTATTACTTGGCAGCATCATCAGCACAAGAGCGTCTCTTGGGAAGCCAAGTAACCTGATCCCTGCCATAGGAAACAGCCTCTCCTAAGTCTCTGGAAGCTCACAGGCTTCCATCTGTACCCGGAACAGATGCTGAGAAGGCCGAGTGGGAGCCAGCACAAACTTGATATGACTCATATGGCTAATGACCAGATAATCAGGTCTGGAGCTCTTTTTCACTGCTCTGGACCCTGTGTTTATTCAGAAAGTGGTGGAAACCTATCCACCTTCTCCAGACCTTTCACTCTCATTCCAAGATCAGACAGCTTATCACTAATACTTTCTGTTTTCTCTCTTTTTTTTTCCCCAAACTAAATGATTAAAATATATATAAATATAGTGTCTCTTATTTTGCCATAGATCTCTTTTTCCTTTTAAAGAAAGCTCTCTTGTCCTGAAGTGTTCTAAGGCTCTGGTAGCACCTATTCCTCTACAGCCCAGGTGTTCCTTTTTGCCTCCTTCCTGCCCTCCCCTCCTGGTAGTGAACCCTCTTTGTCTCAGCAAGATTGGGCAGAGTTCATTCAGCTGTGAGGTCTAAAGTTACCTCAGGTGTAAAGGTCTGAAGTTATACTTTCCAGAGCATATCCAAGGCACTCCTCAATCCACGCAGACACCAGTAGGCTCTGCTGTAGCTGTTGTTGTGGCTTTAGTGGCACAGATGTTTCTGTTGTTTGATTGTGAACTCTGGCATGTGCTGAAGGAGCCTGGTAGCTACGAGAGCTTGGTGCTGGTGAGCCAAGCAATTAGACTGATGTAGTGTGGAATAACCTGGCCTCAGGGTCCCTAGACTCCCCATATGGAAAGACACAAACTTCACTAGAGTGTGGTTCAGAGCAGCCTCATCTTCTTCTTACTGTCCCTGGCAATTGCCTCTCCTCCTCCATTGACAGTAAGTATCACTAATGACAGCCCCTTTCTACCTTAACCACTGCTTTAATAGGGAGTGGGAAGGTTGGAGTCAGATACAGTAGAGCTTCAGAGCCAAGTAAGGATGAGAAAAGACTTGCAGATAATATACCAAAGTTATTATGGAGGTATGCATTAGCTGAAGAAAGTCACTAATAGCACAAAACAATAACAGCAAAAAAGCCTTGGAGACTGATTTTAATACTTTTTTCTTCACCCATCTTTATAAGTTGTTAATTCTCTGATCAGCAGAAAAGAGTAGCATGGAAAAAGCAGAAAAGAAAAATATATTTTTATTATCTGGATTGCATTTTTGCCTGAAGGTTTCTTTTTCTTTTTTTTCCCTTTAGTGTGACTGAGCAATGGCTGCTGAACTGCCAGTGAGCATATTTTATTGCGATCCTGTGTATGTCACTGCCCTGCTGCCAGTGGCATGTATACTCATCAGTCAAACAGAACTATCCAACATGTTTGATTTACTGTCACTGAATCAAATCTATTTGTGGGTTTCTATAACATAAAACATTTTGCTAGAGATTAATCTCCTGATTTGCATGTTGCTCTTGGGAACTATATCATTACTTTCCTTGA
This sequence comes from Daphoenositta chrysoptera, assembly GCA_013397915.1. Taxonomy (NCBI): domain Eukaryota; kingdom Metazoa; phylum Chordata; class Aves; order Passeriformes; genus Daphoenositta; species Daphoenositta chrysoptera. The sequence continues at coordinate 13,226 of VZRO01007527.1, read as the reverse complement.
TGGATTCAATTTGAAGTCAAGAAAGATGCAACTTGATTTTTTACTCTGTATTCAAGGTGGTGCCTTGCTCTTTGTTATCTGACCTTTATATTAACTCTTCCCCTTGTCAGTCTCTGAGACATTACTCATATTTGTGTCTTCTAGGGGAAGATTAAGTGATTTTAGCTCAATCAGGACAGTATGAATAGACTCTCAGAACTCCTGGTGAATGTACCAGCAAACACCATGTTTCTGATTTTGGAATCGTTGCCTTTTCTCAAGCTTGCTGCTGTGAACATGCTTGAAAATAAAGTTGTATTTGTTCACTGACATCTGTTTCAGTTTTTACTCCAAGATGAATATCCACTTGGATAAATACCTACAAAATTGGTCACTTGTAAGGAGATTACATATGGTACAAAGGTTGTTAACTTACTGTAATGCTGGTTGGAAATTCCAAATATTTTGGACACTGCTAAATGGAATTTTTGAGACATAAGAAAAATATTTAGTTTTTAAAAAAGAGTTTATAATCTAATTCTCTTTTAATACTCATAACCTATTGCTATCTGGGATGGTTGCCAAAGCAATGATTTATAACTTCTTCATTCAAGCAAGTAAACACTGAATTTAATTTGGCTTGGTAAATCTAACATTCTTGCTTGAGCTATCAAAATAATTTAACTGGGTTTCTTGCATTATAGATGTTATAACGGCTGCTGTTTTTTCTCTGGATCACAACATTGTGAACTTGCTATTTTTCACTCGTATCAGTTGTATCACTGGTCAAGGAAAACCCCAATTTCAATAGGAATGAGAAAGTACTGTTCCTATTTGGGTCTCAGTGTCTGATTAATCCAGTCAGTGCATCATTTGCTTTCAGCATCTTCTCATATTTTTCATGCTGTGAGAATTTGCCCCAACAAAATCAGCAGAATAAAATAAAGACACTGGAGACTTGACTCAGTCCTCTGCAAAAAGTTCCCAGAGGAATCCAGCCTGGTGCTTAACTGGTGCCACAGAGGGTAAGATTTTCTACTGGTCTTGTATCATCTCCGTCAGTGTCATGCAGGGGTGTCAGACACCCCAGGACACCTAAAAGGCTCTGGGAACATGTGCTTGGGCAAGTTACCCCTGAGTCAAGCCCTTCATCCTGTGCAGGCCATGGAGCCTGAACTGTGCAGGTAACAGCTCCAGCTGGGAACCTGAAAGGCTTTTCTGAAGCCTTTGCCTGTACTGATCAGGGATTTAATTGTCCACAATTGAGTAACGGGTGACATCAGGGATGTCAAAGACATCCTTATGAGACTGGCAGGTGTTGTGGTGCCTTTTTTAAGCGTGGCATGGTGTGGAAAGCTGCAACCTTCCCAGAGAGCAGGGCCCCACAGCCCGGCGGTGATAAAGGAGGCGAGGGAGGGTCTCCGCATGGGGCTCCAGAGAAGAACTTCAATTTATACGGAGTGAAGGTTCCCAGAGGCCAAGACAAAGACACAGCAGGCCCGTGGGGTTTTGTATGGGGACGAGGAGGGCGGGGAGAGCACGAGGGCCGATGGTCCCAGGGCACAGGGGCGGTGCATGGGCGGGGTTGGGGTACAGGGGCCAACAGGGAAAACCCAAAGGAGTGGCCGGGAACGAGGAGCAATGGGAGAGTGGGGAAGGGAGAACAATCTGGAAGGGGAGGCATATAGGGTAGATAAGGGGAGGAGAGATACAAAACCAATAGCACTAATGAAAGGTGCATACATAATGTGAAGGAACAAAGGATCCTGGGAGGAGCCAATCCGCTCACCCTAACCCGACAGATCTGCCGGCTGCTGCCTTTCAGGAGGAGAAAGAGAGTTTTTCTTTTTAGCCTTACAGGCCACCACACAGGTCCCCACAGGTAGGTATGGCACAGGTCCTCCTGGGCCTCCTGCTCTCTTCTGGGTGTGCTGGGGATGCAGGGTGGCTCAGTGGCAGCAGCTGCTGCTGCACAGGCAACCATGTCCAGACCCAGATCTCTGTTCTCCTTTAAAACAGATTACTCAGTGCACATGTATGTAGGTATATTTAGACACCTAAATGTATGTATCCAGTTGGTAGCTTAATGCAGGCAATAGTAAGAAAAGCCAGATGTTTCTCTCAGGCATTTCCGTGCATCTATACGTAGAAATGACATATATTTTTGAAAGAGACAGATTCCTAAATCACTTTTGAGACACTGTCTTCAGATGTCTGTTGCTAATATTGCTGAGATATTATATTATGTGAGAAAAAAAGAATTCCTATCTTGGAGTCATTCTTTAGCAGAAAGAGCTGGAACCCAAGGCCACATCTTTAGGTGTTTTTTTTATATAGCAGTGCATTTTTCAACAATAGTGAAACGAGGTCAGTATCTACAAGTGCCCTACCTACTCTGGCATGGTTTTGTAGTTTTCTTCTTATTAATATGGTACAGCTAGATTCTTTGTTGGCTGGTACACAGGAGTTGCAACTGAAGAATAGCTGTGGATAGTGTGATTAATGAAGGAGGAGTCCTTTTACGCATACAGACTTTGCCTCATTTGCTCTGAGTTCAAAGTAGCTGAACAACTTGGAGCTTTCATAGTGAAAGCTCTTACAGGACAGTGTTTAGTGGTGTGTTTTGAAGTTGTTAATCATGTTTCATGTTTTCATCAGCAAGGTTAATTAAATGCTTTGTGAGATTAGATGCAAGCTTGTATCCCATCTTTCTTTAGAATGGGAAGAGGCATGTTTGGAGTTTATCTCTAGCGGAGGACAGTTTAACCCAAATTCTGTTCAGTAAACATACTTATATCAGTTGGTCTGAGAAAATAGCCTAAACTGCATGCATTTTTCAGATTACATTTCAGATGTGTGCATGGCGTCATGTCAATTATCTTTTGCCCAGAGTTATGTCTTAGGGTGTTTTTTTCAGATTTGTGTTGGAAGATGCTTTTTTGATCTATCCATAAAGATAATTTAAGCTTTCCTCAACGTCCTTCTGATCTCATTTGTTTTCTTTGATGACTGTAGCTGGAATGATTCTCTTTTAAGATCATGTCTGCTGTTGAAGTTACCTAGGATGTTCACTAAGACAAATTCAGAAGCTGACAGGAATAGCCACAATTTATGACAGTTTAAAGGAAGAATAAAACATGGCACTATAACAGTTAGATTTTCAGATGTAATATACTATATAGGTGCATAGGAAAAGGGGATGGAAAGAAAATTGGAGTTAATCTGATATTGTGGAAAGAGCTGACAAAATAGCACATGAATATATTGCTAAAATATTCGAGGGGTTCAGAGAAAGAACTAATTAGAAAAAAGTAAGAATTAAGTATCAAAATACTATTTGTCTAACACAGATACTCTCCTTCTACAGAAACTGTACATTTACTGCAGTCCATTTTGATAAGTTTTTGGCAGGGCTTCTGAGACAGCTTTGCAACAGAATTCACTTTTCAATGCAGTGTGCCACCCTCACCTGAAAGGAATTTTGTCATGACAGAGCAGCGCATGTAATCCCTTCTGACCTCCCTCTGTCATACCTGAAATGCAACGTAAAACAACCTTATGTGAAGTTAAGCTGCTAAGATAATCATATGCCTGAGATGGATTGGGATGAGTTAAGCAGTTTTATGCTAGAAGAAAAACTTTTGGTTAAATTCAATTAACTTTGCAGAGTACAAAGGAAAACAAGAGAAATGGACTTCAGGAATATGTTCTGGGAAAGTGTTAACCTATATAAAATACAGAACACAGATGACAAACTTTTCCATATGGGTGAGAGCCAAAGTTAATGAATATAGCTAATCAGAATAACGATGTTTAATAGGAGTGATGTAGATGGATGAAACACAGTTGGAAGGTACATCATTTGCTTGGTGCACCTGGGCATACAGAAATTAAATGGCTTAAAACTCCTCAGAGAACAATAGAGGAAGGTATAAGGAAGAATAAAGCAAGAATGAAGAAATAGTTTATGCTTCCTATTCCCAGTGGAAGACAGGCAAGAAAGCTGTCAATGTTCCCTGAAGGAGAGAAGGAAAATGTGAGAGAACAAACCCAACTTGGGGGACAGGGAAAATGAAGCTGGCTGAGCTTTGATGTTAAAGCCACAGTACTGCTCCAACTGTCCCTGAACTGATATTTTTGTCAATAATTTTTCTTTAAAGGAGAAACCTTAGAGTGAATACTAGGCCCTGTGGAAACCGGTTAGAGCTTTTCAGTGCTTAAACAAGATTTTCCATCAAGCACATATACATTCATATGTCCCTCCCCAGCTCTCTATTGCTCTATAAAGTTCAGCTTGTTACACGTGGTGCATCTCGAACTTTAGGGATCGCTCTAAATATTAACAGGTACCAATATCCAGCCAAATCTTGAAACCCTCTGCTACTCTTTGAGTGCCTGACACTGTTTAGGTGAAAGAAGCCATTGCCATTAGGGTGGAGCTCAGCCCCAGGGTTACTACAGTCACTGAAAAAAATTCCCCATCACCAACAGGGGAAAAAACCTCTTAAAATCACTTCGACAGTTGTCCCTGAGTGCTGTGCAAACTGAGTACAGGTTATGGGGAGTGAGGGCAGAAAAGACATTCCCTAACTGGGGTTTACTGGCCCACCATTGTCTAGACTAAACTCTTCCCTGTCCCTTGCTGCCCCCCTATTTTTTCCCCTCTTGAAAACCTGTATGGTTTTTAAGTCATTGGTATTGTTATGTAAAAAACCCAATGAACAACGCAAGATATAGCAAAGGACCTTGAAAGGACAAATGGAAACATTCCTGCATGTTTTGTGTCTTTTTCATAGTGTTCAAACTCTTCCCTGGAAGCAGTATCACACCTGTAGCACTTCAAAGGAACGCTGGGGAGAAGGCAATGGGGTCTCCTTCCTCTGAAGTCTTTGAAGGATGGAGAACTGTTTTCAAAAGAGAGAAATGTGATTCTGCAAAAATAGATTTTAGGGTCCAAATACTGATCTTAGTTTTATTAGTGTGTGTAGATGGGCATATATTGACACAGGCAGTAGAAAATCTCTAAAATTACTCCACTATAACTAAGATCATATTGTATATAAACCTGTTCTGAAGTGGATTGTGGATAACTTCAAAGTCAATTCAAAAAGCAGGCAGTTTTTCTCTACTGAGACTAGTTCTCCCTTCAGTCACCAATAGACACAAAAGCAAATCTCATGGCTGGGGCAAAATTTCAGAGTGACAACGTCATTGCACACCAAATAATCAGGATTAATGGTACTTTAAAGCTCTGTAAAGCATGGTGTTCATTTTGAGCTAATTAAATTGAATAAAAAAGTATTAATACATTTGAAAATACCAGTTTGTTTGTTGATGTTAATTTCTTTCCTGAAACTGGATGCTGCTGAGTGATTCAAGACTGTAAATCTGTTGAACTAACATGGAATTGTCACAATACTCGGTATCAATGTAAACATGTTTGTGTAACAGATACTGAGCAATATCACAGTGTGGTTCTGTGGAACACTTTTAGCTTTGGCTAATCAATTTCATAAGAGACTCATGACCTGTCTTGGGCTCCAGGGACAGTTTTTCAAATGAGTTCTGACATAAAACATCACAGATGGGAATACAGAGCTGCCAAAGGGTTTTGTCAGGTTAAAATGAAAGGGGGAGGAATGGGAGTACAACTTTCATTAGAATCTATCTATACTTAGCTATGTAACTTAGGAGCCTCGCTTGAGTCATGGTCGGTGGAGAGAAAAAGGGGGTCTTTAGGGTGACTCAGGATGCCTGTGTGTTAAGATCTTACCTACATTTTTCAGATGCTCTCTGGAGACGTATATTTCTCTCCACAGATGTAGCATTGGGAAATAGAGGCTATTGATGGACCTAAGATATATTGTTTTTCAGACCTTCTCAAAAATCCTGCTAATTTCTACTTTGTACCTGTAGGGCTGTATCTTAGAATTTATTTATTTTGGTGCTTTTATCACAAAAATAGCAGCCTACACAGAAATGAATTTGAGGCAGAGATTGATTTTGACTTCAAAGCCCAAATTGATTTACTTCTTGTGAAATCAAAAGCTAGCTCGTTCATTTGTTCCTGTTCCTCCATGCCCCATAGAGGAGGTAAAGTGAGTGAGTAGCTGGGAGTGCTCAGTTCCTGGCTGGACCAACCCACCACAATGGTCTAAACCAGGCTGGAGGGGCAGAAGTAAATATTGGTGTGGGGCTCTCTTCTTCATAAGTATACCATAAAATAGAAACTTCAGAATAAATATTTTATCCCCCCACTTGAAGAAAAAAGTTTTTGAATGTTGTATCACTGAGTGATATGATTCAGTCTCTGCAGAGATGTTATCCCTGAATTCCCTTGTGATTAAAAGATTCAGAGGAATGAGAACTTGGACGATAGCTATAAATTCCTATGGATGGATATTGTATATCTAATCTTTTAATATTGTTATGATATGGTTTATAGAATTATACAGAAAAATATTGTCAGGAATGGACAGGGCATTTATCTGGGAGACTGTCTTATTTTCATGTACTACCATTTCCAAAGATGACACTGCAAGGTGTTTATGAAAGTTTCCAGCTTGGAACCTCTCAAAATCTGCTGACTCAAGGTAGAACACAAGTCTTTGGAATAGATAGATTAGCTTGGAGCTGTTCACTTTGAGGAAAAGATACTAGGAGTGATTCAGTTGCTTTGTAGCAGGAGTCTGTCTCTGGACTAGCAACTCAGACTTTTGAACAGAGAGCTTCTACCTATACACGATCCTAAGGATCTTACTGAGGCAGCAGATAAGCAACTTTTTCCCTGTGTAAAAATATGTGGCTGTAAATGTCTTCAAGGGTATGGCTTGTTTGCAGGCAAAACCCACTGAGGGATTGATAGCACAAGCTATCAACCTAAAGTGTTTGTATTCACCTGCCATCCTTTATTGCTGACATAATAGAAGATAACCGAGTTCAGCACGATTTGGAGAGAGACAAACCAGCAGAAAGGCATCTTGCTTCACTGAGCCTGGGGCACAATGTGCATTTCAACCAAATGCTTTATAGGCCATAGCAAAGCAGATGACAATCAGGTCTGGTTCACCTTCAATTATTTCTCATATATTGCTGCATGATTTTGCCCATCAGTAGAAATAATTTAAGAGCATTTATAATTCCACAGACATTAGTCTGTTTTTTTCTGATGAGATCAAATACCAAAGGAAAGCAAGTAGTGCCTTGCCAGGGTGAGAAAACAAGTGATGGATTTAAAATTTTTTATGCAGTCGTCAATGTACGCAAGACCCTGCTGCTCTGAACAAAGTGGAAAGCAAACATCAGGCAGCAATATCTTGTCTCAGTGAAATTCCAGGCAGTGTGCAAGCCAATGAATTCTATTTATTTTTTTCAGGAGGCATATCCTGCTCCCTAGACAACACTGCTAACTTACCCTACATCCTTGCTGTCCTGCTGGTGCCTGCTTTCCCTGGGCACTGCAGTGAGTAAGCAGAGTTCAGTATCTTCTTTTTCATCGGTTTCCCAATACAGCTTTTCTGCCCACCATATTTAAGACTCCAGGCCCATTTTGGGTGTGCCAGAATTGCTGTGTGATGTTTTCCATCATTTTTTCTTTTCCACGGAGTGACCGGATGGTTTCTTACAAGGAGACTGTCGTGTTCTGCACAAGGATTCTGCATAACAACAGCTACAGGAGGGGAAGAACAAACGAAAAAGTTAGTCTAGATTCAGATAATTGTCCAAACAATATCATGTTAGGTTGTATAGTAATTTAAGAAGAGCAGTTATCTGGACTGTTTGCGTTTGTAAATACTCTGTATTAGTCAGCAGATGGCATTCATTGTACATTAACTATTCTACCAATATTACCACAACTACTTTAAAGCACAAAGCATATGGTTTCCTCAGAGAGACACATTATTTCCTCATTTGCAGTTCAGTGTTAATTGTGAACTATTTAGTGACAAACAAAGAAGGTAATTTTTCATCCCCATTTACTTTGAGTAAGAGATTAAATAGAGTCTACCATTGTGCAAAATGTAAATAAGACCCATGACACTAAAAGGGTGTTCAGGGTATACAAGCTAATAGAAGGTCACACATTGGCTTTTGGCAGGAAACTCAACAGCACTGCTGAAACATTTTGGATAAGACTAATTGAGAGGTTCAGCAAAGTGCCAAAAGGGGAAAATATCTTTTTTCTGCCCTCAATATTAGTTCAGGTAGCAAAAAACTCACTTAAAATGGCTTCAAAAGAAAGTTTTGCATTTTCATTGTTAATGCAGGCCACGCTGGAATGGTGATAGCATACCCTAACCTCACAAAAGTGCTGATAATCTGCACAGACTGCCCTTCCAGTATCTCTGGGGAGGAGTCTGGCTGTTCCACACAACCCTGATGCACACATTGTTCTCTGGCATGCCTTGAACCTATGCTCATACCCATCTGTCTAGATGGCATGATGCCTGCTGCTCATAAGGTGTCATATCAGTTTTGATAGTGTATAAGTGGCAATTAAAGATTGCTTTGCAGCTAGAGTGTAGAATGCAAAAAGTGCCATTTTCCTTTACAAGGGGAATGCCCTAGTGGAAAATAATGATGAAATGAAGCCCATGTTCTTCAGCCCTTTTGATTGCAGTTACTAATGGTATTTTTGAGACATGAAAAGCAAAATTTGCACAACAGGAAATTTGCAAAATTCTTATCTATTTTCACTGATTTAATGAATGAATTTATGATATTTTATAGTTTTATTTCTCAAAGATGTCTTTGAATACAGAAATAATTTTACAAGTGATAATTTAATAGAGTCATACCAACCATTAAGGACACACACACACATGTATATTATACATTTGATTACACACGTAATTTATTTGCCTTTTTCCCAATGCCTGCTATTTCCTTATGCAAATTTTAGTTTTAAATAGTCATGAGCAAATTGAGCTTGTTCCTCATGCAAAGTCTTCGGACTTTGCTTTCAACCCATTCACCAAATTCTGCACTCATGGAAAAGGTTTTACTCAAAGAGCCAGTACTTGGGATGTATTCATTTAAGGTAGGAGAATATGTATCCCAACAGCTTTTCCTCATCCTCATTTTTCTTCTAATTGTTGCTTGTGATCTTCCTCAGATGGAATCATAGACGTACCTGTTTAACAGAGGATAAACTCATCTACTTTTTCATTTAACAGATCTCACAGAGAAGTCTGACGTACAATAGGATTTAGTTATTACATGCTGTAATCCACTATTAGGTGTCTCAGTGTAACAATGAGATAAAGCACTCTCCTAAATGGTAGTACCTATGTCACATGTCAGTAACCCAAATCCATGGGGCTGTCACTACAACATCTAGATGCCAAATACCCTGGGTTCTGGCGTGATGTCCTTAGCATGCACAGGAGCCAGTTGGCTGTGTGATTGGGAGTCAAGCCTGATGAGTTTGGATGGCACACAGGCACATATTTACTTTCATAACATTTTTTTCATAGTGCAAAAAGACCATGGTATTGCATAGGAGAGCTCCTTCAAGCCCACCTTTCTCCACCCTAGCAGGAGAAGGTTCTTCTCCTTCACATAGAGGAAACAGGTGAAGGAGCTCACATCAGCCCAGGGAAGTACACATGACAATTGTTATATTAATGATTTTCTCACAGGGGAAACTTTTTCTCTGCTGAAGTAGATATTTGGCATCTGCACAAAAATCACCAAATCATTTGGTGTTTTTTTCAGAAATTGGCAGTACTTTTAGGCACAGCGTAGTTGGTAGCTATATGCTCCTCCTGTACTTCCAAAGAATTTTGCTAATGTCCATATGAAGCTTCTAATTCATAATTACAGGAAGTGTTTTTGCACTGAGTGAAATGCAGAAACATTTCAACAGACATATATCTAAAAGGGTCCTTCTTAACCTGTAGGAGGCAATCTAATGATGACCTGTGCTATTTTTCTGAACCAAAATAGGAGAATTTTTAGCTGAATATACATGACATTTAGGATATATGTACCCCATGGTACTTGACATGTCCACAGCTTCTCGCCAGGTGAGGATATATAGAATATTTCAGGTCACTGGCTCAGATGTATTTCAGAGCTGTTCAGTGAGCCATGAGAACTCAGTCAGGGTGATCACTGGTTGCTGATGAATAATTACAGCAGTAGCTACTGTGACCAGTCGGAAAATGCCATCCATGTTAGGGACAACCATGTCATCCAGAGGTAATGCCACTGTGTGTTTATTTATGTAAGACGTGTTCTGGCCTGCATATCCAAGCTAGTCCTTTCTTTATTGTCATTACACATTTGAAATGATTATCTCTGGAAGTTGATTCCTCCCACACAGGCCATAAGGTGAGATGTGTCTTTATGGTCTGTAATTACTGGGGATAGGAAATGGAACAAATAAAGCCACAAGCATCAATGACTATCAGTTGAGATGGGGGAATTTTTGTCTCCAAAACCAGTTTTAGGCTCTGCAGGTTCCAAGAACATAAGTTATGACAGAAACAGAAAAGAGCCATCTGGTCCAATTTGTCTGCATATTTGTGCTGTTCTGAATCCCAGCTCTTAGTTTATTCTCCAAATTCCTTATTTTCCTTTCCTTCCACAGATATCATTTGATATTTGTCACAGACTGTTCAACCATTTGCTGTCATTATTTTCCTGAGTCATTTTGAAATTTTTTGTCTGACCTCTGTGCTGCATTCTCCTCCACCGTGTTCCACATGTTTTGCTTTTGTTTCCTATTTTTTAGTTGGGATTCTGCAAAAATTTCAGCATATTACTGGTGCAAACTACCTTAGTACATATTATTGCTTAGTCTGGCCTAAGCTTTTGCAAACTTTGATGATGTGACCTTTCAGCCTGATATAATTTTTGTAGCTATCACTCAAAGGCCTTTGTTGGAACTGTACAATTTATTTGGTTATATTCTTTTTATTCCAGCTCACTGCTATTGTATTATAGAGATCAGTAATGTGACCTATTTTGAAAGATCACCTTTGAAATGCAGCTAGGAATATCTCAATATTAGAGATAACAATGTATTTACGGCTACACAGTCTCTCTCCCGCTCACATTCCTCTCATTAACTTGACACAAAATCCATTGTTTCAGAAGCTCTGGATTCAAGCCTGGCTCTGGCACTATGATAGAAATGTCTGAACTTCTGAACCTTTGAATTTCTGAAGCAGTCAGATTCCAGAAAGGCATACTTGAAGGACATCAGACTACAAGCTGAATGTTGTGGGAACACTCCCGTTAATACTAATACAAGATAAGGTGATGGGTAATAGAATAATAGAATTTTCTGAGTTGGAAGGATTGAGTCCAACTCCTGGCCCTACACAGGACACTCCAAGCATCACACACGTGCCTGAGAGCATTGTCCAAAGAGTTCTTGAGCTCTGTCAAACTTGGTGCTGTGACCACTGCCCTGGGGAGCCTGTTCAGTGCCCAATCACCCTCTGCACGAAGAACCTTTTCCTGATATCCAACCTAAACCTCCCCTGACACAGATTTAGGCCATTCCCACAGGTCCTATAACTGGTCACCACAGAGAGGAGATCAATCACTGGTCACTACAGAGAAGAGATCAGTGTCTGCCCCTCCTCTTCCTCTGATGAAGGTGTTGTAACTGCAATAAGGCTGAACAGATCAAGTGACCTCAGATGTTCTTCACACAGCTTCCCCTCAAGGCCATTCACCATCTTCGTTGCCCTCCTTTGAGTGTTCTCTAATAGCTTAATATGTTTCTTAAAACTGCCCACAATATTCAAGGTGAGGCTGCCCCAGTGCAGAGCAGAGCTGGACAATCCTGTCCCAGGTGTGGCAGTGGTGTTATTCTGTTCATTGGGCTGGAAGATCATCCACCATTAGAAAAAAAAAATCATCAGTCAAGTTAGATGTGTTTAACATTTGAAAAGTACCAGGAAGAGTGGCTGCTTTTCTTAATTTTTCTGGTTTGAGCAAACAACTTTGTTGATATGTAGATGGACACCTTTAGCCAAGAGATGAGTAAGGGACAGAATTTAGGTAGCATCATCAACATTTCCAATTTATTTGAGATTTAAATTGATAGCTTTCTTCTATATTCTTATGTTTACTAAAGTTTTAAAGAGCAATTAATTCATTACAGGATGGATGTAACTCTGAGCAGCTTTGTAGGTAAGACATTGTGTGGAAAGCCAGAATACCAGGCTTTGTTCCAGCTCCACCAGAAGCTGAGTGGTTCAGTGAATCCCTCTCCTCCTCTGTGTCTCAATTTTTCAATCTGTAGAAATAAAACATGTACCATCTTTTATTGTTGCTGTCTAGCCTTCTCCCTGATATGTGAACAGCCTTAGGAGCAGTCTCTTGACTAAAGGTGCTGTTTAAATGTCGCCAGGATTTTGTCCTACCTAAGGGAAGATACCCACAGTGTTTATTAATAAAATCCTCACATAAATTGCTCTGATTTTAGACTACTAGAGCATTCAGTGAGAGCCATGTCACATGTTTTTGAGGTAATTAGTTAACTTTGCAGTGTACAAAAAGTACTGTGAGTGGCCAGCCCAGATGAAGTTTACACAGCAGGGCTGAGGTGGGCTGTCTGTTTCCTCAAGATCTGGTGTTTGTTTTGATGCTTTGGAAGAGATTGTTCTGCATCCTATTAGTTTTCTCTACACAAATATAACAAAGCTGAAATAATTCCTTTGAGTCACAGACATTCAGGACAGAAGAAAAAAAATTCCTCTCATTTGATTTGGTTAATTTCTCCAGTAATATTTGCTTTATATGTGAAATTTCTTTTTGTAAAAGCAGAGATGAGGCTGCAAAAATGTCTTTAAAAGAAGAGCACAGGCAATTTCACCACTTATTGTGGTAATGAGCCTCTCTGCAGTCAACCCACTGAACTTTTTCTGCAAGAAGTGGCCAGCAACATCAATATTTGAATAAAATGCACTGACCTATTTCACTACAAAAAGAGTAAGTGAAGTGTAATTTATCATTTAGAGACTTTTCTATGTAGAGGGAGCTGAAGTTATTGTTTCAGTCAAAATTCACCATGACAATAATCCAATTACTGATGTCTGTGATCTGCTATAAAAGAAAAATGCTCTTGATGGCAGCAGAATTCTAGTCATAGGCATGTAACTCATGTCAGCACTCCAATTAAGTATTTTGTACCACATCTCTGCCACATGTAGGATGCTGAAAAAGCTTCAGCAAGCTAAATCTCAGCTGTGAAATTTCTTGCACTCTTTGTTTTTCTTTTTGTTTTT
>VZRO01007525.1:389860-403365 GCA_013397915.1 Daphoenositta chrysoptera | reverse complement strand
CTTTTTAAAACCCCAACAGAGACACTCTCCCAAACTCTGCTCTGGATGACATGAGATCTGTTCACCCATAATTGAGTACATACCCATTGTAAAAAGCAAAGCTGGTCCAGGAGGCCAGTATGAGCTGATGTTATTTTTCTATGTCATCCTGAAGTGCTGTGCTCATATGAAAACATTCTGCCACAAGAATAATTTAGTAAGAAAGCCTTACTTCAGATCAAGACACCTAAGAGAATGACATGCTCTCTTGCACAGGTGTAAAACCAAAATGGACAACAAAGTTTCACTACATGAAACAGTAACAGAAAATAGCAGGTTTCCTTCCCCAGAACCACGCCAAGATCCCTTCTCTTCTCTTTAGCACTCTATAGGCCAAGAAATTATTTTCCTCCCTTTCTTTCTCACTCTTCCTTTTATTAAGTCCAACTATTTCCTGTATTGGCTACTTGTACAGTTCTGGACTTTGCTTGCAATAATAATCACTCTCCCCATGCCAGAAAAAGGACAGTTATTTTACAGACATCTTCAATAACAAAATTCATCAGCACAAAAACACACACCAAAAAGCAGAACATGTTGAACATTGAAAGAAGAGGTAAAACTTCAATTGTGCAGTAAGATTAAGATTGTGCCATTCAATTCGAATTAAGCAGCAAACATGACACCACCACACAAACAATCGGAAAAGTCTCTGAGATCAGTAAAGATTATGGTACTTTGTGTCCATAAGATGCTAAAAAAGAAACTTCAGTTTTCTTAACTAAAAAAGTCAGTTCAGACCTCAGAAGAACAACAAGACCATATCAAAGGAAAAACAGCACATGTATTTGTTAGTTTCACAAAATGTATGCTCTGTAGAATACTGTATAGGAATAAAAGGGAGTCAGTAATACACAAATTCCCTGCTTGATTCGCTATTATTTCATAGAATGTGGGGAACAAAGTGCCTTTTGCAGAGCTAGTGTAGTAGTGAATCAAACACAAATCACACCTACAAGAGTAGAACCTAGAGTTCCCAAGTGGGATCAGAAATCATACTTCCTAAAATAAAGGAAAATACATTTTAGCCCTAAATGGTTTAGGGACAGGAAAATTGCCATGAAATTACAAATAGAAACAGATACACAACTTGTGCAAGATCCACTGACAGACAATGGTAACAGCACTCAGGATAAGAAGAGATATTTGTGTCCTCAGTTATGATGCCAGATATGTTGTCATCTTCTGCTTCCAGTTCCACCAGTTTAGTATGACTTTGAGCAGACCTGGTCATGCCAGCAGCTGCAGTACCCTTTAAATACAATACATTTTGAACATAGCCTTTGATCTAAAAAGTCCATTAACAGTTCTATAACAAACCAACACAGATCATTCTACATCTGCCACAATTATATACCATTTCTACAGGGACTTGTTACTGGCCATAGCCAAAGAAAAAGCCTGGAAAGGTTTCAACTTTGACTCTATCCATTAGTGCTGCTTAGGTCCTTTAACAAAGAACACTAGGGACACAATTCCATAGCAAATAGTTTAACTCATCAGTGCCATTTCACTTTAACAGCCCCTTCCTCAGCCTCTTCATGTGTTGAGGTACTCAGGTTTGTTCTTTACCCAAATACTATCTCTTTTGCTCTTTCTACATGTGAAAAATACACTTTAGCTTTACAACCATACCAGTTATGAAAACCTGGTCTACACAACTGTTACTGAAAGCTATCCATTACAGTCTTTAAAAACTAAAGGATGGCATCTTTTGAGATTTTCATTTTTAGTTTAACTGTATTATTTCCAGTTAAGTTAATCTAAATATTGTCTTCAGTAACAGCAATTACATGAGCACTGAGTGCACCTTAAACTCCAACCAGACAGGAATCACAGAAGCACATGAATACTGTAACAAGATGGCAAAAATTCCATAGGATAAGAACTGAGAAAGGTGTATGGCACTGCAGATACCCAACAGTGTGCCCAACAGTTACATACCAAACAACTAACAACCACAAGTTTATGGGCCTCGTTTATATCAAAACCAAAGGTCAAATCCTAGTGCAAGGGCTTTGTAATTTTCCCAGTATATAATTGAAGCTTACAGTAAAATGTACATAAAGTTAAACTTAAAAGCTTTGTTGAACTTTATCTGGAGGAAACTGATGAAGGAGCTGTAGATTCTTTTTTTTTTTTTTTTTAGGTTTAGAAGCCAAACTAAGAGACCTCCAAACAAACCAACATGTACTACAGAACACAGACACACAGACATGCACACATAGCCATGTCCCCTGGGGCTTTGCTGTTGTTGTTCCTACTTTATGTTTTATAAGCAATCTTTATAAAAGATCAGTTTCATCATATGCATACTATATTAGAGGCATATTTCTACCACTTTTAATATACTTTAGAAAATCACAACATAAATCTTGCCTTTGAAAACTTACCAATGCTCAACGCATTTAAGGCTCACCAAGCAACTTCAGATTTGTAACAGTCTTTACATTTGAAAAATGCATTAGTAAAGTTTACAGATTTTTAAAAACAGTTCACCAGTCTCTCTTAAATATTTAATAGCTTCCCTCCTCCATAAATTTATGCTGGCTTTTCTTTCACCTCTCTTTCATGCATCATGTTTCTATGTTGTTGTCTTTACAAAAGGAACAAAAGTATCAAAAAAGCACAAACAATACTCAGTTCAAACTTAACAAAATTCTATTAAGTACTCGGGGTAGATTTGGTTGGCATCGAAGATGACAAAGATCTTTGGGTTCCAGGTATTATCCACACAGCTGTCGTACAAGTTCACAAAGCTTCCATCTTTTGAAGGAGGCCTCATGTATTTTGAATCACCGCCAATATAGTCACCAGTTAATACACGAGCAAGAAACATGACTTTATCTGGTCTATGCAGATGAGGCTGCAGATTCACACCATGAATCTGAAAAGTATCTCCATGCTTCATGCTCTCTTTGCAGAAGTGGCTGGAATATGATGCATCTCTTGCAAAATAGGTCCCTTTCAAATAAAAAACATAGAAAATTTGATGATGTTCTTACCGTGACAGCTTGACTACTAGAGCATAGCTATTAAGATGATGAAAAATGTCAGTTATTTTATGTTCATTAGCAATCTTTTTTTCTTGTTGTTAGATTATGACAATATGACTAAATATTTTTAGTGTGAACATTTTAGTAGGGAGATTGTCTTGTGATCAACACTGCTTTGCTGGGCATCCCTTCCCCATGCTCCCTGGTCCTACCAGCGAGTTGTGACAATTACATTCCTTACTGCATCCTTAATTACACTTGCCATAAAAGCAGAGCTGTATTAAACAGCTCTTGGGTAAACAAAAGGCATGCATCATAAAGTACACACTATAGGGAACACTTAATGTTGAGCTGTTAACACTACCACTGTTGCATGTGACAACAATACTTACCTTTTCCATACACAGCAGCATGCATCCCATTTATTCTCCAGTCAAAATTATGAATACATATTGCTTCTACAAATTCGTTACTGGTGCCATGAAACAGCATCTGCTCATTAATCGTTGGGACACCTCTTTTCTTCTTCAGCTGAGCTTTTTTCCTGCAGAAAACACACAATAACTACATAAATAAGCACATAATAAATGAACAGCTGTATGAACACACTAAATTACTACTGTGAAAACACTGCTGAAGGTACAGAACTAACACATTCCACTTTACAAGTACCTAGATTACTCTAGTTTTTAAACATGTCAGAATTCTTAAGGTACATATTTAGAAATCACACATTTCTGAGTGCTGTGGGACTATTTTCCAACATAGTCCAAGATTTGGAAAAAAGGTCTTCCCACACCAATTTTATCAACATTGTTCATTTGTCATTAGTTTCAGTGTGCTTGTTTTCTGTAGAAACATTTTTAAAAGAAAGGTTATTTTGCACATTTTGTTCCCACCACCTACTTTACTGTGATGGTGGAAGAGATAACAAAGGTGGTAGATTATAAAGTACTATTACCTATGTAAAACAGCAAAAACTTATCTAAGGGCTAGTTATGCTGAACACCTGAAATTTCTTCAATCAGCAGCCCTCTGCTGTTGGCTGCTGATCTCTGACAATAGATAAATGTAGCCTCGAGTAACTTCTCTTGAAACAGGGGAATGAAAAAAAATTTATAGAAGAAGTAAATAATCAATTCTCAAAGATGTTCTTGTAACAGTCCTTTACTATGTCTGACCAGTTCATTTCAGAAAACCAATTTAAAATTGTCATTAATATGGCAACTACTGTAACAGGCAAATGTGTCCTGACCACTACAGTGATGCAAATAATCATTCCAGCAATGATCAAATGTAATCCCTTATTTTATTAATTAAACAAAACACTTTTTCAAAACCATGTAAGTTTAAGTAGAAATTGTTCCTCCTAAGTAGTAGAATATACCGGACAGACTGGAAATCTCGATCTGCAGAGTACAGGAATGCCACAACATGACACTTTGATAATTTGGAACAGAAATTGGGGAGTACAACTGTGCCAAAAAGCATCATCTTAGCGCTTTCCACCAACAGTGACAAGCTAATCCAGTTCAACAAAATTAAGTTGAACCAGCATTTAGAAAATTCTCATTCAGCCAATTCACTACAGCAAAACTAAATACCCACAGACATGCTCTTTGTACCTATGTAAGCACATAAGCTTTTTCTAAAAATGGTCAGCAATCTCACTGTCCAACACCTTTTTTGCTTGCTGTACTCCTCAACAACTCCAAACTGAGATGTTAGACTAAGCATCATCCTCTTTTCAGCTTTCCTACCTGGGACACCAAAAGAAGTGAATTCAAAATGCTGGAATACCTATTTCTTTGTAATATACAACCAGGTAATAATTTCTTCACCAGTGTGTGTAAGCCTGTAGCACTGTCTTGTGACCCAAGGGCAAGACCCCACATTTCACCTTATTGAACATCATACAATTGGCCTCAGCCCATTGATCCAGCCTTGTCTAGATTCCTCCGCAGAGCCCTCCTGCCCTCCAGCAGATCAACACCTGCACCCAGCTGGCTGTCATTTGCAAACTGACTGAGGAAGCCCTTGATGCCCTTGTCCAGACCACAGATAAAGATATTAAACAGGACTGGCCCCAACACTGAGTCCTGGGGGACACCACCTGTGACTGACTGGATGTAATTCCATTCACCACCTCTCCCTGGCCCTGGCTATCCAGACAGTTTTTTACCCAGCAAACAGTGCACCTGTCCAAGCCATGAGCAGCCAGTTTCTCCAGGAGAATGTTGTGGGAAAACAGTGTTGAAGGCTTTACTGAAGTCCAGGTAAAAAACAACTGCAGCCTTTCCCTCATCCACTTAGTGGGTCATCCTGTCATAGAAGGAGGTGAGGTTGGTCATCAAGCAGGACCTAAACTTATGCTGGCTGGGCCTGACACCTGATTAGCCCGTATATGCTGTGTGATGGCATTCAGGATGAGCTGTTCCATGACCTTCCCTGGCACAGAGCTCAGCCTGACAGGTCCGTAGTTTTCTGGATCCTCCTTCCAACCCTTCTTGTGGATAGGGATCACGTTTGCTCACCACCAGTCAACTGGGACCTCCCCAGTGAGCCAGGACTGCTGGTAAATGGCTGAAAGTGGCTCAGTGAGCACTTCACCAGCTCCCTTGTTACCCTCCAGTGGATCCCATCCATCCCCACAGACTTGTGTGGTGTAGCCGGTCACTGACCATTTCCCCTTGAATTATGAACACTCCAATCTGCTCCCTGTTTCTGTCTTCCAGGTCAGAGTCTGAGTGCCCAGAGAACAACTGATCTTACTGTTAATGCCTGCTTTGCCTCAGTCTTTAAGTACCTCAGCCTTTTCCTCATCCTTTGCCACTATGTTTCGCCCACATCCAGATTCTCCACAGCCCTCCTCTTGTTGCTGATTTATTTTTAAAAACATTTTTATTGTCTTTTATGCAGTGGCCAAATTAGGTTCTATTTGGGTTTTGGCCCTTCTAAACACTCTTTTTTGTTTGAATTCCAGCCAAAGTTCTCTGTTCAGCCTGGATGATCTTTTCCTCGCCTGCTTGTCTTTCAGCACATGGGGACAGCCTGCTCCAGAGCTTTTAGGATTTCCCTCTTGAAGAGTGTCCAGCCTTCCTGGACTCCTTTGCCCCTCATGACTGCCTCACAAGGGACTCTGTCAAACAGTCTCCTGAACAACCCAAAGTCTGAGCTCTGGAAGTCCAAGGCAGCAATTCCGCTGACTCCCTTCCTTACTCCTCCAAGAATAAAAGAAACTTAATTAAAAGTAGGATAACTCTCCTAACCATTAACATGTATAAGGAAATTCACTTCCTCCCACAGGTTAATGATATAGCTTTAAATTAACAATAAATGACATCATTTAAAAAATCATGTAACTTACACAACATTTTAATATACATCTGGTTAGTTATTTCCTCACTCTAACTTCAGTCTAGATTATTTTATTACTGCAAAACATCTTTAAATCTTCTGATTTGTACTCCTTCCTACAAGATACACAAATAACTTTTGTCAAGTACAATTGCTTAAGACTGACACCACAAAATAAGTGGACACCAAACCAGGCACTTCCTACTTCTTCCAGGCCAGCACAATATGAAGAGGGAAAAGCTAAGAACTTAGAACAAGGTTTTGTAGCATATTAAACTTAAAAGAATTTGCATGAATATGTGTTAATTCGACACTTAATTCTGTCCTACACTTCATGAAGTTGAGAAATCCAACAAGACAGAAATATTAATTTGCTTTGTTCAGTAAAAATTAAATACAAGCCTCTCAAGGAATCATTTTACAAAAAGCTAATTTTTGTTCTCTTTACTTCACTGTAAGGATCACGGGCATCTACCACACAGATATTCTGAATATCTTTAACACATTACCTGCGCTACAACTTTATCTAATGCATTTCTACAAGTATTACATTTCTGCACCTGTAGAAGCTACAGAGTCTTGAAAACTAAATTTTGAATAGAGAGAAATTACAAATAAGAAAATTTTTAAATGTTAAATAGTAAAAAAAAAAATTCATTAAGAATAAAAGCAATTAAACATATTTCTGCTGCATGACTTAAAACTTTTCTCCATTAACAGTCCTAAAACTGTTGGTTTTAGAAATAATCTCACCTGCAAAAAAACTCCCACAAGTCTAGATTTTGTATTCTCTTAATTCTTTTAATTCGGTGGCTATCCATTGTTTTTCCAAAGAGACTAGAAACTTCATTATATTCATTTGTTTTCTTTTGCAATGGAATAAGCTGGAAAAAAAGAGGTTAGTACGATATCAATTTAAAGCACTGTTTCATTGTCACATGTTTTTGACCAAGTTGCACACCAACTCTTACCTGGTATGGCTCCTCTGTATTTACATTCTCCCAGTGGGAAGGCATAGGGATAGCCTCATTTTCACAGATGAAACTTCAAACAAAAAAGGTAAAAGCACATCACTTCAAAGACATGAGGCATTTTCTTCCTGTCAAACTCCTGCTCCAAACAACACAGTAGGCAAAAAAAGCAAACCCCCATGAAGTTTACACAGAGCTACTGAAAAAGTGTTTTAAGCATATGCACTACATACATAGAAGCTCTTAAGCCTTAAAACTGGGACTAAAAGAAGGAGTCTCCTGAAAGTAAGGAATGTCATCACACAGAAATAAGAGTACTGAATGCAATTATTCAAAAAACAAAATAAATGGCCGCATCATTGTATGCACTATTTAGCAAATTTCTACTGAAAAAACATTGGCACTTCAAAAAAAAACAGGTCTTTAAAGTCAGTGTAAACAGATTCCTTCTACATTTCTTATGACAAATGACAAACTTCTTTTTGAATGTATAACCACACAACAATTCAGAATTAAAATTTTTCCCAGAAACTATTTGGGGAAGAAACCCCATATATCCCAAGCACTCAATTTTACCCATGGCAGTAACACTGCATAGCTCAGTTTATTGTTTGGTGAGTACCAGATTTACTTCAGCACAGCTTTACATCTAATGACGGATCAAATGGTAAGAAACTGACAATCTAATGTAATTACTCATAAAAGAATTGTTACAACACAATTTTTTCAACTCCAAGTCATTTTAGAGTAAATGAGTAAAATATAGGCAAGAACTATTACGCAATCCTTTTTTGCTGTTACAATAATACTTCTAAACAATTTATGAAGTCAATGGATCAAACTATTCCATTTTTTGGTGCTGCTTCCCTGCAGCAATTCTGGTTCAACAGGTATTCAAAGCACGTGACTCCAAAAGCAAATAAATATAAACAATAAAGATAAAACACTTTTGTTTCATTTTACATAGAAAAATCAGGAATAAAATAAAAATAAGGAGACTTCCTCTTATTTCCTTACCTGAATGAATTGATTGCAAAGGGAGCTCGCTTTATTGGACGCTGCTTAAGGGTAGTTAGGTTGATTTGTTTCATCACTGAGCATAAAACAAGAATTAGGATGACAGTTTTGGGAATTCATCAACAGCACGTGAAACATTTAAGTGTCATTTTTTAAAAGAATATTGCTACACCCTGAGTTACTTGACTGGAATTCCTATTTCAACAAGTAACAAATCAGCATTTTCAATAAATGTTTCTAAATGCATTGTCATTTATATGAGTTGGCAAAATGTCCAAATATTACAGACACAAAACATTTGTTTTTAAAATATCCATCTAACATTTAGCCCCACTAAATCACAGGCAAAACTTCCACTGACTTTAATGGGATGACAAAGAATACGCTATCCTTGATGTAAGACATCATGACCTACTGACAGTAACATAAAAATTGTTCTTTAACATTTGCTTACAGTGTTTTTATTCTGGATGCAAAATACAGTTTTTTCTAAAGACACATTTCAACACAAGTAAGCATAAAACTCCTTGTATTGTTAGATACCACTTTACTGACAGCATATAGCTGTTTTACTCAGTCCCCACTTTCTGTATTTGAAATATCTGAAATTGAATACATATATTGGAATATGCATTTACTTCCTTAACTTCCTATATATAAGCATATAGCTGTTTTGTAATTTAATCAGAAAATAAACAATCTGTGAATGAAAAAACTAAAAATAAGTGATTAGAGCACACTTTTGAACAAAGAACAGATTAGATTTATAATTAGTTACATGCATTAGAAACCTGTAATATTCTTGTAATTTACAAGCAAAAGTGAGATCTTTACAATCTACTAGAAAATAATTTTGCCTATCTCCTTGTTATTCTGAGAACAGAACTGGCTTCAACTACCTGCTGAATTATTAAATCACTTTGATGCCAGTATTTTGCAGGAAGCCTCCTTCATAGCAATGTTTCTTATACACACTGAATGGAAGAGGTTTTCCAAGCTTACGGGCAGCTGCACATCAAAGAAAAAAGGTTCAAACTTCCCAGTTTAATAGATGTATCCTACATGCCACCTGCAGCTGGAGCAAGCAGGAGGAACACAATGGAGTGCTATTAAACAAAACATGCACTTTATTAATAAACAACACAAAAAAAATGTATCAGGGCAGCTGCTTATAAAAACTATATACTTTTTCCTAGGTACTTTCCAGTAAAGAAGACATTCTCAATCATGTTTTCACACCAGACATGAGGACAATAACCTGCTGAATGAACAAATGTACTGGTGTATCTGAGACCTTCTATTATTTGAATTTACTCTTTGGAAAGACACATACCTGAAAAGTCCAGTGTGTAGTTAAACTTTGCAGTGCTAAAAGACAGAGATCCATGAGGGTCTGTTCGGAAACTCCTTTCAATATCTTCACTGCTAATAGAGCAGTGACTGTTTGAGTCAGTCTTCAAAAAAAAAAGGAAAAGCACATTTAGGCAAACTCAGCAATAGGTAATTTGATGTATGGAATCCATCAGAGCCAATATAACTTCATAGGTATTTACCTGAAACATATGCCATTTACCACACTCAGCCAAATAAAACCAGCCCCACTGGGTATCAGAGGTATCCATCTCTTCAACTGAACTTTCCATCTTTGCAAACACATCTTCTGATGGTCCTTGAAGCATATCCTGAAACATTCATACACATACACACAAAAAAATGTTTAGAGAAATTTATAAAAAATCAAAATAAAGTGCATTTGCAATAACTACCAAAAAAAATCCTGTCAGGCTGAGGAGAGATCTGTTTTTTCTTTTCCAGAGAAATCTGCTACTTATCCAGTATTACCCTTTAAGTTAGTTAAACATTTTCAAAATTCTCTTAATTGGTCTGTAAAGTGTGACAGTAAAGGCAAGAGCTATAGGCTTTATGTCATCAAATAGAGGTGCTAAATTTCATATTGATGGTTGTAGGATCAAGGCCACTCAGAAATATACAACAGGCTCTTCATTCATACTTCTCAGGAATGAGGTGTTGGGGTTACATCCAACAGCTTGATGGAAACATCTACTTGGTACTCACCAGCAGTGAAAAAATCAGACTGGAAATCAAAAGTTGCAAGAAAAAAAATTAAAACTAGGACAAAGAATACAAATATTTAACTGTGCAAGACCACAGGACATTATTCCTTCTGCATGAAGAAAAATTTTCCCCTTAATGCACCCACTTAAAAATGACACAGTAGAATTCCAGGTACTCTGTGCTTGTATTTACAGAGAAGGTTCACACCAAAAGCCAGAGTGGCTCCTACACAAGCAATGACTACCACAGTTGGGGTTCTGAAGGATGGAAGAAAAAGAACTGAGGAAAGGATGTAGCAGAGGTCTACAAAATCACGACAACCCCAAGAAGGGAATAAAGAATCACATTTTCTTCTGACATACGGAGGAGACACCTATTGAAGGTTGCACAAGTCAAGCTCAAAGCAAGTGAAAGAAAAACTTCATGAACCAGATAGCAACCTATGGAATTTCTTTTCATGGTATGGTGTGGATGCTGCAAATTTGTGGCAGTTAGAAAAGCAGCTAGACAAGTTTAAGCCTACCAAAAGCTATGCCAGACTACCTTTAGAAGAACAGTCCCTGCCAGACTTCAGCTCATTCTTCATTCGTCAGTAAAATTCTGAAAACTCTGAAAGTGCTCACCTCTACTTGCATGTATTTCCTAACGTGTCAACTTTCTGCAACAACCTCGCCAAGCTAAAATTCTAAGTAAGTTTCAGGGAATCTTTCAGAGAAAGAGCCTTTCTCCACTCCCAGAAAAGGTCAGCAATTCGACCTCTCTAACTGTTTAAGCAAAACACTTTGTCACTCTTCCCAACTATGTCCACAAGTTCACGTTTTCTTCTAAGAAGTGAAACAACACCCTTCAGCACAAGTCAAACAATGTGCAGTTAATATCCTGGATGCTTCAGTTGTTTCCTGGTCACTTCAACCCAGAAGAAATAGAGACCTGAAGAAGACAAATACTGGAGATTAAAAGTAGACATCCCTGTTCTGGCAAGTGCTGCTGGGGCAGCAGCTCAGAGCAGGAGGCACGTCTAGCACTGCCCTTCACCCCCCATTTTCCCGAAGCTAGCCTGCTGTAGTTGTTTGAAAAAAAAAAATCTAAGAAACCTCTTTGTGGTAATAGCTAGAGACTGTATTCTAATCATCAAAAGCTCCAAAGGGTTACAAAAATCTAGATGCTTAGAGATCAGGGGAATCATCAGTGGACCTCCAAAACATCACCAAATTGCAGAATCTGACGGCAAACTTACTTCAGTGAAAATGGAAGCCTACCCAAGGCTATGTATATGGATTGCTGCCTCAAGTTCAAGCAGCACTATACTAAAGGTACATCAGCTGCACAGAAAAAGCATTTTGAAAGAGATAAGAAAACCATTCTCTACTTCAGAGGGCATCTGTCAACATCTCTTCTATTACCCACAGCAATACAGCCACAGAGCCTACATTCACTTGGTGTTAAAAGAACAACTGCCCAACATCTTTTGATGAAAATCTTTCACCTTCAACTTGATTCTTCCTCTCGGATAAGTATTTGGCTATGTTCTATCCTACTGAGAGCAGGCAGAGGTAGTCTGCACTTCTTAAAAGCTGAGGAAAGCAATTCAGGCTTTTCTTGGTAATGTTTTGTTTCCTCATTATTTCCACTAAAATGGTCAGACCTCAGCTCCCTCCCAGCGTTAGTTCAGGGCATAGGGCCTTGACTCTGATCAATCAGATCAATAACGCCTTTTGAACAAGAGGACATGCCTTTACAAGCAGAGAAGGCATGGCTTTCTGTGCCTGTCAACACACTTAGAGTCCTCCAGGGGCAACTCAGCCTCCAGAATAAACCATTTACTAAGGAGATAGTTATTCCCATGGCTTTCAAAAATCTTACATTCAATCCACATATTTTACCCTAGT
Source organism: Daphoenositta chrysoptera (assembly GCA_013397915.1). Taxonomy (NCBI): domain Eukaryota; kingdom Metazoa; phylum Chordata; class Aves; order Passeriformes; genus Daphoenositta; species Daphoenositta chrysoptera. Next base: position 391,020 of record VZRO01007525.1, on the reverse strand, counting down.
CACAATGTCTAGGGTAAGCAGGTAGATTCCAGGATATTTTAGAAGTGTGGACGAAAGACCCTAAGGCATGAACATGTAAAGCCATAGAAACTGTTATCAAGCTGTCATAAATCCAAAATGTTTAAAGGAATTACTGATTAATTCAAAATCAAATGCACACCATTTAAAAGCATTAGGTAGCATTTTGAGAAGGCTGCCAACTCCCATTATCAGCACTGTTTCTACTGGTCTGGGAGTTACCAGAAGAGCTCAAAATAAACTATTTTCTCAGGAAAAACATCCTCCTAAACAGGAAGAACACTTGTTGTATGCTGTGACTGAATGGGTTTACTAGTACTGGCAACGCACTTCCTCTTTTTTCCAGAAGTAATTTATGTTCAGCTGATATACAGACATTACAGTGTATAGTCACAGAATGCTTTGGGTTAGAAGAGAACTTTAAGACCAACTGGTTTCAATCCCCCTGCCATGGGCAGACACACCTTCCACTAGATCAGGTTGCTCCAAGTCCCATCCAACCTGGCCTTGAACACTCCCAGGGATGGGGCATCCATAGCTTCTCTGGGCAACCTGTGCCAGGGTCTCACCACCCGCACGCTGAAAAACACAGCAGCACCCCAATGGGCTACTCTGTGGATTCCTGTGCTGTCTGCTTCACTAGGCACATCGTGCTTTATTGCCAAAGGCTCTTCTACCTACAAACATCGACTCGGTACAGAACCCTGCTGAGAACACAGGCAGCGCTAAGGGAATCTCTGGCTCTTCCTTAGAGAACAGGACACCTGATTAGGAGACTTGCCTGAGGGGAGCCCGCAGGGCCTGGGAGGTGAGGCGAGGAGAAGGAACAGCATTAGCACCAGCACGGGACACACGGTGGAATGACAATGCCCTTCCCACCTGCGCCCCCACGCACCCGCTCCGTGCTGCCGGGGGCCACCGTCGCGATGACACCCGTAACCGAACCCCCCAGAGCCGAACTCAATGGCGCTCAAGGGCACGGCCCGGCGACCGAGCCGAGCACAGAACCACGACCCCTCCATCGAGACCGCAGGCCGCTCCCACCTATACAGCGGCCGCCGCCTCCCACCCCCGTGCCCAACCTGGCGGCGCGCCGTGCGGCGGGGCGAGGCGGGGCGGGCAGCGGCCTGCGCGGCGCGGCG
>VZRO01007525.1:255118-389837 GCA_013397915.1 Daphoenositta chrysoptera | reverse complement strand
CCCCGGCCGTGAGGCGGCAGGGGGCGGGGACGGCCCGGGCCAGGGCCAGGGCCAGGGCCAGGGGGCCGGGAGCTGTGTTAGGTCCTGTACCGCAGTGTCAGCACTGATACCAGTATCCAGTCCCAATCGCAGCACCACTTCCAGCACCAGTCCCAGGGCCAAAAACAGTCCAAACACCTGCTCTAGTACCAATACCAGTACCAGGCCCAGTTCCAGTATCAATACCACTGCCTGTGCCTGTCCCAGTACCAGCACCAGTCCCAGTTCCAAAACGGGTCCAGTACCTGTGCCAGTACAAATACCAGGCCCAGTGACAGTATCAATACCAGTTCAGTGCCAGGCGCAGTCCCAGTACCTACCTGTACTAGGCCCAGTCCCAGTTCCGGCACCAGTCCCAATTCCAAAACCAGTTCGAGTACCAGTACTAATACCAGTACCAGGCCCAGTCCCAGTTCCAGTCCCAGTCCAAGCACCAGGATCAGTACTAGTATCAGTAGCAATCCCAGTTCAAGTCCCAGTCTCAGTTCCAGTCCCAGTACCAATCCCACTTCCAGTTCTGGTACCAATACCTGTTCAGGTACCTGTCCCTGTACCCGTATGAGTACCAGGCTCAGTTCCAGTCCCAGTATACGTGCCAGTCACAGTTCCAGTTCCAGTCCCAGTCCCAGTACCAGTATCAGTCCCTTGTGGTACCAGAGCTGTGACACCATGCTGGTGCCAGGCATGGCAGCAGATGTAACCATCACACCGTGCATGGCGTAGGTCACACAGAGCAAAGAGGGCAGCAATAAGAGGCTGCTGCAGGCACTTGGGGCCCGTGAGCAGCTTTATGCCACAACTGAAATCTGGAAGCAGCAGCAGCATCTCTAGGACCAGTAAGTAAGAGAAGCTACAGTGCTGAGCGTAGATCACCCCAGGCCTTTGGTGCAGACTGTCTAGGAGGGGAGCTGCTGAGTGGAGAAGCTGGCAGTGACACCTGCCATAGCACTCTGCAGTCAGCCAGTGGCCTGGTAACTTCCAAAACACAGGCAGTCCTCATACATGTGTGCAGTCATTGCAGCACATCCTGCAGTGAAGGAATTTCATCAAGCAGCATGCCAAGAACAACAAAGGTGGAGTGAAAATGATTAATTTCTCCAGTTCTGAGGGAGTGTCAAACAGGATGTGTATCCAGATTCTGGCTGTGCTGACCTTGCCTCTGAATACAGAGTTAGAAAAAGTTCTTTTTTTTGAGTTAAAAAGTCAGGCAGCCCGTGGTGAATCACTGGAGGTATTTCATTGGCATGAATATAATGCTTCTGGAATAAAGGAGCTTTCTGGAAGTAGAGCCATCTTTTTTCAAGTATATTATTTGTATTTACATTGTTGGAAAGCACATGAAGTTTGTTGGGACATATCCTGCCTTGCTTTATGGATCTGTACTGAGGCTAGAAGCAAGGAAGTATTCTGTTACCCCCTTAGCTGCTGAATGTCTCTTGAACATCTTTTTTTTTGATTGAAAATATGCTGACAATGCTTTAAATGTAATGTGGCCCTCTTTGAGTCATCTATTTCTATTGCTATTACTGTCTGTTGTGTATTTTTTAAATAAGGGTCAGGCTTTTTGTAGAATTTGTGCATTTGAAATTCCAGTAGCACAATGCACAGCTTTCTAGCAGCCAAAAGTTTTAAAGAGATTTCTTCTGCTATGCCTTGAAGTGTGGGATAGAGTTGAGATTTTTGTTGTGTGTTTCTTCCCTTTCTTTTTGTGTTTAGACTGATAATTAATAATGGAGTGTAAACCTCTCTTGAGATAAGAATATCCTCATTGCAGTGAAAACATAGCCTGTTATGAGACTGTATTCTCAGGGAGCTACATGCTAATGCCAGACTCCTTATGGCAACAACAACATAAAAACCTTTCAAATCCAAAGATTTCTGTGGATATGTTATGTACTGAGTGCAGACTAACAGCCTATCTGAAGAAGACATAATTGCATTAATTGATTCTCATCAGCCTCTACTTCAAGCAGCAAAAAGGTAGAAAGTAGAGAGGTTTGGCCACATGACTTGAGTTACAAACCCATTCTTGCAGGGAATGGTCAAAAGGAAGTGAAAGAGAGAACTTCCTGGTACATAAATTGTAGGATCATAGAAGGATTTAGGTTTGAAAGGACTGATGAAGTTCTTTAATCCAATCTCCTCACCAAAGCAGGCCTAACTTAAAATCTAGGTTAGGTTGCTCAATTCCTCATTCAAACTTTTTTTTCTCTCCAGGCATGTCTGCTGAACTGTTTTCAAAGGCAAGAAGTTTTTGTCCTTCTGTCCATCCAGAATTTCTTGTATTGCAACTTGTGCAGTGCTGCAACTTGTGCACATTGATTCCTTCCTTTCAATGTAACCCTGTGAGGTGAGCTCCCTCTGTCTTCCTTGCAATGCCTTTCCCTGGGTAGGAAAATAACAGGCACAGTGTCTCCAAGCTGCTGAAAACCACCGGAAGCAGAGAAAAATTACAGTCAATTACCCTAGGATAGTGCTTCTTTAATTGGATCAGGGGATTAAAAGAGGATTCAAGTTGGAATGCACCTTGGTCATCTTTGAGGAGGGCCACAAAGGTGTTCAGAGGGCTGGAGCACCCCTTCTACATAGACAAACAGAGAGTTGGGGCTTTTAGCCTGGAGAAGAAGTGGTTCCAGGGAGACCTCATTGTGGCCTTCTATACATGGAAGTGTTCAAGGCCGGGTTGGGTGGGGCTCTGAGCAACCTGGTGCAGTGGAAGTTGCCCCTTCTCATTGGCAGGAGGGTTGGAACTAGGTGATCTTTAAGGTCCCTTCCATTCCAAACCATTCTACAATTATATGATCTAGCACAACCTCCTGCTTGAATCAGGGTCAGCTATGAGATCAGGTCATTTTGTTCAGGACTGTATCCAGTCAGGTCTTGAAACCTACAAGGATACAGACTGCTGTCTAGCCAGCCGGTGCTTGATACTTGACTCTCATCAGGGTGAAGAAATTTTCCCTGTATCCTCTCATTACGGATTAGGCCTTCTGCCCCTGCTCCTACCTCCACTCACTACTCTGAAGAGCCTGGCCTGGTCTTCTTAACCTCAGCAGAAGCAATCTTCTGTTGGAAGATTGCAATTAGGTGCTCCCACCCAATCCTTCTCCAGGCTAACCAAGTCCAGGTCCATCAGTTTCTCCTAACAGGACAAGTGTTCCGGCCTCCTGACTGTCTCGGTCCTCCTCTGCTGAAATTGTTTTGGTTGATCAATTTTAACAGCCTTTAGTATATTGATGAGCCTCAAATTGGATGCAGTATTTTGGATGGGGTTAAAAAGTCCTAGTATTCCTTTCTTTTGAGATCCTGAATGTGGTCCTGCTATTTTATAGCCAAGGGTGCAGTTGTCCCACACTGCCTCCAGGGCACATTGTGGGATCACATCCAGCTTTCCATCCACCGGGACCACGTTGCCTTTTCAGAGGAGCTTCTCACCATTTCCTAACCCACATTGTTGCCAGGGGTTATTTCTTCCTATGTGCAGAATTTTGCCTTTGTCCATATTCAGTTTCATATGGTGCCTCTGAGACCATTCCTCCAGCTCATCTGTGTCCCTCTGAAGAGCTGCTCTCTGCCCTTGGGTGTATCACCTAGGATAAGACAAGGAACATAAACTGCCATTATACATTCTCCAAGAGGAGAAAAGTAGGTGATTCTTTGGTATTTGCCATCTGTTAAGATCCAATTATGATTAAGGTTCCTTGGAAATTCCTCTGCCTGAATTAAGGTGCAAACAAGACCATATGCCAATGACAATAGTATAGGTTTTATTTGATAGTAAATATAAGAGAGAGAGAAAGAAAGAAAAGGAGAGAGAGAGTGGAGTAGAAGTGGGAGGGGGGACAGAAAGAGAGAGACAGGGACAGAATAAGGAAAATATCACCACTCTGTGGATCCCAACGATGCTGCGTTGATCCTCTCCAGCTGGTCTTCTTGGTGGTGAAGGTCCCCCCAAAAGGCATAGAATCGGATGGATATATATGCTCAGGCTAGGTGGGATGTGCGGGCATGTTTCCCTGAGGGAGCAGGGGCAGTCCCTTACAGCAGCAAAGCCTCAGGCTGGGTGGGCATGTTCTGGCATGTCCCCTGGGGGAGGGGGACAGTCCCTCACAGCCAGCTCTGGACCTGTTGCATCCATGCAGTCCTGTGGTGCAAAGCCTCTCAGGTGAGAGTCCCATGGATGGGGTTGGGGTTCCACAGCTGGGCCAGTTTGTGTAACCTGACTTCGGTGAGCTGTGTTCCTTCCCCCCACCCCAGACTTGGCTGGGATGGTAGCTGGAAGCCGATTATGGATGCATGCCTTTCTCTCAGCCTGAGGTGATGGAACAATGGGTTTCTCTTCATCTAATCAGCAGTTACAGTCTACAGTCCAAAGTTCTTCAAGGAGGTTTCTGTGGCTGCAGTTTCTTTAAAACTTTATATCAATGTCTGAGGCATGAACTATTTTCAGTCTCTGACACCATCTCATAGGAGATTATGCACATATATGCAACTGAGTGATAATGTGAATGATAATGTAAATGATAATGAAATATAATTCTGCCAGCATTAACTGAAAGTAAGCAGAAACCAAACAGAACAACCAAAGAAGGAATAAAATATAAACAGTCCATGCCCCAACACCCCTGCCCCCCATAACAGTACAATGACTGTGCCATGAAAAGAAAATACTGACAGTGTTTTGTGACTTTTCAGAAAACTTCAAGATTTTATGATGGGCATGTGTATTGCAGCATAAAGGAAATTGTAGGATGCATGTGAAGCCTGTGCTATCCACAAACTTGTACACTCACATATACAGTTGCCCAGAGGCAAGAGAAGAGATTGAGGGAATAGTCTGCTTATTACAGAGCATCACATCTGGAGGCCATGACTGTCTACCTCAAATATGGCATTGGTCTTGAGATGTGGAGGAAACTGTAGAAGAAAATTATTTTGCATTCTTTCCTTGAAAGTCTACATTGTCTTAATTTGTTGTTCAAAGAGCTGTTTGATGTGTCAGGTGATTTTTCTTAATCTGATTCTCCTGCATCCTTCTGTTTTCTAGATCTTTTTCTAGCCCTGTTCCAGCTATTCTTTCCCCAGTCCTGCCTATTCTGCACTCTGTAGGAGTTGGAAGAGGTCTGGGAACATCTCAGTTCTTTGATGCTTTTTGTTTTTTTGGTGATACTGGACAAAAGCCATTGTCCCAAGCAGTACATGTTCTACTCTTTATTAATGGAGAACAAAACCCATATCCAAGAGACCTCCTTGACTTTACTTTATTTCACTTTTCTTTCATATTCCTAGATGTTCTCTTTTCCCGTAGTTGTCTCACTCTTATGTCCAATATTTCCCCGTTACTTGGTTACTTAAAATTTCCAGTTGCCTTTCCTTTTATGGGTAGACTGAGTTCCAGGATATGAGCCTGGTTTTTGTTTGTTTGGGGTTGGTTATTTTTTGCGGGGGGAGGGGGGCAGGGGGAGGCATTGGTTTTTTGGTGGTTGGTTTTTTTTTTTTCCTGAAGGGACAAGGAGTCCAGAAAGTTTCCAGATCTTCAGCTGACATTAAGAGAATTTAAATACAAATAGATGTACTTGTAGCAGATGCAGAAAGCAGAGAGCTTTTATTTTGTTTGGTTTTCTCTGGAGATGAACATAGAAGACCCATGCAGAAGAACACTTTAATACCTGCACTAATTTTTGACTCCTACCTTTTCTAGGCTGGCACAACCATGCATTGCTAACTGCAGCACTATATAATAATTGTTTGCCTGAGCCAAACAGTTGACACAGGTAGAGAATGAGATAACCTCAAAACCAGTGAGTCTGCTTGCACCAGCACAGTTTGTCAGGTATGACACTTGAACAGCTGAGTGGGGCTGGTTCTCACTGATCCTGCAGTGCTGCTCCCTCTGTGTTGTTCTAATGACTGAACTCCATTCATCACCCTACTTCCCTTGTGTCCTGGTTTAAGAGACAGGTGTCTGCCAAGGAAGGTGGGAACCTCCCTTGGAATGGAAAATATGACAGCCTCCCTCCAAATTATTAAGACTTTCAAATTACAGGGCTTTCAGGCAGACATATGGGAAAAGGAATAACAGTTCTTTACTAGAATATATATAATAAGATAAACAAACAACTACAATGGCAGCAGCACCAAACAGAACCAGAACCCAGTGCAGCCTCTCTCGCCTGTCAGGCCCTTTCCCCTTCGGTGCAGTTCCGCTCACGGCCGGCAGGGGCGCTGGTGGCTCCCGGCCGGGCAGGGCGGGTGCGATCATTCCCCCATGCCTGCAGGGGCGCTGTGGCGCGAGCTCAGCCGCCTCTCCACACGGCAATGGCGGCTCGGGGAAAGGGGGACAGGGGAGATGGCTCCCCTTGCGAAACTCAGAGGGAGCAGCCGGTCTCAGTGCCAGTCCAGGTGGCGAGCTGGACTGTAGCAAAAACCCCAGAGCAGCAGCAGGAAACAGTGGGAGCCAGGTGAACCTGGGGGCGTGAGGGGGTGTGGGTAGAGCTAAAGTGTAGCAAAAATCTCGGAGCAGTGGCAGGAAACAGTGGGGGCAGGCAAGTCCAATCAGACAGCAATAACCTTAGTGTAACTTGCCATCAACTGGTAGAAATGATGAAGGCAGGCAGGTCCAGTCGAGCAACAGTCGAATGTTGGCACATGGTAGAAACACCAAAAAACCCCAGACCATGGCAGCAAACCATAGCACACCCCCCTCTAGGGAAACACAGGTGCCCGCTCCCCACACATGCATGGCTGCTCTCCCCTCCGATGGCCAAGAGCAGAATGGGCTGAGTCCAGCCCCTGACCTCCAGCCAAGTCTCAGTTAGCCCCCTTGTTGCCTTTCCCTGGTCTTAAAACTAAAAGCCAGACACGGTTAAGGGGAAAAGGGGTTTTACCTTGGTATTTCCTTAAGGATCCTTAGGTGCACCACTTCGTCCAGGTGGAACGTGCCGAAATGCACACACACGATAGATCGCATATACAATTTACAGGCCTTGCAAATTAGCATATCTATCAAAGACTCCCCAATGAGAGGCCCAAATGGACCCCTCATCCTGAGGAATTTCCCCCCTCTATGGGCCTATCTTAGTTTACAGAATATGTTCTAGGGAAGGCCTTGGTTTCTCAGGATAGCACAGGGCTTTCTGGTCTCCAGCTGGAGGCCTCCAGGATGTTTAGTCTCCTGGTTTAACAGAATACTAGGTCTAAGCTAAGTTATTAGACTTAAGGAATTACAAGTATGTGGGCTAAAAGAACTGGGGATACATAAAAGCTATATAAAAGGAATATAAAAGGGGTATATAAAAAGAGAAGAAAATCATCATAGCATCACCTTGACCTCTTGTGGTATCTCTGCACTTCCCAAGAGAAAGCCCCAAGCCAGAGAGCTCAGTCCCCAGCTAGGAGACTGCAGACTGCCGCAACTGCACCCCTTCCCCCCTCCTCCCTCAGCACCATTTCAGTGGAACTCCAAGACATCCAGCTAGGTCTTTTGTCTCTTAAGTACTGTCCATTTATCATTTCCAGAGCAACAAATGGGGAGAAAATTCCCTGAGAGAAAGAAAGAAAAAAAATGAAAAAGCCTAACCCCTAACACCTTACTGTGTGGAGTATGCACAGTCTTTGTTTCTATGTACATGCCTGCAATGGACTCCATCAGCCTGAGATTTCAATATACACACTAGTTCACTATATAGAGAACAAAAAGACTTAGCTATAGCCTGATGCACTCCTCTCCCACCATTCATTGCAACCTAAGAAAGGATGCAGGGATTACTTGCAACTTTGTTCAATTACGGGATATGGCATCCCTGTCCACCACACCTCCTAGTGAATAAGACTTATGTAGGGAATGGCTTGTCCATTTGCTGGGCTGGACTCTCTGAGAGGAGAAGAGCATTTGCAGAGTATTTTTGTGCTCAGTTACGTTAGGCAGCACAAGCAACTATAAGTAGTTTCATATCTGTCTGGGAACGCGGCAAGCAAGACTGGGATGATCGGAGACAATGGCACACTGCAAACTGTGGGGTTGGGAGACTGTGTTTGGGAAGTCTGGAGAGGATAGTCATTCATAAGAAGAAGAGGCAAAATTACATTCCACATCTCTCTGGAACCTCATGATGTCTCCATCTACCGGCACTTAGGTGATGTTTGAAAGTGTACTGGGGTCTGGCTGGGATAGATTTAATTTTCTTTGTAGCAGACTGTATGGTGCTGCATTTGGGATTTGAGACTAAAGCAGCCCTGATAACATACCTGTGTTCTGGCTATTGCCAAGCACTGCTTGCACAGCATCAAGGCTTTCTCTTACTCCCACTCAGCTCCTCTCAGGGGTATTTGAGAATTTGGAGGGCACACAAGCAGGACAACTGACCTAAACTGACACATATGATACTGTATGCTCTATAATACCATACACTGTAACAGAAATTGAGGAGAGAGAGATTTTGGGAAGGCAGCCATTGCTCAGAGACTGACTGGATATCAGTCTGCTTTTGCATCACTGTTTTTCCCCCCCTTCCTCTCCTGCAGTTACTGAACTATATTTATCTCAACCTGTGTGTTTTCTCACTTTTGCTCTCCCCATCCTGCTGTGGTTTTCTGGGGAGAGTGAGTGAGATACTGTGTGGTGCTTAGCTGTGGGTGAGGGTCAACCTGCCACAAAGTGAGAAAAGAAAATCTCCAGTCTCTCTGGTGTACACACAGTCGGGCTTCCACACAGCTACAGCACATTCCCATACACAAATGTGCACACACACATGCATCCGAGCATCTGCTGTAATCCATGCACTCACCGCCACACTGTTCACCTCAGGATGCTGTGAATTGCCAAGGGATGCACCACAGCCAGCTGAATCTGGACCACACCTGAGCCAGTGCTGGGACACACCTTGGAGATTCCTTCTACAGGGTATAGAGGCACCCATCTGCTGACCTTATTTATACCTCCATGACCTCCTGATTGCAGGGAGGTCGGATGCGGGGCTGTTGCAGAGAGCACCAAGGCATGTCTGGACTTTGGCCTGTTCCTCTGGCCTGCTCCTCCATGTGTGTACCAGTGTTACTGTCAAGGGAGACCTTAGGCAAACCAAGGGTGGCTACAAGGTGGAGCCCAGGTGCTGTTCCCCTTGGTCCTGCCAGTGGAAAGGAAAGGCTTGGGCAGGAGAGACCCAACCCATGGGTTAACACCTGGCTGCACAGCCAGTGTTGCAGACAGCTTTGGCTTTTATGGCAATGGACCCCTACTTTGAGGAACAAGGATGAGAGCATGTTTTCCAACAGGCTTTCCAGCCTAGCTGGGAAAGCTTGCCCTAAGGATACTCTGCATGCAGTGGGGTTCTTATAGTGTCTCTCCTACTTTTGTGGCCCTCCAGTGGTACCATGTGCCCTCCTTGGACTCTTTTAATATCTGCTTCTTTCTTGGTCTCTGTGAAGCTACTATCTGCTCTCTCAGCATTCTTTCAGTCTTTCTGCTATATTTTCTCACCTCTCCAAGGGTACTGTATGATCTCTGGGTCTCTTTCTTGCCTACTTTTTTCCCCCTTTCTGAGACTAATCTTCATTATCCTTCACATTTGCAGACTTTATGCTGCTTTCTTCTCTGAGGTTCTTTCAGGTGCTCTTCTAATCTCTCAAGCTCTGCGAGGCTACGCTGTTCTCTGGGACTCTCCCAACCTCTCCACTTCTTACCTAGCCTCTCCAAAGCTATGGCTGCCTTTCCGTTTCTTCCTTCCTCTCACTGAGGTGACTTTGGAGCGCTTTCAGTCTTTCCTGCTTGTTTCATATCTCACTCACCCTTCAGCCCATTTTTTCTGAAGTTTGACTGGCTTTTCTGGGGCTGTTTTAGTCTTCCTTCCAAGGTTAATGGCATCTCAGCAGCTTATCTTCTTTCTCCTGGGACTTCTTCAGCCTTCCTGCTTGTTTCTTCCCTTCTCCAAGGCTATTCTCTGTTGCTCTTTTAGCCTCTCTCCTCTCTTAGCAGCTGCAGGCATGCACTCCTAGAGCACTTTCAGAATCTCTGATACTTTCTTGTTATTGTCAAAGTCTCTTGTGCGTTCATCAAGGTTCTTTCAGGCTTTCTACTAGTTTCTTTGCCTCTTGGAGGCTACTTTGTGTTCTCAGAGTCTTTTACACATTTTGGCTCATTTTCCCTTCTTTGATGCTGCTCTATGGGGCACTTTCAATCTTTCTCCCCCCCCTTTTTTTTTTAAATCTCTTGAGGCCACCCTTGGTACTACTGAGTAGTCTGAAGCTCCTTTAATGGCTCTGATACTTTCTTGTTACCATTGAGCCTCTTCTGTATTCTCTGGAGGGTCCTTTGCCTTATCCCTTTCTTTCTTGGCCTCTGACACTGCTGCATTTTGTTTCCTTGAGCACTTACAGGCTTTCTTCCCTTCCCTGAGGCTACCTTATGTACTCAGAATCTCTTTTGGACTCTCTGTTGCTTTGTTCACTTCTGCTTGGCTCCTGTTTCATCAGGGGATCTTTCTGCCTATCTTCTACTTTCCTGGCATTTGGAGGGCTATTCTGTAATCATTATCTGAGTGTTAATCAATGTTCACATTTTGTCTGAGACTTCTCAGTGTCCTTTGGATGTCTTTCAAGCTCTCTACTATTCTGTCCTCTCTTCAGCTATTCTGTGTTCTCTGGGACACTTGCAATCTCTTTCCTATATAGGGCACTCAAAACCATTTTTCCATTATTTGGGTATTTTTAACACCTTTTTCTCTTTTAATATTGTTTTGAAGGATGAGAGAGGACTGGGGGAGGTGGGGTGGAGGCAGGGGAGAGGAATCTTTTCAGAAATGAAACAGCTTCAAGAGCTCTGGATTTCAACTGCAGTGGAGCTGGAATAGATCTCTGTGAGTCACCTTTTGGAAATTTTTTTTGGTCCCTTTTTGGTTTTGGTGGTGGAGTTAGGATACAAATGAGCTGAAAGAGGCACCTTTTAAAAAATCCTTTATTTTTATATCATCCTAGTAAAAATCTTTTATATAAAGGCGAAAGTAGGTATTGCATAGAAGAAACACTGGTGCAAACATCACCCGGTGGAAATGGCATGTTGTTTCTTAGTGTCTGCTCTCTACTGCACAACAGATGGCTAGCCCAGAGGCAAACTTCTCCAGGTTTCCCCATGCCAGCTACAGGATGAAGCTGCTCAACTCATGGAAAGAAGTTACGTCAGAATTATGTGTGGCCTATTCCATGCTGCTCCCAAGAACTGTCTGCTGGGAAAACACCCTTTTCCTCCTCGTCTTTTCTATGCCTGACCGATACATTGCCCAGGAAAGACCACGAAGATCAGTCTGGCTGCCTTCTGTGCTTGCACCCTCCCTTGTGTGTGAGTTTGTATTTCATGCATAGAAATGGAGTGGGTGGACACAGGATTGGAGAGTTGGCCTAACATAGCCATAGTCCAGGAACTCAATGCATGACATATCCAAGGCATCTTCTGTCATCTTGGAGACATTTATGACATTGTCTTTTAGCATATTACATGCTACTTAGCTACGGGCACTTTTTTTGAGTGCCTTCCACCTGGGCTTCCTGTAACAAACGGCCTTGGTACGACCAGGAGTGAGCAGAATTCACTGCTAACACTTCATCAGCTTTCAAGTAGAGCTTCTTCAGGCAGTTCTCCTGTTTTGTCTCTGCGTAAGTTCTACGGCAGCTCCTGAGCATGAAGGACAGCAAGACAGCAGGTGTGCTACAGTCTGAAGGAACACTCAGAGAAACAGCACTTTCACAGACTTGAACTGTGCTTTCATGAATTAGAGATACAGGGAGGTATGCATTTATACAAATCAATATTTGTGTATATTAAAGATACTTTTACTCAGTATCAGTTTTTATTTAAAAACATGCTAAAAACTTATAGTTAAATAATCGGAGTGACATTTGGGAAAACACACAGACAGCCACCCACCAGCATAAGCAAAAAAAAGTGCATACATACACGAGCCAAAGCTCCCTTTGACCAGTTTACAGGACAATTAGTGCCTTCTCTGACAAACTGACTGCTGCAGCCTCACACTTTCCAGAGCTGTTTTTTGCTGCCTGGAAAGTGGTATTACCTTTCTGCTTCTTTGAGGATGTCTGTCATCACCTCCCACATCAGAGAGTCAGCTAGAGACACAAATCAGTCCTGCTTTTGACTCCCCTCCTGTAGGTGGCTTCATAGAGATGAATACATGAAGCTCATGTAACTATCTCACTTAATACTGTGCTTAAAATGCCTAAAGTAGTCATTTAAAAAAGATTTCACGATCTATGCTGCTAGATCATGAAATGGAATGAAGCGTTCTAGAAAAATAAGTTTGGATGGAAGGCAAAGTAGCTGAGTTTGCGACTACACATTTTATCTCTGAGTTACTCATAATCATTTTTTATTTCCTTATTACTTTCACTAATATATTTTACCATTTTTGTACAAAAACTGACTGCAGATTAAAATTTAAGATGTGGCAGGTACCACTGTGCGACCCAAAAGGACAGAGATGATGATCCTACTCAGCCCTGCACCTGGCTCTTTTTGAGCACCAGAAAATCTAGAGAAAGTTAAGCACCTCTGCCCAAAGGGAGAATGCAGTGGAGCCATCAGACGAAAATCACCCTGTCTTTTCTTGCAAAAATGGGAACACATCTTAGCAACTTTGGATACAGTCTTACATGTAGCAGCAGATACACTGGGCATCAGAGCCCCTTCTTCAACGTGGAACAGCCATCTCCAGTGAGGCTCAGATGCTCCTGGTCCCAATTTTTGTTAGAAATGGAAGTAAAACTGGATTCAGTTTCTGTGCTTTCCCTCTTCTTCTTTCCTGACTCCTTCAAAGGCTATCCAAGTGAAATAGCTGAACCCATATGGCCTTGCCTGCTTCAGTGGGAAACTAGAGCCCTGTGAAACTTTGGGCATTGTGCTCATATGGGCAAGGGCTGTGCTCTAAGAATAGTAACCTTCTTCTTCACTGCAACACCCAAATTCATCTCTATCTCCCACACATTCACACTCCTTCCTGTCACACTGATTTCATAGGAACTCAAAAAGTGACACATAGGTCACACAAAACACTATTGCTGCCAGATGTACAGATGCATGCAGGACTTACTAGGAAGATAAACAGGGGACTAAAACCTCCCAGATATAAAGTGGCTCAACAGCTATTTCAGCACAAGGAAAAGATAGGCTGAATGATACAAGTTACAAGTCACATCTTTTTAGAGCTTTAAGTATGAATATTCAGATTGGACATCTTGTTTACCAGAGGAGTAGTTTGATATGGCATGGCTCTGAAAGGCACAAAATCTCCATCCTCAACAGTTTCTGAAACTCAGCCCAATAATGTCATAGTGAATCCCATCTCACATATGTGTCAATACCTCTTTGAGTGTGACACTGGATGAGGTAACCTTTGAAGGTCGCTTCTGACAGCTGTCCATGCAAAAAGCAGTGTTTCTTTCAGAGCTGAGTCAAGCCCTGATTGAAACTTAATCAGAACATCCTCCTTTGTCTGAGCCTTTCCTTCTTCCTTCACAAAACAGCAAAAACCTGTAACAATGGGTAAGTGGGGGCTCCTTGCAATGAAGAAGCATTCAAAGTAGAGAAAATACATGTTCAAGTTTTCTAACAGGAATGTTGGTAAAAATATGCATTGAGTAAACTACCCCAGTAGATGAACTTGGCGATCCATCAGCAAAAAACTATTTTCTACTGAAGTTGTGACAATACCTACCATTTCTGACTGCTGTTCTGGAAATTGCCCCTTTCCTGCATCATCTGGTCACCCATAATCAGACTGTCTTTTCTAGCTCAGGGAGGCAGCTCTCTTTGGCCTGAGGAAATCCCTACAACGAAGGCCAGGGCATGATAGTGGTGCCATCAAATTGCCATCCCCTTCCTTCACATCCAGCAGCATGCCATGCCTTGGGCAAACTTTTTGAAGCAGACAACACAATCGGTGAAGTCTGCTGCCAGTAGGTCAGACTGCAATCTCTCTCCTTTGTGCCAGCTGTAACTTGCTTAGTCAGTACTTTTGGCTTTCAAAGTAGCATGACATAAAGCAGCCAGGCACTGCTTTGGGTGAGTAAAGGCATTGGAACTTTGCCTCGCAGAAGCAGGAAGCTTATCATCTGGCCCACTGGGAAGGCTTTGCATTCCATCTGAGGAAAGAGTCTCTGATTTTAAAGGAAATACCTTTGTTACAGTAAGGGCATCAAGGCCCTGATAAAGGTAGGTGATGCCTCCCCATGGACTTGAGAAAAGTTATGCCTTTGCCTACACCTGTTGTTAACTTTGAAAAACATGTCCTCTGGAGATCGCACAGCAGTTCCCAAATTAATGTACAATAAATGTGTAAAACCAAAAACAGTAAGAAGTTATAAGTCAGGCAACTAAATTCTAAGCTATATCCATCATAATAATAATAATCATCATCATTATCATAATAAAAAAGTATACACCATAAGGTACAAGAAGCTGCAAAGCAAAGCAGCTCCAATTCCTAGGACTCTCAGAGTGGCTTTTCTGAGTCTTCCAGTAAATTGGACATAAGGGTTGAAAACCTAATGGAAGACTTTGAAGAATTTTCCCTTGAAGTCAAACACACAAAATTTTCGCACATATAGCATGGATTAGTAGAGCAAAACATTTTCTTAAGTTAAGAAACATTCTTAGAGCAGATCTATGATTTCGGGTAGAAAATCCATTTGTTTGGGGAGTTTCCCCCCTCTTTGGCAAATAAATGGCAAATGTGAAACAGAAAAAAAAAAAAAAGAGTCAAATAAGCTGTGATAATAACTGGACAAGTGACAACGAAGTGGATCTGTCAATGGGACGGATTCCCTCAGCAGGGCTAGGCGTGATGCTCCTTGCAGTCATTCCTTGTGTTCAGTTTATGATGAGACAGAAAGGTTGATGTGATAATGTTTCAGAGGCTTTAGGCATCATATTTTTTGCCAGTCCTGTGAATCTGCTGGAATAGTGTCATGGAGAAGGCCATGCCAAGAATCTGAAGGAAAACAAACAATAAGGGCTTTAGTACAGGATGGCTGCCAAAACTGCACTGCTGGCCTGTGTTCATGGCCCAGCAGTGGTTTGAACGGTCATTCTACACTAGCCATATGTCTCAAGCTTCAACACTGAGCAGTAAACTTGAGTGTATGTTGTTCAGGCACATAGTGATGTCCAGGGTTGCATCTGTCAGAGCAAAGATGGAGGCAAAAAGCTCTCAGGGTTCTTTTTCATATGTGCAACAGTTTTTTTCAGAATCAATGCATACAAGTCACTCTTCCCTTTGACCCAACAACCTGTGCTTGTTTAGTCACGTAACTGTGACTGAAAATATCAGATTCAGGTATTCTCCCCCAAAAGTATGGCAGTGATAGAATCATAGAATATTCTGAGTGGGAAGGGACCTACAAGGATCATCGAGTCCAACTCCTGGCCCTGCACAGGAGAACCCCAAAAATCACACCATGTGCCTTAGAGCATTTTCCAAATGCTTGAACTCTGGCAAGCTTGGTGCCGTTGCCACTTCCCTGGAGCAGGAACCCCAAAACCTTAACAGATTATTATGATACTTCTGCACTTGTTTTTTGAAACACATTGACCTACTCAGTTCAGTGACCATGATTTGACTAATTTTGGTAATTTCTAGAATTTACTTCCAGAATTAAAAATCAGTTCCTGAAAAGACAGCGTAACAAATGGCTTAATATGGGAACTCCAAAGAGGTACCCTGAAGTCAAAACATGGGCAAGCAAAACCCTGATGCAGCACGCCTTCTTTGCAGCACTGACTATTGACCTGCTTCCTTTCTGAGCACATGGCCTTAAATGAACTCATAAAACAAATCTGACATTTTTGAAATAATATTCCAACTCAAAACAGTTGAACATCACTTTTCACACAGCAGAGTCAACAATGCGGACAGCAAATCAAAGCCATGTTGAAAAACATCATACCTGCATTATGAGGATGCACATCCCAATCGAACCAAGGACATGCTTATTGTCATCAAACCAGCTCATAACTTTCTCATAGCATCCCTGAAATGATGAGAGATGAAAATTGAAACTCCAAGGTAACACTTTCTTTCATGTGCATTCCCTCTGTTTTGTTCCTTCCCACCCCTATCTAAGGCGTGACCTGGGTAAAGTGAGCCTTACCGTTTTCCACAGTGATTCAGTTGAGTTCCGTCCACAGTCTTGGGAGTTTTCCATACAACATCGGTCTGGAACAATGTTTTCTCCCAGCACTGGGTACCAATCTGTATAGTCATTCACACCACAGCATTTCATCTGTGCAGAAGTAAAGGACTAATAAATTAACTAGTACAAGTTGTAAATCACGTACAACCACAAACTTTTATTTCCACTAAACCACTCTGTATTTTCAAAAAGGCCACCACAACAATTTGGTAGTTTTAAGGTGTTCTGTGGTTGTGGATCACTTAAAGAAAATACTTAAAGACACAAAGAAAAAACAAAACCAAAGAAAATAAATGGCTCCACACCCAAGGTATGTTAGTCTTCTTGTCACAGAGACATGAGCCCAAACACCAAAACATAAGGTAGTAAGCCCATAACTGCTAAAAGCAAAAGCCTGCCAAAGCTGCAGTGCCACCTATGCAGGTTTTGCTGCCTCTCTGCTCTTTTAGGTCATCTCTATGCCTGTGACAGCCACAGAGAATTCCAGACGGGTGAGCATCTTTCACCTTACAGTGTACACTTTGATCCTGGGTTTCACAGTATTCCCTGGATGTTCAAGAGTGTAAAATCAGAACTCAAAACCTGCATTAGCTATCTTTTAGACTAGGCATGGATGCCACACTTAAAAGACAGCAGCAGCCTTGATGACCAAATTGTTACTTTTTTTACTGTTGAGAAAATACGTTACCTCTGCTTGAATGATATTCCATGCATTTTTCAGTCCAATATTATTTTCTGAATTGTATAGCTTCATACCTTCCTTCAAATCCTTCTTTGCACTCTCACTGACCTGCACCATGTAAAAGATAAAGGAAGTCAATGCACTGCTGTTCAGAGGAAAGGACCACGTATAGAACATACAGAACATATAGACATATAGAACATCTGTCTCTTACCTTCTCTCACCACAAACTTAATGTGGGTAGAAAAGCTTCAGGACTCTGACAAATCATTGGGACCTTTAAGCACTTGCCAAGGTCTAGTCCCTCCCTCAGATTGCAAAAGAGTGGATTAATTCTCTTGAGATAGGAGACCTCTTTTAATGAGTCCATCATTACAGTTATCTTCTGATTCAAACTAACTGAACATGAACAGTATCAATCTGCTGACCTTGCTGTAACCTTGGCAGAGATAGCTGTTGTCAATACCCCACAGCAGCCTCTCTTGTCTGTAACCTGTGGCCTGCTTTAATTTGCTAATATCACAAAATCAGAGTCCCTGCTTCCCAACCTTAGTGGAGTTATCCTTGCATGGGTTCACGCAGGATATAGTGAATAGCCAATACAAAATCAATTAAAAAAAGACATTATTGCTTTTCTCCTTGTGGGAACAAGCTTGTAGGATTTAAGACTTTCAAATGTGCTCTTCTTTCTTTAGAAGATTAAGTTGGAATGCTTAACAGGAGATCTGAGATGTCCCATTTCTTGTATTAATTTCAGTCTGAGCCCAGAATCCTGGATACAGGTAGGAATGTACCTTGCCTCGGACAGTAGAGAGCTGTTAGCAGAAAAAGGATTATGGTCCTGACATAGAGGTCAACAATATTATAAGATCTGTTTCATCCCTCTTTTACAACCCAGTTAAAATCAGAAGTTCACCTCAGCTCCCTGAAAGTAGCAGGCATCATAATGACAACATGAGAAGAGATAAAGGTCTGGGAGGATCTGTTTTAAAATAAGTCTGGACATATTCATACTGTAAGGTTCTGCCCTGTGTTTAGCAGAGGTTTCCAGTTCCCCAGGCACTTTTCCAGTGTTATTATCTAATGGGCCAGCCAGTTGTGCCAATTTCACTTAGTCACCTATGAGATAGCAGATTCCTACAGTTGGGCTTTATGAGGAACTACCTCGATCCTTTTGCACTCATGCCAAACTCTCTGGGCCCAGTCAAATGAGACAACTGGTGGCATTTGGAATAGCCTGTAAATATCCCATGCCTCTCTCTTCCAGTCCTGTTCCAAGGGCTGGCCTTAAGAAACTGCAAGGTTTTAAGCAGGACTTCACACAACCGAGGACTACAAGATGATCAGCTTCTTGCAGACAAACAAACATGTTGAAGGCTATCCAAGGTTTCAGGACAGGACAAAAAGGGAGGCTCTGGACCATGGTTTTATTTCAGGGATTTCTCTCCTGCTTGTTCTCCTCACTTCCTCCTCCCCCTTCAGAAGCAGTTTTACAGTAGACAGCCAAAATCTCAAGGTTGAACCTCCACCAAAGTGAAGATCTAGGAGAACCCACATACCTTCATCAAACAAAAAACTAAGCCTGGTTTACATGCTAGTAAAGATAATTAATCTATACGGCATATTTGCTTACCTTGTCCATATAAACAAAGAATAAAATGACTAATATCAGCTCTGCCAGGAGAATTATCAGCAAAACGATGAAAAACTAGAACAAAGAAAAAAAAGACAGGGTATACACATTTGCCAACTAGAGAGCAAACCCGGGGCTGCTAGAAACTATGAAGATGATAGGCTTACTACCAGTTTGCAGGTTTCAGGCCTGCTTTTGTCTTGCTCCTTTGCCTGCTGTCACAGCACACAGCCCTGGGAGTCTCTTTCCTTCACACAGACTACAGGACAGATGCTAAATCCCTTAGCACAAAGATCAACGTGACATGCCTCAGAAGTGATTCCCTAGCAGATGGGCTTGAACCACATGTCACTGTGGAATAGCCATCATATTACTCAGCACTTCTATTCCCAGCTCTGTATCTAAAATGTCTCTCTCTGCAGAGGCATCCCAAGTGTGAGTTCTAGTAGTTTCTCACTACTTTTCATGCCCAGTAGGCATTTTTTTTATACATCTAGGCACGCCTTTATGCCCTAGTGGACTCCAGACAGGCATGGCACCTGCCCCCAGACACTGGGGAAGAAGTAGTAAGGAGCACAGCTAGCTCTCCAATTGGAAAACTCATGACAGCCATGATAGTATAAAATGTTTTTTGCAGAATATTTTAAGAATATAAACACTTTTAAAAAAAAATTAAGCTGGTGTTGCAGTTAGTGTGGGTGAATGACATGGACCTCAATACTAATCTCTGTTTGCTTTCCTAGCTGTACAAAACACAAAACCAAGCAATGAGATAGCAAAAAACTAGGTGCAGATTTTCCCTCCCGTTTAATTCTCTGGTTGAGGTGGTTTAAGGAATTCTGCCCAGCTGTTCCCCAATGTCATATAAGAGACGGTTCTGCACAAGGAAAACATGCTCCTTAATCTCACAGCATCTGGATTCATAAGCTGTGACTGAATTGGAACCCGTCTGCTTTGAAAGCCCTCCTCTCACCTCCTGCCACAATACCTCTCTCCTTGTAAGGAGGTTTTCCTCTCACCATTATTTTTTTGAGGGGGATATTTATGTGGGAGGGTATTATATATTCCCCCATATAACCTCCCATCATTAGTCAGGGAGGCTAATGATGAAACCTCCTGGGTTTATGCAAGAAGAGTGATCCACACGGTGCTTTCTGAGAGGGGTTCCCAACCTCTGTGCTTCAGTGCTGGTCAAAGACTGTCAAGGGTCAGAATATTTATTTTTTATCGATAAGGCCTGGCAGAGACCTTGACTTCTTAACTTTGGCTCAGATGGTTTCCATGATCCTCTGACAAAGGCTTTAGACAAGGGGAATGTAGAAAATAGCCATGAGAGGCTTTGAGCAGCTCTGTGCTTAAGATTTTCTCAGTCAATCCTTCCAACAGACATTTCCAGAAGGGCTATCCAGGTTGATCCTACAGTTCATGCTTAACCATTCACAAGTAACTGATAGCAATTTGCTTTGCTACCTAATACATTAGGGCACACAGTAACAAGGATACATTTGCTAATGCACCATTGATATCACTATGACCAAAGCTGCGGAATGTCATACTGCAAGAATACAGAAGACTGAAAGCCAAGGGCAATGTCACAGTGAGCCACAAGATTATTTTGCACTAGTCATTTAAACAAAATAATAACAAGGCAACAGCCACTGGTCTTAGTGAAAAGGAGTATGGATGTCTTACGCTCAACAGGAGGCACTTGTTTTCCTTGATAGCACCTAGGCAGCCCAGGAAGCCGGTCACCATGATCACTGTGCCAATGGCAATGACTAGGTTGGCAGCTGAAAGCGATGGAAAACTGGGAGAAAATGTGGCGAAGTTCCCTTGTGACACCGACAGCCAGATGCCCACACCCAGCAGACCACAGCCACATAACTGCAAAAAGACAAACAAAAGAAAGGTTTCACTGTTAAAATAAATGTCACTGTCTCCTTCCCCCAAAACTCTGAAAAGAAAATTTCACAAGCAAGTTCTCAGCTAAGTGTTCTGCAGTAATGCTCTCAGTGGCTTGGTGCTGAAACAAAGTGAAACTAAATGTTCTTACTTAGACTTGGACATGTCACCCGTACTTATAATTCTATTTAATAGCCACTGGATGGCATAATTCTCTTCTGAGAGACTTAGCACATGAGCACTTAGCAGCAGGGCTACCCATTGATCTCCCAACAGCAACCCAATGAAATTTTTCTGTATGAAAATAAAAAATATTATTTGAAAGAATGCTCCATTGCACTTATTTGTGCAGTCACCTGCAATGTCTCAGAGTATTCAGCCCTGTATTGCCTCATCCTAGGAGAGGCAAGGAAGTCCTGAAGATACTTACAATCAAAAGCATCATTTCAGTATTTGTCATAAAATGCCCATTCCCAGTAGCCAGGTTGGGTTTTAGTATGAGTTCTCATAGCTTTAGTGTTGATTGCCAATGTTCACAAAATGTCACCAAGATCAGATTTCTAAGTACATTATCTACAGGAAGCTCAGCTTCTGCTACCCTCTGTCAGTGATATAACCTGAGGAAAATGCAAAGCTGCTTATTTTGCATAAAATTAACTTCACTTGCTTCTCACTCTTAACAGTATCAAGTCTAGTTAAGGAAAGGTTTTCCATCCTAAGTCACAGGGCAGGTCTTTAGAGCAAGGGCAAAATGTTGCACTACAGGGGCCTTACATTGGCCATCCTTTAGTATTCGCTCAGAATGGTTGTTACACAACTTTCCACCTGATCTATGATCAGTGTGCAGTGAAATCTGAAGTAGGAGTTAGTTGCACTTTTATTAAATCCATGAGCTACTCCACAGTACTATTAGTTTCCCACCAAATCTTTGCCAAGGTCAGAAGTGAAATTCACATCATCTTCACTGACAGAGTGATCAGAGAACAACACACCACCCCCAGATCAGAGTATTTTTGCCCCAATTTACTTGGACCACTACACAGGAAAAACAAAGCTGCACCTAACCATTACAGTGATACCTCAAAGCTGCTGGTGTTCACCTGTTAGCAATGACAAACAAGAGGAACAAAGTTCTTGCCTCTAGCAGGCTTCCTTCACCCAGCCCATCCCATCGTGCTTGCACACTTTTACTCAAACAGGAAAACTGAGCATCAGAGAACAGCAACTCCACTAAACATGGGTTCAGCCCTGCCTTGTGATGAGCACTAACCTGGCATGATGAAGAGCTACAGACCTCACCTTTTAGGCAAATAGCCCCTCTGCTGTCTAAGGTGATTTTACCAGCAGGGCTGATAGTTCAGGGTACAATTGACTTCTTTGGGGTTTGCTGCTTCACAGAACATGAAAGAAAAACTAGAATAGTATCTTCTTGCAATTATGTCACCTTATCTATGAGATAGGCTTATAATTTATAGTTTATAATCATACGCATGGCTAATTTTTTTTTACTTCCCCTGTGACCCTTCTGTCCCCTCTGAGCCCCCTTCCTAGTTTGCATGAAGCTTTTGAAACTGCTTTACATCTAAGGGAGATTGACCTGTTCAGTGAAGAATTGGGACCGAGAGTAGGCCTTATGCAAGATGCTCACAGGCATTCCCAAGGGAAGCAGAGTAACACGTGCATTGGGTAACACAGAGGAAATGTTCAGGATTCTTGTAAGAAGACTGGGAAGCACTTCTGCTTCCGAAACTCAACACACAGTAACTCCACAGAGTTGGGGCGCTTTGCATCACCAGGTTTGCATAAATGTCACAACATCTGTATCCTGTAACAGAGCTGGAAACAGCTGCAACAGGAGTGTTGAGTAGCAGGAAAAAGTCAAACACCTCCTATTCCTATGAAAAGACTGATACAAAACATACACACACTCATCTGCCACAAGAGGGCTACAGGACTTTCAATTCTTCCTTCAAATTTGTCCTCTCCACTGAATAATCTTGAATTCATTTCTCATTGCCTTTCATGGTGTGTCAGCAAGGTCAATGTGAACTTGGAGTAGTAAAGAGCTGTGGGGGTATGAAAAACAGAAGCCTCCTGATCATATTCTGCTGCAGGACCCAGTGGACATGGCCACAGGTTTAAACTGTCTGCAGCTCATGGAATCAGCCACCCTATTGCTCCTGCCTTAAATTTCATCTACTCTGTCCTTGAATTGCTGCCGTTTTAGTGCCTAAAGCTCACTCAGGAATCCACCCTGTGGCTCAGCTGTTTCCACCAGTAGATGAGAACTGCAGGCAGTTGCTGGGGCTGAGAGCTTAATGGTTCAGGAGGTCAGGAGCAGCTCTCACCACACAACATTCATTTAAGGTATTAAATGGCATTTCTAAGCTGCCAGGGCTGCCATTGCCATTAGCTGATGGCACTTCAATCAATGACTTCATGCCACTCCATGGATGAGGCTCTAAATGTTTCCAAAGAAGTTTCTACCAAAGACCAAAACTGTTCACTGTAACTTTCCATCAGATCCTGAATGCACACTTTAAAGGTCATTAACAAAAGTGTTCCTTGGACTTTCATACTCTATTAAGTTCAGAAATCAGAGCCCTAGCTCCAGTGTTTTGAAAGAGTGCAATGAATTTTGGAATCATTAGGCCAAAAGCAACAGATCATGGCAGATAAACAAGGTGGTGGTAAGAGCAAGATCAGGGCAAAAGGCTTAGGAAGGACAAATAAAGGACAAAAGGGAGCACACATGATTAATACAAAGCTCAGCCCATAAAAAAATCACACCTCAGAATCCAACACCAATTATGAGATAGTAGTAAAAGAGATAGAAGAAATAAGCCCTTACCAGCATCTCTACCATTTGAAAAATTCCTGCAGCACAATCCTTGACAGAGATTTGGTCTAGAAGAGAAAGGTGGCTAGGAAATTACTCCAGAAAGTTCATATTTGTGTTTATTTAGAAAAAGTTAGAAGCAGCTAATTGCTTATATGAGGGAAGGCAGAATTACCTTCAAGTATAGGAAATCAGGAAAAGGACATGTGCTCCATGGGATGGACCAGCACACCTGTGCTGTCCCAAGTAGACCACTATGGAGACAAATGCCAGACATAGGAGCACACTGGGAGAAGAGTCCTTTACAATGCAAAATGAAGTGAGATCCGGCTGAGGCTGCAGACATAATCCCACACTTGCTATTTCTTGCTGCAGTTCTGATGTCTCACTGAAGACAGTCATGGAATAAATTATTTCCAACTGTTGTAGTGGTCCAGCTAACATGCCAAAGTACACAATGTGGTTACAGTTCCCTTCAGAGCTTTCTGACAACATGCAAGAGAGCAGTACCACAATTATATCACAGTGTCTGCACCGATCACTCTCTCCAAACAGCTCACTCCAAAGCTAAGGAAACTTCTTTTCACATACTTTCTACCCCCCAAAGTAAGATTTCTCCACCCCTAAATTACACTGAAAGTTCAGATTATATAAAAAATCAGGTGATGGAGTGGCTATTAAAGATGAAGGCTGATCTATGCAAGCGGAATTACCTAGTGACTTAAGAGAGTAAAAAGTCAGAAAGAAATTTGATAAAAGACATGATGACCTAAAAACTTCCACAAGGTGGCATCTCATACCAAAGAGCACTAAAAGTTTAATACAAATTTCATATTTCTTCTCTCCACAGCTCCTCGATTTTTGTGCTTTCTTCTATTTTTCTCTTTGCAATTCTACTGCATAGCAGTACTGCTGATGCTAAAATTGATGCTTTAAACCTCAGGTCCCATGAAAAATGCTTTTTTCACTCGTGCTTCTTTAAAAAATGCCAAATAATTTCACTGACATGGGACTTAATTGCATACAACCATACCAACCAAAGCTGGCTAGGATTCTAGCAATAAAATACCTTTCCCTGACACTTTATTCTATAGCAATCCCACTTTTTATACAACGCAAGAACTATAAAAATGCTCTGACAACTATTTATTCTCATAGGAACCACCTCTTTCTGTTAGGAACAACTGAATCCTGGAGTGTGAAAGCAGCAAGAATATATCAAGTCATCTTATTAATTCCTTTTTCACCATATAATTAAATAATATATGCTGCTTGGTATTTAATTGTGTGAGAGTGATGGCACTGACATTCTTTCCCCAGAGAAATGGTTCAACAGCGTAATAAATTTCACTGGATTTTTCTTCTCAAAAAATGTTGGCTTGTTTCCCTCTCATGATTAGAAATCATCATCCTCTAGGCAACCATCAAATCTCTCCTTCCCCTGGTGTTTATGTCACTGCAGAACACTATCATAAAGTCAGTCACTTTTACATGTAGGGCAATTTATCCTAGCTATGGTACACATATTTTGAGCTTAAAACCTAACAAAAGGAACACCAACGTTCCTCACACATTCTCCTGCACTTTGAATTCTCTTCAGTACCTCAACATCTATCTGTCTTCATCACTGGGTCCTGAAAACATACAGCACTCTAGGAAGCATTAAGAGTCTCAAATGCTGCGAGGGAAATTAGAACTCCAGATAAACTCAGAGAGAAAGAAACCCCAAAACAAGCCTTTCCCTCACAAGTGCTATCACCATAATAGGAAAGGGGCTCATTTATTTTATTCTGCATTTTAGAGTATTGTGTGACCTAATACAACAACACAAACTTGCACAATAGAGCATTATAGCCAGGTTTAGCTGCCTTAACCATAAAAAGATACAGGAAGAGTTTACAAGACCCAGGAAAGGACAACACAGATGGTCAGACGTATGCCAAGACTAACGTATTGTACAGAAGGAGACTGTATACGGGATTATCTAGCCTGGAGGAATTATTAGACAGTATGTGAATGAAATATTCACAACTCTAGAGGTCAGTAAGAAAACCAAACAGCCTGTGTCTCAGTCCTTTCCAATAATACGAACAAGGGGAATATTAGCAAGCATTTGTAGTACACGTTGCTTCACACAACTGAGAAGTAAATTGATGAATTATGCCACAGGTGATTACAAGAATAAAGCATTGTGCCCACAACTGTCAGTAAAGGCTAGATAATTTTTGATATTGGTAATAGCATTTGTAGTTTCTTAGTATTTACACAAATAATGACATTTCATACTTCTCAGAGCAAGATAATGTGTGCAGAATCCAGCAAAACTACCAAGTGGCAAATAAGCTGGGGTAAAGAAGGGGTAGGAAATGCCATTCTGGTAATGTTTATTAATTGAATAATATTGATAGACTTGCCCTTGAAGTCATTGAACAGCATCAGAAAAAGGAATCTGATAAGGAAAGCACTGCCAAGAGGAAAAGGGATGAGGCCATATTCTTGTTGACTTTTGCAGTCATTCCATCCCATGCAAAGAATGTGTGATGGAAAAGCTGTACAAAGAGGTGTGTGTGAGAGAAAGAGTGGAGGGAAGGTTTGTTTTTGACATCAGACTTTCTAGTGCTGCTTCAACACCAGGAGAGCTCTTAACACACTCGGAATAGAACAGAGACATTTAGAAACCAAATAATGAGAAACAACCATGAGGGACAAAAAGAAGCAAGTGTCTCAGTTTGTACTCCACTTCGAATAACGTGCCCTGGGCCATCTGTGGCCCAATTACAGGGAACAGAAAACTACCCACCTTACTCTGTGCTGTGTTAATACAGGAGATCTTGCCTGAAGCAAAAACAATACAATGAAAAATACACGGTACAGCTTAAATATGGCCTCATAAAATGGCAAAAAGCACAGGAGATTTGTTACAAGGAAATACTGACAGCATGACTGTGAAAAAAAGTGTCAGTGCTGGGAACTGATTTCAGGATGACTGCAGTGACAGAACTTCAGTCTCTGAATTAGGTTTTCTAGTTCAGATAGGTAGCATGTGTCCTGTTACCTATCTGAATTTCTTATTCAGTATCAGAGATTAATTCAAGCCTTCAGTGCCAAACTCCATCTCACACTTCTTAGATTTTCCAAACATATTTAATGAATAATAATACTAGCACCGTGACAGCGTGTATACTGTTTAATGAAGGTTAGCCTAAAAATTGTAAAATTAGGCCAATGGGTTTATATTTCTGCTTCTGGTGAAACAGACAGTCAACAGGAAGATGACCTGCACCAAAAGGACAAGCATGAAGAAGCCACTAGGACAAGCAGAATGCACCACCAAAGCCTAGCACAGAAAGGTTTTTCAGTGTCCAGGTGGTTCTTAAAACCCTCCCCTTTGTTGGGGTCTGCAACACGTTGGAAAAGCTGCCAGTAATATTATCCTTCTGTTTGGTAAGTTCCACAAGATAAAGGTGACCTATCTCAGGTCTTCTTTTCAAGACAGAGAGATTTTCCACCATTTCTCCAACTGACTCTCAGACCAGTCAGTGTGCAGATGCGATAAGGAAGACAATGATGGCCCTTAGGAAGCAGCAAAGTCTTCTCACTCTGATCCTGGGGTTTGGGCTTTTCATGTGTTTTGGGTTGGTTTTTTTTTTTAGTATTTTCCCCTGTCCTTCATTTATGGTATCTTAATGTATTACAGATCAGAGTAACTGTTCTGGAAGGAGGCAGGGATGAGAACTACATGGTTTCCACCACTTCAAAACACATTCCAGAACAGAGATAGGCTTTCTGCAAATTAAGTTTTTGGATGGCAACTGCCAACTCCGGATTTGGGTGGTTAATCCGTCTCTGGAAAGGGCTGGTGCTTAAAGGAGATTTTCAGGTAAGATTAGATAAATTTTCCTGCACTGTCTAGATAATCCACAGGATTAATCAAAACTGGGGCTTAACAGCTAACAATCTCAGAGGTCTCTTGCAAAGCAAGATCCTCTTCTAAATATGATCCAAAATACAGCAAGGACACCAAAACCTGAGAAGTTCTTCAGCCATAGACTAGAAAATGAGAGTAGAGTATGGAAGCAGGTGAATAAACGCAAATAAAACCTACTTAATGCTACTGCCATAACAATGTGTCAGATTTAAACTCCTCTACATTCCTATGAACTAAGCATTGACGGAAGACAAGGGAATCATTTTGATGTCTTCTTTGAGTCTAGTTCTGTAACAGCTGTACTGGCAGCCTGTATGTAATAGAAGGTACAGAACTGGAATTTGTGCAAATGCTGAATTTCCTTAATCCATCTGCCAGAGGAAGCATTTATCATCCTTCTGGAGTCATTCCCCCAAGCAGTACTCCTGGGATGGTCCTGACAAACTGAAATGAGGTATCAGAGACCGTGATCTTCTGTGGGGCTAGCAGAGGGAGAGCTATCCTGAGGAGCATTAAATTCTGACACTTTTATCAGTCTGTGTTTTTGAAATGTGTAAATATGCAGCCAGAAGCCTTAAGCTTTGGCTTGGATGCTCTTCCCTGGTCACACTGGAGTCTTCAATAAAGGATGTGTTCCATAAAAGGAAGTTGTAAGATCTTGGTTTGGTTGGTTTGCCAAGAACAGCTTAAACTTCTCTTTATTTAGTTGAAGGGCATCTCGGGTACTTCAAGTTGCACTTTAGGAGAAACTTTCAGTGAGAAATTAGTAAAACACTGGAGAAAGTTACCAAGAAGGTGTCAAAACCTCCAGTCACAGAGGTTTTCAATGTTCTGCTACAGGCAGTCATGGTTGACCTGAGCTAGCACTAGCAGCAGCACCACTTGCTATGACTTGCAGAGATTCCTGTCAAGGAACATTTCTATGATTTTATAATTTCCTCAGCTGCCATGTTCTTCCTAATTTGTGAAAAATACAACAACCATGTAATTTCTAATGAACACATGAAATCTCTTTCTTGCAGAAGCCCTATGGGGAGAACTCTCTTGCCACGCTGGGGAATCAGCACACTTGTGTGTGTCTCTCCAGTGCATGTACATTTTATGGCAGTGAGTTGCCATATTGTTTACATTTAACAGATATTGCCGCTCTGTGATTGGCTGAAAACAGTTATAAAATGGACAAAATGTTCTTTAGTAAGAGCTAAAGGAATAAATAATTCAAATAAAAACAACACAAAAAGGCTGTTTTGTTGTCCCCCACTTTACCAGACTGCAGAACAAGTCCTGACATGTCTGAACTGGGGGAAGACTTCAAGAAGGTGGAAGGGCAGCAAAAGGATGAGGGACATAGACAGACTGAGATGTGCCTAAGGGTTACAGACCCTGCCTACTGGGGCCAGTGCTGCCATTGCCATGCTGCAAACCTCTTCATTAATGACCTGGACAGTGGGACAGAGCATTCCCTCAGCAAGTTTGCAGATAAACTCGAGTAGCTGACACACCAGATGGCTGAACTGCCCCTCACAGAGACCTGGACTGGATGAAGAATCAGGCAGCGAGGACATCTTATGAAGTTCAGCGAGGTGGAATGCAAAGGCCTGCACCTGGAGAGGAATGACCTTGTGCACCAGGACACACGATGGGCTGACAGGCTGGGAAGCAGCTCTCCAGTGGAGGGACTGAAGTCCTGGTGGACAACAAGCTGATCAGAAGCCAGCAATGCAACCTCAAAGCAAATAAGGCCTACAGCACCCAGGGCTGCAATAGGAAGAATATATCTGGCAGTTTTGAGTGCTATGCTTGTCCCCTACTCAGCACCACTGAATCCAGCACAACTGGAATGCTGTGTCCACTTCTGGGCTCCCCAAGACAGACACAGGTCTGTAAGGGAAAGGAGCCTCTTTCATATGAGAAGAAGCTGAGAGGGCTGGGACTGTTTGTTCTCAAGAAGAGGAGGCTCAGAGGGTTCTTATTGATCTGAATAAATACCTGATGAAAGGCGTTGAAGAAAAGGGAGCTGGGCTCCTCTTAGGAGTGCCCAGTGACAGAACAAGATGACCACAAATTAAGACACAAAATTTAATGCAAGACCAGTGAGGGAGATCACACACTGAAGTGATGTTTTCAGAGAGGCTGAGGAGCTTGCATCTGTGGAGATATTCCAAACCTGACTAGACACTCTACACGGTAACCTCTTCTAGCTGACTCTGCTCAAGCAAGGGATGGCAGATGAGATGATCTCAACATGTCCCTTCTTACCACACCTCTTCCATTATTCTTTTAGGAGATAAGCTCTCAGATATCAATTAATAGCTATATTCCATGTGTATTCTCCACTATGCACACATACCCACCCTTTTTTTACCCCCCAGTACCCAGTGTCCACCTGAGCAGGTAAGTAACAAATCCACTCAATTATTCAGAGCTTGTGTCCAAGACAAGTACAGCCCTGATTTGCTAATGATTGTCATTAATAATTAGGGATAAACACCTCATTCATGACATTTCTAGGTGATAAACTGTCAGTATTTAAAACTAAGTATGGAGAAATGTAGCAGTAGAAAGAAAACAAAGGGTTAATTTAAAGGAACATACACCTGTAGCATGAGATTCCCAAATACAGACTTCCTGCAAAATAATTTGGGAAAAGGTGATGCAAAAAAGCAGTGTCAAAATGGATAAGGCATTACTTTGGACTGCAGTAGTTCTTCTCCCAAAACTTCACAGCCATTTTGAGTGGCATGCACAAAAGCAACAAAGCAAAAACCAACAAAATTGTCTCTGCCTGCAGCTGTGAAAGGTCAGATTTAGTTGTGCCAATGTCAGCATTATCATCTTTTTGTGTCTAAGTCACAATGCCCTAAGTGCAGTAGGCAAGAAAGACTGAACATCTGAAGAGGATTCAGAGATGATGTATGAAGAAGGACTAAAATGTGTATAACACAGTTAAGTGATAATTAAATTCAGAGGGCAAGAAGGAGAATGGAGGTAGAACTTGGAAACAGTATTAGAAAAAAAAAAAGGAAAAATTATACATCAAATACCAAAGCTCCTGAAATCAGAAGGACTGGCAGGGCCCTGATCACTCATTTGCTGGATGGAAAAACATCAAAGAAAAAAGAGAGTTCAAAAAGTCAAACACAACATATATATAAAATCCAGAGAATAACTAATATAGAAGGAATTACGCAGTCTATCCACAGAGGAGACCTGATTAGAAGGATATTTAACATAAAATTCATAAAGGCTGTATAATTTTTGAAGGCTATATAATTCATGAAGCCCATAAAGGACTTGTGGTTCCTACAGAAACACTAACCTTATGCATATATTAGAATGCGCAGTTATGCTGTCCTTGATAACAGACTGACAATAATAGCTCATTTAAAATATAGTAACAAAGCATTATACATAATCGTCACATTAAACCGTTTTCTCATTAGTAAGCATGGGGATAATAGCTGAAAAATTCTCTAAGCAATTCATCATAATGAATGAGAATCCATCAGCCTAACAAAGCACTTCTGAGCATTAAGCCCTATTTCCTAAACACACATAACTGAAAAGATATCTTTCTGAAATTTAAAGTTTGGGGATTAAACATAGTCTCTCTTTAATTCCTGCAAATGACCCTATCTACAGACTTCAAACTGAAAACAGGCAGCAAATTACAATGCTGTCTCTTAATGCACCCCTTTTTGAAGCTGCTTGTCAGGAGATGTAAGTTTAGGGCTTTTCCCTATGTAATAACATTAATTACCAAATGGAAATATGCAATGATTTTTAAATTCTTTTATTTCATTTTTATTTTCCTATTTATTTCCATACAGTTAATTTCACTTGAAATGAAAATCCATTTTGAAAACAAGCTTGGCAGAAAAATCTCCAGAATTCATTGCTCCACAGAAACATTCAGATCTGAGTTTGATAGCAAAAACAAATGCATGTTACTATTTCATCCCATTAGACCTGCAGAACAGAAAGAGAACTGAATTTTGTTCTCCCAGTTCTTGAAAAAAATTGAAGAATATTTATCTGCAATTACTAGTCCCTGTGCAAGCATACCAAAGTACAAGATTTGTATATGTTAGCCACCACGATTTGGCTAACAAATTTGGTTTGCCTCATTATTAAAACCTCTTTCCAAAACCATTTGATTCAGCATCACTCAAGGCTTTGAAAGCTGGAAGGAGACTTTTCAACAATTTTCATAGATGTCAACAGGAAGAGACAGTTTTACCAAGATAGTTTTCAGAGTAACAAACAGTCCAAATTCCAGTATACAAAAGCCCCAAGGGAAATGTATCAGAGAAGACAGGAAATCATATTTTATTCCAGTGAGAGTAGAGAGAAAAACAAATGTAATCATGATCAGTTGAGTTCCCTCAGTGCTCTACTTTTTTTTAAAGCAACTGCATTAAAGCCTTTTTAAAACAGAACTGTGTGGCTGTTTAAAAGTATATGCTAAATTCATTTGTTCTATAATTGCACAAATGCAGAGGCATGCACCTGCAGTACTTTCTTAGATGGAAGTCCCTGCTACTTATTCATGGACACTTTCTGCCCAGCAAGGAGCACAGTCAGTCAATCAAATACACATTTGCAATGCTTAGCATCCACTGGCATAACTTTATGGAATCTAGACACCTCTGCAGGTCACATGTTGTTAATCTGTCTCCTTTTTCCTGAGCCAATTCTCCTGAAGCCGCTTTATCCTCTTTGTTTATTTTAACCACAGCTGCTTAATTCTACTATATCTCTTAATACCAAATAAAAGCAGCAGGAACAAAAAAAAAAAAAAAAGAAAAATAAAGAAGAAGAAAAAAAAAAGAAGATGTTTGAAGGACTTGTGGTGGGGCAACAGTCAGCAATCCTCATCCAAATTTGTGTAAAAGGATTGAGGACCTCTCCAGTCACAAAGAAGTTACCGTGACTCAAGATACTCTCTTCAATATGTACTACAGGCCACAACCAAGAACACTGTGCATCTCTAGCACTTAGTTCTCCATCTGCTCAAAAAGGGCTTACACTACACTCTGCAAATCCACTTGTATCCTTCTCTTTCATCTGTTGCAGGCACTTCTGAGAAAAGATGCAAGGAATCAGTGTGAAGAAACTATCCTCAAAAGTTATTTGTAAATCAATTCACTGCATATGTCTGAAGTAAGCCTTATACTTGTTGGACTATAAGCATTTTACTCTTGGTCAATCTGCATGTTAAAACAGCACAAAACTCGGGGGATTCATTCCCTCTTTAATTCACAACATCTGGCACCACTGAGAACTGACTAAGGAGTAAAACTGACTTCCAATTTTATTTATTTCACATCAGACTGTAGCATGGCTTCCAGTTCCTAATGACCTTGTATTGCTTAAGCTGTCAGTAGAACAAGCACTGCAATACTCAAATAAAACAGACAACAGAAGTGAAGGCAGGCAGTTAAGTTCTTTGCCTTCTGCACTGTCTGCTCTTCCTGATAGTGAAGTGCAATTTTGTAAAAGCAGTGATAATAAATAGCAATAATAAATAAACAGGGAAATAGCAATGATAATAAAGGATGAATGGTTTTGCTTAGCATTCATTAGGGAAAAAAAAAAATCAATAACTCTATCAGATCAACCAGAGAAAAACTGTATTAAAAGTAATTCAAGGCAGATTTACTATTTCTTGGTAGTATTTAGTTATTCTATCTCTTTCTATTGATATGTTCTACTTTGAAGCTACTACCTGGCAAATAACATCTCCCATTGGACTGGGAACACCTCCTACTTATTGTTAAATACTCTGTCAAGAGGTCTTCAATTAAAAATATTTTATGTGTTATCCATCCATTGCTTGAATCATCTCTATTTCATTACTTTCCAAGATGTAAAAAACCTCAGGCAAGTGAAACTTTTCACCTGCAGGTTGCTGGAAATACTACAAAGCTGAACCCAGTTCTCTTCAGAGAGACTAAAAAGGATTGACATTATAAAGGGGCCACATCAGATAAAAAAAAGGGAAAGGAGAGTGGCCATGTGCTACAGTCAGGAGAGTCAAAAGCATCAGAGTAGGCAGATGACTCGTCAGTTAACTGAATCTCACTTTTCCCTCCCATCCGGAGAGCTGTCTTTGGGAAATGAAGAACAGGCAATCACATTGGCTCAAGAAAAACATGAATATTCAGTAAGAAAATTCAGTCGGCAACAGATTTAAGAAATGCCTTTGCTATCGCAAAACAAACACGGGACAGTGGTATTAGACCACTTAACAAATACAGATGCATGCTGCAAACTGTCTTTGAGTCGTGCATCACTTCCAAGAAAACACATTTTAAAAGTTTTCACTGACTTGTCTGAAAGACTGAGGAATACTTATTGTGGAAGCAAGGAAAAAAAGGGAAATGTTCCAATTCATATCTAGAATATTTTAACAATATGTTCATGCCAAACTCACAACAAAAAGAAGGAACCAGCAGAGAAACAGATGCCAGAATGGTTTAGTAAAAGGAGTACTGAGGTCAGGCCTGATCCTACTCAGTGTTGATTAACGTTCATGGTCCAGCTACTATCAGGGTGAAAAAGACATGGGGCTGTTTCATCACTATTATGGTATTTTTTTTCATATACCATGATGAAACAATCTTTGTATAAGAAAAGCTAGGAAAGAAGCCACTGTTGCCAGATAGATGTGATGTTATCTTGGTATCTAAAAGGCTGGAAAATGAGACTGGGACAAAATAATATCTAGCAACCATCTGTAAATATCTCTGTAAACAGTTCTGCCAATTACTGTATCAAACAAATGAGTATTCATTATGTTTATATATTTAGTCTTCTGACAGGCACTGCTAACAAAACAGACAGCACCGTTTGTGATGCAGTGATTTCAGAAGAATTAGAAGGAGGTAAACCTAAACGTCCTAGAAAAGGTGAGTGAAAGCAACTAGAACAAACAAGGAGGACAAACACGGCCATTTGTGAAGTGGAAGATAAGCTATATCTCTTTTCCATAAGCCAGATTGAGGAGGAATTGGGTTAGCAAAGAAAAATCCAAGGTCCTAAGGATTCACAACTAGCAAAATAGCTTCATACATGAATATGAGGGGGTTCTGCAAGCAGTACATATGACAATGACACGTGATGTCCCTGATGCCTAGTGAAAAGTGCAAGGAGTGGCAGGCTTATTTGTGGTTCAGGTTGTCTTTTCTCTACCATATGTTCATTCTGCTAACATGACCAGTGGATAAAATATTTCAGGTGGCAGACGTTCTTTATCTTCTGTGCCTTTAACAATCTACCTGAAACTGATGTGAAGCAGAGAAAATTGGAGTCCAGTTGCACTTTGCACTTTTGTCTTCCCAAAGACAAAAACAACCAATATAAATGTACAGGAAATCTCTAGACCCTAGCAGAAATTTACATTTTCAAAAGTATCTCAAAAATATCTTAAATAACATTAACTTGCCGTGAAATCTGTAAAGTTACAGGTCTTGATTTCCACTGTAACACAAAATCATTTGGTTTCTGTAGGTTCTCTACAGACCATATGTTCTCATTTTTGGGCCTGGATTAGGTTCACAGAAAATAGTACCAGAAATAAGGAAGACTAAATGAGACTGGTGCTGGCTCACCTTTCCCTCTCTTTCAGTGAGCCAACACCGATTTTCTGACAGCATTACATGCGAACATGCTGACAAGACTGCAGTGGTCACAGCTGGGAAGTACTGGGACTGCAGAAGACAGTTCCATCCCACTCTACGTGCCCTCTAAGATCTGTTCATATCCACTTCCGCACAGATCAGAACAGGTACAGAGTTTTTACACCAACCAAACTGAGAGGAGTAAATTCATTTTATTTTGCAAGTCGAATAAAATTCAGCAATCAACAGAGCAGGTGATTGCCCGATTAGTGGCAGTAGCATATAACAATTGCCCCTAACTTTTGTATTGACAACAGTTACAAAGTGTACTGAATGCTTTTTTGCTACCAGAAACAGCAGCAAGTAAATTAACAAGCGTTACCTAGGTTGAGGAAAAGATATCCTCAATATCTCATACTCATTCGACTATGGCTTTGCACTCAAAATTACTTTGTTCTACTTTGTGCTTTTACCTAAAAAGTTTCAAAGCTCACTGCAGTTTAAAATACCCTTTCAACAATCAATGAAGGTAACAAAAGGCACACTTCATTACAAGATGTTTCAGGATAAGATTAAAAAAGCTTTTGCCACAACATCACATAGGACATCTCCCAGGTTCTTATCTCCACTCTGCCACTTTCAAATACGGGAAAGCAAAAATAAATGTACCAAAAATAGCAGAAACAAAAGGTAAAAGCCCGGTCTCAGGATCACATTTTACTCAAGTACTGCTAACAACACACAGATACTAGCAGCAGCATCACTACATGAGAAAATCATTATTTAACTGCATCATATGCGCACAGAAAAAGAAAAGCAGTATTCAAATTCTGGAAGGAATAAAAATCTTTGCCCACAAGCTTCATCTGCGTATGATGCAGTGAGACTCCTCTTAAGGGCTCAAGCATTCCATGCCAATACTGAATCAATATAATATTTCCTATGTGTGATTCTTTTCATGTGCAGAAGAAAACTCCAGCAGTTCCTCAGACTGATTTATCCATTTTAGTTTACAGGAGGGAAGTATGTCCTCAACAACTCATACTTACTTGACTGTGGCCTAAAAAAAGCAGACTTTGCCACAGAAGACATAATGAAATGTGGATTCCCTCAGATTTGTGACTTATGATTGGAATCTCAGCTTTCTGATCCATTGTGAACTAACCCCCATTAATGCTTGCCCTCTTAGAGGGCATGTAGAACAATTTACTCATATGTTGATTCTCTGGCATCTAGTAAAGCTGGAGTTCATTCTGCAGGCTTCCTCTAAGGATCTGTATCCTCTACCCAATCACATCTTCAGTTTTATTTCTGTCCCTGCAGAATTCATTAAAATGTAAATTACGTTCTACTGAAAAAACATAAAGACTGTTAATGGAATTTCATCCATTGCATTATGCAGATATCCAAAACAGACAACCACTTTGAGCTAGTCATGATATACAGTGAAAGTTATCCCCAAAGGTCATCTCTAAAAGTAAATGCACTAAGTTTGATTTTTTTCTTATCCCAGGTGCTATTTGTTTGTGGTTTAGACACATGCTTGACTAAAAAACTTAACAGATGGAAGGAATTAAATCCCTCAAATATGGCCTAAAAATACCTCCCATTTCCCTACTTCTAATTCTTTACTCACAAGTTAACTGCCCCTAAGCACTTTTTCCTTCTATTTCTGCAGGTCACCTGTAAGTAATTTATCAAGAAGAAAAAAATCTTAGGTACAGAGTAGGCTGTTCTTTTAGCAGGCCCAGGCCATACTCTCCAGTAATCTCTGATTGTCTGTTTCTAAGACCAAGCTACCAGACGCACTTATTCTGGTGTCAGAAATAGTTAATGGTTAACCACTGAGAAGAAAACCAACAAAATACTGTCACAGGCAATGACTTACGAACCCCTATTTTAAATATATTCATTCCAAACAAAGGATTCATTGCCCTTCTTGTCATCCAAGTTCGTTATGAAAAGGAATTAGCTGGCAAGAACCTAACAAGGCTACATATAGCTACTCTTTACATCTACAAGCATAACTGCAAAGTTATATTACTTCAGTTTTCACCAAAGTCAAATGCCTTAGTTGTCAAGCTGTGAATATATTCTGTAGCTAAGGGATTGTCTAGATTCACACCTACTAATGGCAAATGTGTCTTCGTATTTTCATATAGGTAACAATGAAACTCAAATGAAACTATCTGGTTACAAAAATGTTATCCATGATGAAGAGAAATATGCATGTTTTCAGGTTATTCCTCAGTAAAAGCTTAATTCCCCTGAAGATTAACTTCTACATTTAGGGTACTATTGCCTTCGAGTGGGAGCTGACTCAAGGACTAAACCCAACGGTATAAACAAACTTTTGTAAGAAGTCTCACTCCACTGCATGGAAAGCTTTAGCAACTTACACAGGAGACCTCAATTCAAGTCCCTACTGTTGGCAAAACAGTTAGAATTTCTCCATCCTATAATTTTATGTATTTCCTAAGGCATTTTAAAGTCTCATCATCCTGGGCTGCCTGTATAAATATGCACACTTTCAGAAAAAGGCTTATGCCAGCTAGAAGTAGTGCTCATTTTGGATATGCACCATGTGGGTAACAGCATCCTACATATCCCACAAGCAGAGACAGAGGTCACTCACACATACATTTTGTTGTCTTTAAAGTTGTAGCATAAAACTGCAAGGTTGTATTGCCAAACATGGATCAGGTGGAACTAGAATTGGAATATGCCCCACTTGAGAATGCATGACAATTTGGAGCACTAAAAGTATTTGTATTCCACCTTTACAAGTAACACGACTCATAGAGATAGAAATAAAACACAGTTCAGGTCTAATGGGATGAGACTTTGTGTAAAAAAGTATAAATTACATTTGGACTCTCATATCCATCTTTTCGTTTTTGCTATCAGGATACTATATATAAATTAGCCATTAATGAGAACAAAGACATTATTACATGTAAGTATTGTGACATAAGTGAGTCAAAAGCCTTCTATTACTTCTGAAATACAAGATTCCCCATCTGGAAGAGTAGAAAATAACACTTCTATACCCTACAGAGGTATCTTCTTTCTCTAATTAAAACATTCTTATGAGGAAAAGCAAACAATTGAAGCACCAGAATACATTAGGGAAAAGCTTGGGAATAAAAAGAGAACACAGAGACTATGAAATACAAACAACATTTCCATCTTGCTACCCTACATATTCAACTTTTTTGTGATTTTTTTTTTTCCTACTTGTATGGTACTTTTGTAGTATCTACAAACTTTGAGCACAGAATCCCTCAAGAGGTAAGCCATACCTATTTTTAGTTATGATAGTTACCTTCATGAGCCTGGCAATCAAAGGACCACTCCTCACTAAGAATAATTTCTGAGTGGCAGTCTTTCATTCCTGGGATTTTCTTCATGCTCCTCTTCTCAGTGCCATTTTGTGTTTCTGTATTTTGGCACATTGTTTCCATGGCCAAACTAATGTTCAACCCTAGCTATTGAAAACCATTCTAGCAAGTTAATTCTTTAATGATGGTTTTGCTGATTTTATAAGGACAGATACATGCAAGCCATATGGATGGCTGAGGCCTGTGGAGCCACAAAAAGTCTAAAAAGTCTAAAATAGAGTAAAATATAACTACAGGCTCCTAAATCCGTATTTGGATATCTTTGTGAGTTTAAAGCAGAAAGAAAAGAACACTCTTCATCCAAATGAAGTTTTTATTTTTCTTGAGAAAACCCAAACCATTTTAGGCTAAACTCATTCTAAGCCTGAACCCACCACCACCATTTTCCCTCTGATGTCTATTTTTTCTCAGAAAGATGTTTCTTCTTTATGAAGCCAGTGGGAATGCATGGATGTACACAGTCTCCAGAAACAGCTAGTCTTTCACCAGAAACAGCTGAGTTTACTGCTATGAAGGAAGTATGCTTATTTGTCTTTGCTGTCTGCCACAGGATACCTCAGTCTGCCTGTAACAGGACTAATGGATTCTCTGGAAGGTGGCAATTCATAACACCCACTATGTGGAAATGTGTTTGTTTATACAGCTCTGCATGACAACAGATGATGGAGCTGTCAACATCAGTTTGAATACTTGATGTCTTACGGTAGATAACCTTCTATGCTTTTAGTGATTGACCTGCACAGTACAAATTCAGCTGTCCAGAAATGGCAGCTTCCAAAGTCAGAGGTCTGTTGATCTTCAACTTCTCACAGTTTTGTCTCTGGTCTTCCTTTCAAGCCTGGTATACCTGGAAAGTCCTTTCCCACACGGGTTTGCCAAGTCATCAGTCTTTATGCATTGAAGCCCATCTGGAGGGACCTTGAGTTGTGCTGAGACTGCTCATTTACTATATTTAGACCTGAGAATTATCTGTGATTATGCGTAGACAACATACTCAAAATGGCACAAAGATGAATCACAGAATCACAGACCAGTTGGGGTTGGAAGGGACCTCTGAAGGTCACCTGGACCAACCCCCCTGCTCAAACAGGGCCACCTAGAATCAGTTGCCCACGACCACAGACAGGTGGCTATTGAATACCTTCAATGACAGAGAACCCACAACATCCTCAGGCGACTTGTTCACCCTCATAGTAAAATAAGTGTTTCCTGATGCTCAGTTTTTGCCCATTGCCTCTTGTACTGTCACAGGTCACCAATGAAAAAACCTTGGCTTGGTTTTCTTTACACCCTCCTGTCAAGTATTTGCATACATTAGTTAGATCCCTCTCTTCTCCAGGCTAAACAGTCCTGGCTCAGTCAGCCTTCCCTCACAGGAGAGATACTTCATCATCTCAGTGGCCCTTCGACTCATTCCATTATGGCCGTGTCTCTCTGGTACTGGGAAGTCCAGAACTTTAGGTGTGGCCTCACCAGTGCTGAATAAAGAAGAAGAGTCACCTTTCCCCGACCTCCTTGGAACACTCCTAATGCAGTCCAGGATACTGTCAGCCTTCTTTGCAGCAAGGACACATTGCTGGCTCCTATTCAACCTGGTATCCACCAGAATTCCCAGGTCCTTTTCTGCCAAGCTGCTTTCCAGCCAGGTGGCCCCAGCACAT
Source organism: Daphoenositta chrysoptera (assembly GCA_013397915.1). NCBI lineage: Eukaryota > Metazoa > Chordata > Aves > Passeriformes > Daphoenositta > Daphoenositta chrysoptera. The sequence continues at coordinate 349,933 of VZRO01007525.1, read as the reverse complement.
ATTGGTGCATGGGGCTGTTCCTCCCCGCTTTGAATCTTCCCTTGCTGAACTTCATGAGTTTCCTATCAGCCCATGAAAACCATCTCCACATCATGTTTATATTTTGGTTGAAGCAGAAGGAACTCACCTGAAACTAAACTGGGCCTCTCTGTAGCCAAAAACCATGAGATTATATATTTTGAGCTAAACAGTTAGAGCTACCGAAAGAGCCCTAAGCAACTTGTTCCTCCTGCAAGGGCACACGGAGATAGGTCTGTCACTCACATGCCACTACTTTAATAGCTTATGCAGCTATTAATCAGCTTATGCAGATTGTGAAGAGTTCACAATCTGACAAACATAGGAAGGCAGAAGACAGAAAGAAGAGTTTCCAGGAGACACATGTGAAAGCATAAGCAACATGTAAACAAAATCTCCAAATCTGTAAGAGTGGCAGCATTTAAACAAACAGAAAAAAGCAGTTTGACCTGTATCAGAGGGATGTGTCATTGAACACAAACGCGGGGACTGGTTACCTTACAGAGTCAAGATATCCTGTTATTGCATGTGAATCTTGAGTTTCCTTTACCAGGTCTGTAGAATTCGTAATAAAGCTCCACTTGCTGACTGTAAATCTGTGCAGTGTAATCTGCCTGCATTGTGATGTTTGTCATGATAAAATCATTCTGGGGTAATTTTCTTATATGGTATCGCACTGACTTGCTTCACACAAGATATCTGATTGGCAAATAGAGGCTGTGCTGTGGATTTCAATACAAACATGGGTTACGTGAACATATTGACTAAAATAATCTCCCAGCAGAGAGGGACCCATGGGATTTTGACCTTTCCAGTCTCTATCCAGAAAGCTTTCCAAAAAATACTTCCGATTCCACAAGATGAAATAGCTTTTGCTTCAGCTGGAACACCCCAAATCAGTCCTAGTTCATCTACCTTCCAATATGCTTCCATCTCTTTTACCACATACATCAAAGAGAAGCTAAAGTAGCCTTCTGTGAAATCCATCCAGCAAGACCTTAAAGTCAGGAAAGACCAATCTAACTCCCAATCTGTCTTCATATGTGCTGACATGTTTCTCCAATTATCCTCTGACCTCAGACACACAACAAAAATACAGAACCCTGTGCAGGAATTGCTTTGCTGCTCCCAGTGCGCATCTGACTGAGGCTTGAGCCCTGTGCCTTGCCCTCATGAGCTCCTAGCTCATGCTTTTCTATAGAAATTAGATTACACTTGAACGTACCTCTTAGCTACAAAATGGAAGGCAATAAAAAGAAAGAAAATGGTGCTAGATTGTGAATAGCCTGCTACTCCTGTGTAAAGTCAGAGCACTTTTTCTGAAACCACCTGTTATTAAGTTTACAGTTTGAATTTGCAGGGTTCAAGAAAAGCAAGTGACCCCTGTAGCAGCAACTAACATCATGTCCCATGGATTAGCTTACTCTTCTGTGGCTTAGTATTTCCCTGGCTTCACATCTACCTTGCATTTCCAAGGCAGTTCAACCACCTGCAAGAGGCACAACTCTTGTCTGTCCATCTGCTTTAGGAGACAAGTGAGTGAGGATCAGAGTGCTCAACAGTTTAAAAGAGCCTGTAAACTGAGTATCAAATGAAAACAAGACCACAGGACAATATATGTAAAAAAGTCTCATAGATCTGCACTCCAGGCACAAAATCCAGCTTTGTCTACTCTGAATATAAAACTATGAACAGCCATGCATTGCAGCAATGACAGGTGGAGAAAGATCTGACCCCTCTGCCCAGATGTGGAAAAGGAAAATTTTGCTACTTCTACCAGGAACCTTTGGAAGTGATCTCTATTCTCAAAAATGCTTTTCTAATGGGTCAGGGTCAATGAAGATTGATTTAAGTCACAGCTGTTTCAAACATCAGCTTCCATCGTCATTTAAACCGAAAGAAACCTTGAATAAGTAATGAATTTTAACCTGCATAGCTTTTGTACCCTTTACTCAGCTTCCCTCTGTAAATAATTAACACATCTTTTTGTCAGGCCAGAAGAGAATCTGTTTCTATACACTCAGTCATCTTTTGTTGTTGTTTTCAGCATGTCAGAAAGCAGTGCATGATATGGGTTTATTTTGTTGGTTTTTTTTTTAATTCATGGTAACTGAACTTTGGTAGAAATTGGCATTCAATCAAAAGCCACAAAACAACATTTCAAAACTATACACTATTAGTTACATAGTACTATGTTTAGTGTGAAGTATGAACAAGAAAGGGGATGGTTTCTTATCAAGAAACCATAATAATTTTCATTTTAAATGAATTTATTTAATAGTGGCAATATTACCTGTAGTTAAAGAACTGAACATTTCTGATGACCACACTCCTTAAAAATGTAGAAAACGTCACTCTTATATGCTAATACCTCATTTTCTATGTGCTCAAAAATAGAAAGCAAGTCTGTCTGCTTTTTCAGCTGCCAGTTTTTCAATACTAAATAAAATAGGTGTTGATAAGAACTAGAGGAATAATCTGAAATGAAAGCTACTGCTGGTATAGGGTTTCAAAAACTGGTTTAGTCTTTCAGTCAACTTTGCTTCCAGCTGCTAAGTCTTCCACCAGTTTTTTTCCTTGCCTTCATTACAGAAATTGACAGAAAGTATCCACTCCTTGAATGTTTTTATTTAACTTCCATTTTCAGAGATTATAGTCATGAAATTTGTTGTGAAGACTTGGAATGGGTTTTGTTTTTCAAAAGAAGTTAAATAGAATTAAATTAAAGGGTATCTTTATTTTCTCCTCCAGCTTAGAATGCTAATTAACAAGTAGCAGAAATTGGAGAGGACTCTCTTGGCAAAGCATGAAGGAATTCTAGTAATTCTTTATGTTGTACTTAGTCAAGTTCTTTGCCTTTTCAAAAATAAAAATTATTTTCACTTTCATCTTTATTTTAAAAAAAGCCCATCTCCATAGTAGTTGTGCTGGAAGGGCACAAAGATAACAGAGCATATGCTATAAGGATTCACACAGCAGTAGCAATGGAACAATATCTCTTCATGCCATGGTCAAAATAGCAGCATGAAATGAGTATCACATGTAAATTCACTCTGCTATATAACAAACGAGGAAAAATATTTCCATAAAAAGCAGCAACCTGGAAGTAACAGTAAAGACATTAGTCCATGCTGGTTCTCTAAACACTGTGGTCTGTAAGGCTCCTCTCTCACTGCCAGAACAGCACTGTTTCAGTTTGCTCAGGTGTTTCTGTCCCAGGCATAACTGTGATGATTTTGCAGTCCTACCTCACAAGTTCCTGTCTGTCCCTAGTAGTAGGGACTGCTTAGGTGAGGTTACATAAGGGACAACAAAGCCTGTACTGCATAGTGAGAACAAAAGTAATGAAATAAATAATTTTTTGCCTAAAACACTAGAATTTTTAATCACTGTTTTACATATAATTTTACTAGTTGAGGGATCTCACTTGCTTAACTTATATATCTGACATTAAAGGACTGGCTGTGGCCATAAAAAGCAGTTTAGAAGCTTTAAAAGGCAGGTATGATTGGGAACAGAAGAGGGAAAAGTCCAACTGATAGTTCCATTATGCCATTATTAACCAAGAGAACACTGTAGGTTGTAGTTGCTCAGCATGTGTGAGAAGAAAAAGGGAACACATAGATGAAAGACCCCATGAGTTTTTTCAAATGAAGAAAAATAATCAAAGTTGCATACATAAAATTTCAATACCTAGCATAGTGAAGTAGCAGTACTTAATGGAAAATGACACTTACTTGTTTCACAACATTAATGGAAGGTGTAAAATAAAAATTCCTACCGTTTATTAATATGAAGAGATAAATTTACTTCACAATTTTTTTGTGGAATGTTTCCTGGATGCACACATTATTTGATCCTGAGATGCACCACTACTTTCCCCCTCCAAAAAAAAATGCCATCAGAATCACTCTGGCATGTGTCCAGTACATTTTAGACACCAAATGATACCTCTGTGATGACCTCTAACACTTTTCTTCCCCTGGTCTATTTCTCTAAAAGTAGGTAGGGCAAGGCTTGCACCATCCTTAGCACTGAGAGAATGAAAGCAATTTCCCTTTACACAGTTTAAAATAGAAATACAAACCTTGCCAGAATGATTTGAAAGCATTGGCAGATGGATAAAATATTTCTGAATCTGCATCGTGTAACATTTGGCAGCTAGCATGAGTACTGAACAGCTGACTTTTATGCAATGACATTATTAATTATATCTTCCTTGCCAAACAAGCACCGTAACTGAGCCTTTGCAGCAGTGTGTCATTAGGCAGCTCATGCATGTCTGCTGAACTGCTCATACGGTAAGTGATGGAGCTGTCCTGGCCCGGGCCTACTAAAAACACCAGCCTGACCCAGCCAAGCTCCCATCTGATTGCAAGAGCTACTATATATGGGCCAAAGACAGTGCAGCAACCAGAAGGGGGTATGTTCCGCCTGTGTCATCAGACATGGGACAACAGCCATTCCCAACATTATTCCTGGCTTGCCAAGACCACCAACAGCGCAAGACAGTCATTCATGCCTACTGACTAATTTGCATAAAATTTGCTCACAGGCTGACATATCTTCATTTTGGACATTTTCCATTCAAGGAGTTTTTTTTAAACTGGAATCTGCAGAAGCATCTCAAAAGCCCATGTATGCCTGCAGGCATATATTAACTGAGCGCAGATTTGCACAGTGCAAAACTAACTCAATGAAAAGCCAGCTCTTGTTTCAGGAAACAGAAGAGCTGACAGAAGCCATCATGTCTCTAATCCTAACTGCCTTAAGCCTCAATTTTGTGCAAACTCCGTGATCCTTCTCACTTCAAGCCAACATCAGAAATATTGGATAGATGTATTAGATAGATGTGTAAGTGTCTGCAACACTTATAATTCAAACAAAATACTCACATATTCTCTGTTGCAAATCCCAACAGCCACTCATGCGCAGCAGCCATGTAAATCTATCCCTTTGACTTCCCTGTTTTACACATCGAAGCTCTCAGGAGTTCTGCTGACTCCTGGAACCCAGTTGCTGGTGTTTCACACTATTTCACACAGAAATTCCTGAGGGAATTTCATCTTGAATCTGACTATCTCCCTTCACTTCCACACTAATTCCCTCTTAGGCAGTCAAAAAAAGCAGGTGAGAGGCAGCACAGATTTGATTCCTACTCAGGCAGCATAAGATCCTAGCCAGCCATTTGCCTTGAAATCCTTTGGATCATACATAACCATGGTGGGGTGTTTGCTGTCCTCCAACAGACATCCTACTGTGACAAGACTCGGCACATCCAATTATATTTCAAACTTCGTGAGCAGCTCCACAACTCCATAAACCGGACTAATTCTGACAGCAGCTTATTGAAACAGGCAAATTAGTAAACTGGATTGATGCAAACTTCATAGAGCCTTGAAGTAATCAACAAGTCACTGTTAAGTTCAGTTTGTTTTTGAGTAAACCATAAGCATGCATATTTAGATGAATGATAATGTACTGGTATGAAGAATGGCACAAACCATCGTTGTCACCATCATTGTCGCTATCATTTCTATACTTAAACATAGAAAATACGCAGAATTGTTCTCACTTTCCAAAGCTACAGATGGAACCTGTTTTGAATATGCAGCAGTGTTGACTGTCACCATGGGGTACTCATTTCCCTCTTGCTCTGAAAATTTATCCTGCTTTATCAATGGATTTCCTTAATTTTTTACAATTATATTCAAGTATACGACAACTTAACTGAGTTCACAAGCTCTCTGTTCCATGTATTTCATGGGTCATTCCCAGCACTGCATGGTAGCTTTCACTCTGCATAGTGTTAAAAATTCAAGTTGTAATAGGAACCAATATAAAACAGAAAATTAGAGCAGCATCTTGCATAACAGGAGGACAGAGGTACAGAGACTTCTGCCACTCATAAGCCAGTTGTTACTGCTCTTGTATGTTCACAAAGAGAAACTGCTTACACACCACAAAGAAGACCCTACCGTATATTTCCAGAGGAGAAGAAGCACCAGTGAGAAGCAGAAATATCATGGCAGGAGGCAGGGAATGCCAGTTCTTTGCCAAAACATTGGCATTGACCAAAACAGCAAGAGATGACCATCCACCCTATGTTGTGAACAAGGCTCCAGAGCCACCGCAGACAGATGAGGTTTACATGCATCTCTGAATAAAAAGCTAAACTGGCCCTGGACCTTCCACGTAGCAGAAAGCACCAGAAAAAGTGTGGAAAGAATGCACCACGACTTCAATTACTTTTTACCTGTCAGGGTCTTTTATTTTTCAATGACTTCTTACCTGTTGTGGTGGGCAACTGGAAATTCTGCAATACCCCAAAGCGACAATCCTGGCCAAGGGAATGGGCAGGAGTGCTAAAGGAGCACTTGCCTTAGAGAGCTTTTCCCATAGACCCTCAGGTCTGACATTTCCCTACAGATCCGTTGAAGGCATAAATAAAGGATCATATGGAAGCTGTTAAACTGTTCATGTCTAGTAAGGTGCCCCTGTTGAATGGGCAACACTCTTTCAGGGGCTGAACTGATAGAATGTGAATTAAAACAATTCAGTAATGGCTAATTATGTCACTTCACACCACTCCAAGTTAAGAGTGATCTTGACTTCCTATGTTCAAAGGATTTGCCTAGGAAGTTAGTAGCATGGCCCTAGCCATAGGAACTGTATACTTTATTATCATGATTAAACTTTATCATCAAGACTCCTCTTTGGGAATAGGGCTGACAAGAACCAGACCAGTGTCTGATAATGGTTTTGCTGTGTTATTACTACATTTTTAATTTGCTATTTTGAAATTACATTCACATGCTGTTGTAAATGGCTTTGGAAAATGCTGAAGAAAAGCAGCAGTATAGTTCTAAACAGAGTTCTTATTGCCTAGGTTCTTGAAATGTGTGACTTCAGTTCTGGAATTACTAAGCCACAGTTTCAGTTCAGAAAGGTGGAACAGAGTAATCTGATGAAATGAATGAATGAATAAATGAATGAATGAATGAATGAATGAATGAATACACTGTGTTTCTGTTAAACCTCCTCCCCAGTTGCAAAAAACCAGCTATTTAGTCTTAGCTAAAGCAGTTCCATGTTTGGTCTTAGTCTGGGAATATTTTAGAAACCAAACCTAAAAAAAAGAACTCTATGATTCCAGCTGGATGGGGAAAAGTGAAGGCAGACATTTAATCCTGACAATGTTGTAGCATTTCCATACAACACAAAATAGTCCTAAAATATGAAAGTAGACCCACATAACTCTTATGATGTGGGGAGGCAGGGGGGGAAGCATTAATACTAAATTGGTATTAATGATTCCAGTATAATATAGAAGTCCCTGCTTTCAAATTTCAAGGGAAAAAATGGTTACTAAGCAAGGCCTTGAACACGTATTAAGACAGCATCTTAATGACCACTTCGGCAGACTCTCTTTGTTACTCAAAGAAAAATTTAAGAGTCACAAATAAGAACAGCATGCTCCATGCTGCAGCTCCTTTCCTTGCTCATATAAAAAGTGAAAATGGCAAGACTGTATGGTCTTCTGTGGAAAAACAAAAAAAGATCTGTTAGCACAGCCTGCTGGTTTTCAAATACAAAATACAAATACAAAAACTACAAATAAAACAAACCTTACTTTTTCTTTCTGAAATATTTTCCCTTCTCCCCTTTTGCTGCCCCCCTAAAGAAGCTGTAGCCTATGATGAGATCACTCAGCCTTCTCTACTCCAAGGTGAACAAACCAACTGACATCAGCTGCTTCTCCTAAGTCTTGCCCTTGAGACCTTTCACCATCTTGGCTGTCCTCCTCTGGATACACCCTAATAGTCTGAAGTCCTTCTTATACAAAGGCACCCGAAACTGCCCCCAGCACTGGAGGTGAAGCTGCCCCAGTGCAGAGCAGAGGGGACAATACCCTCCCTTGCCCAGCTGGCCATGCTGTGCCTGAGGCCCCCCAGGACACGGCTGGCCCTCCTGGCTGCCAGGGTACTGCTGACTCACGTTCCACTTGCCGTCCACTGAGGCCCAAGGTCTTTCTTAGTCATGTTGCCATTCTTGCTCTGCCCAATTTTAAGCAACACAAAAAGAGCAACGTAATTGCTGTGAAGAAATGCAACCCAAATGTCATGGCAGAGGCTATATAGCAATTACGTCAAGCATGCGGCAGTCTTACCCTCAACTTGCCATTTGTCTCCTGACATGTCATATGACCTTGGACTAGTCAGTTCACAACCTGAGCTAAATGTATTGCCTTCTTTGACCTGTAAAACTAGATGATCTTTGAAGCAGCAAAGCATCTTCCTTATCACTCTATAAGCATGTTGACTGTCTCAAAGATTTAACCTACTCCCTCAAAGCTGTACAAAACCAAAGTACAGCTGCAGATAGGCACATACGTGGCTGACCATTCTGTGAAGCACTGGCACCTTCTGTTTATTCCTCATTCCCTTCCACTCACTCTATGCAGAAGAAAATCCAAGACACTTTTCAGTGCGCTGGTTGTACAATGATAGCACAGTCTAGGCAAGTTGCCTCTGGAACTGGGTACATGGGGCTCAAAGGAGGCAGGTGTAAAGCTAAACTGGCTCTAGACATGGGTTAGCAGGGCTTTGCTGTGTTATAAGTGGACTTAGTGGCACCAACCAACACGAACTTGGAGGTCTTTCATTCAACTTTATTGACCAGCGTAGCTTGCCTCCTGTTGGAAAATTCTTACAAAAGACAACTTGCTGAACAAAGTCACATTTTTGTGCAGTAATAATGTTTTTTCTGTCTTGCCCCTCTGAATGAAACATTTTCTATGCTGTTTTCCAAAGCCACTGTAAAGATTTCTCCATTCATTCTCTGCCCATGCAGAATTTTTTTGTGCACATGCTAAACCATGCACCTGCCAGTTGGTGTACAGCCGAGGTTAAACTGAACCACCAGAGACAGCTCTCCCACTTTTCTGTAACCCTTGCAACAAAGGTAGAAACTGAAAATGGTCACTAAGACTTTAAATTGAACAGCTGACACTAAAACATAAAACTTCGAAGGAACACAGAGGTCAGAAATGAAGCGGGTTAGCAATCATAAATTAAATGTGCTGAGATTCTTTGTTTATGCATGACTTGCTTTGTGCTTCACAAGAATTAGATCTGTCCAAGTACATTTATAAGGAGGCAGCTCAGGATTAATTTCTGGCTAAATGAATCCTTTCTTGGTGACAAGCAGTACGTGGTGATTTCTATGCGGCAGCAAAAATTTTCAAAGGCTATTTCCTTCATGAATTCCAGAAAAGTTTCTAGGGGAAGATGGCTTCTTATTTAATTTTCTAACAGTCCTTGTAAGAGGGTGAAATCATAAAATCATAGAATGGGTTGTGTTGGAAGGGACCTTTTAAGATTATCTAGTCCAACACCCATGTTTGAAATGTTTGAAGAAGCTTAAATATTTCTTTAATAAAAGTAGCAATGGCTCCCATTTAACATTACTGCAGTCATTTCACTGATTCCGTTGGCAAAAAGTCTTAAGAAACACTTTTTTAGAAAAAGATTAGTGTCCTTAGTAAACACAGTTTCAAAATTACTTTCCAAACAGTGTTAGGTTCAACTTTCAGATTAAATTAAGGCTTGTCTGACACCAGAGATCAGATGTGCTTTGTGCAGGGGAAAGCTGGCAGAAGTTAATTTTAGGAAGGAAGTATATTCAAATCCACCTTTCTAAACTTATTTCTGAACTAGTCTTTTTGATCTCATTGTCATACATATACATGCATGTGTGTGAAAGTGTCATACGTATCTGAAATGTCTAGGCCTAGAAAATAAGCTACACACATGACAAAGACTTCAAAACATTTCATTCATATCTATCTTAATTTCCTCATAAAGAAAAATAAACTGGCACAGTGTTTCCTGAACAGCAACAAACGACAGGTAGAACATTTAGATGTGACTATAATGGGAAAATTAGGTGATAAAAAGATAAGCATAAACGGTTTTCTTAAATAAAGAAGATAAAACTCTGGCTACAGTGAAATCAATGTTACAGCTTCTGCTGACTTAACAGAATCACAGAAAGGAGGAATGGAAGTCAGCCTTCCCTATTCTCTTCATTATAAGTGTTTCATGATCAAGATAGATAACACAAAATTCAGAGTACAAGAAAGAGATGGTAAGAGGGACAAGGACCCCACCTTATCACTGGCAGCAGGATCCAAGACATGCCACTGCCCCACTTCTGAACACACGGTTGGGTTTTCAAGCAGCTGTTTTTTAAGAAATAGATTAACTCCTGCTCACCACTTTTAGGAAAATATTTCTGGGGAGCCGTAAAAAGAGAAAAGAAAATCACTTTTATGCACCCAGCTTCAAAAATGTAGTTATCTATTTTCTTCAGGTTTTAGAGACTAGTGAGTGGAATGACCTTGCCCCTTGGCAGATTTTGGCAAGAAAGCCCAAGACAGAAATGCAATAATGTGCTCCAAGATCTTGACCTAATCTCTACTTAGCATGTTCCTGACACCTATCAAAAAGGAAAAGTCACACATTACCTTTTTAGTGCAACAACTAACAGCTAGACAAAAGCAAAAGCAGCTAAATGCAGACGTTTTAAATACAGAGACAGCAAAACTAGTACAGAATTGCTGATCTACATAGCCTGGGTTTGCTGTGATGTGGGTGCTTAGCTGCACTCAGAGAATTTAAAGCACTTTTGAACTATGGAGCATTGCCAAGTATTAGCTCAGATGTGTTAAATACATTGTCAGGTGGCTATACCCTGGTCAAATATAATAGAAAGTGACCACACATTTCCTACAGTTTGGAGCTTTGCAGCAAGAATGTAGAATGAATGAACTTTACACTATGCAACTGACAGAGAAGGACACCAACTGTTTCACTTGGAAAGTGTAACTGAAAGAACAGAACCTAATATATGATCCCTTTAGGCCCTGTAATAGCATTAAAAGCTACTGTAAGTAATGTAGAAACATATTCTGCTACACACAAGGACAATCCTCTAAATTGCTTTGCCTATGTTTTAGTTTATATCTTTACCCCAGCCCGTCATTTTCACTTGTGTAACTTCTCCCTCTCAGGGCAGCTGATACCCCTCCATTCCCAATGTGGCTGTTTAGAATATTCAGGGAATCAAATTAAAATAGATACTCACATCAATAGTTTGGATTTTCTGGCCCTAAATGCTAGCCCCTGCCTAGAGGTGCTAAGATTGGTACAAGATTTGAGAGGACCTTATTTGCAGTTTCCTAATTTTAGATCTTCCCTGTGGACTGTACAAGCAGCCAAGACAGAAGCAGGTCTTTGACCATGCTGTAGGTGACCATGCCCAAACCTATGGCTCTTTCTATGGGCAAAGATGTGCAAAACAGCCCCAGAAAGACCTGAAGAGCAAATCCTTTATTTTTTTTTTTCTGCCAACAAGATAGAAGAATGAAGATGTTTTACACAACTGTTTAGCTATTCACAAAATCCTCCCAAATTTTTTCTAGTCCCAAATGAATTTCTAGTAACAACCTGACATCTACATGAAGAATCAATCAATGAAGGGAAACCAGAAAGAGCAAGTCTCTTGCTCCCTTACGAGCATTAGAGATCGCTTGCAGACAAATTACATTAACTTTTTTCTCACTTAATGAATGACGTAAATGTACAACAAGAAGACAGAGAGAGAATACCAGCTGAGTTTTTCATGTTATTAGCACCTATAAATCTCAAGTTATGCACAATGCTAGTACTGTATCTATTAAAATAATCAATTTCACAGTATAGATTTGACGAGAACTATCACGTCGCTTCTGGACAAGGGATCAGGAATCTTCACCACTTCTCACAATGCCCTTCTATCCCTTACAATAGGAATTACAGCACATGAATATAAATCCCATCCATCTTTGGTATGAACACTTTAAATACTCAATCATTTAAAGGAAAAAAACACAGTATCTTTTAAAGGGAACACAGCCTTCCATGTCAAAATACTCGCCTTTTTTCCTAAGCCAGCCTTCAATTTTTTTTAATATTGGGCATTCCAAACTTTGTTTGGAATCAAAACAAACTGAAGGCAATCATGTCCTTGGTAAATCAGTCCTGATGTGTTAGTGGATGCAGGAACAAGAGAACAGTGTGACCTTCAAGACCTAGATTCTCTCCTCAGTGTGATGCTGGTCTGCTGGAGGGCCTGCAAGGAGTGATTTCATTCCCTGCAATTTGGTTTCTCCATTAATAAAATTGGTCTAAGAGCATTTAGCTTTTTCTGAAAACACTTTTTGATCTGCTGAGGAAAACCACTACAAAAATCAGTCTTGCTCACTTCCTGACTCTGTATTTGTACAGTAAGGGACCTACCTAGAACTCAATGGTTCTACATCAGTGAAAACCAAAGTAAGTCTGGTGATAGTAATCACTAGGAAAAGATTTAATCAGGACAGTCATTGCCACTTGATTGTCAAAACACAAACCCCAACCACCTGATATCTAGTAGTCCCTGCATAGGTTTACCTTACATTGCAGTATTAAAATTGAAACAGAATCAATTCATTCACTTCTAATCAGCAGCAAAGTTCTTCTAGGTAATCTGTCATCCACACAGCCATCAAGTCCAAACTTGCTTAGTAGCTCCATACAAGGAAAGTGGAATTGTCAATATCCTATTTTTCATTGGGAATTGGGCTGACTCCTCACCAAGTCTTTATACACAGAGGAAGATATAAATTAGATGGCAACAGATTTGTTGCTAACAACCTGGGTTAGATTTAAAACTATGACCTGCTGCACAATGCTTTATATCTGAGATGAGTAGTTCCCTTTTTCCTGCGTCTCAAGTGTAAAAGAAAGTATAATGGTGGTATTTCTTCACCATAATATTCTTTTCTTGAATTGTACATCATTACCTAGACATACATTGCCCTTTACTACCATACCCTCAGCCAGATGTCTGTCCCTATAAAAATGCTCTGGAAACAGCATCTACCCAAGACATATATTGATAACGGACACTTTGTATGTGCATAATCAGATCATAATAAAAGAAAAAAACACCTGCACACTTCTAAGTAGTATGTGGATACTTTTAAGTCTCCAAGGCCTAGCAGAGGACCAACAAACCACTCGGTTGGCTTATTACTGGTCTTCATTTTCACATTACTGGATGAAAAGTCCTATGATGGTTGAAGTGTGCACCTGCAATCTTTTCCATAAAATTTAGGAGACTGCAGAGATGTCTGCAGATTAAAACTGAAACATTATTCCAACAGGATAGTCCCAACACAGGTCAAGAAAACCCAAACAGCTGGTGTCCTTTTCCTGCCTCCTCTTTCACCCCTCTGTCCACACAGGCTTATACATACGTAATGAGTAAGCCATATGCTTTGTCAAGAAAAAAACCAACAAAAAATTAAGTTATCCCTGCATCTGTTTTGTACACACACAAGCAATGTGTGTGCACATAATTTAAAACTGAGATTACACTTTCCATTTCAGTAGATTCACACGGATGACAGGAGATTGCCATTTCAAAGGTCAACTAAATTCTTAACCATAGGGCTAAGAATATTTAAATGTCTAACCATTAATTCCTTCTGTTAACATCTGCTTAACTAATTCATGGCAAATGTGATGAGGAAAGTTCCCTTTTCTAACAGCTCCACATTTTCTCCTCAGCCAAGGAGAAAGTCAGAAGATTCCAGCATCTTCAAAGGCAATCAACAATAGCAAGCAACATCAGAATCATTAGAGTCTTAGTTTGTCAAAAGTTAATGTCTTGTGAAAAGTTATGTTGTGACATTTTGTTTTAAGAAAGAAAAATAATCTCAAATTTTCACCCTCTGCCTATATAATAAAGAATGGAAGACAAGAGCAAAAAAGATTTCTGTCAACTTTGCCAGTCTCCCTGAATTCTTGCAGCTAAAGCTGCTTTTACAGTAGTCCATTTATACACTAACTGATTAAAACTGAGTTACGTGATGGAAGTGATGTGCACCAGCTTTTCTAAGAGTCTACAAAACTGAAGGCTCCAGTGCAAGAATACTAGAATATTTTTTCCTAGTCACTTTAATGTCATTCTTCCTTTTATGAAATGATCAACTGCTGGCTCTTCTTGAAGATACAATCCTTGCAATCCCATATGTGTTCACTATGGTTTCAGTATCTGCATCTACAGCTCACTTGACACCTTGATAGTACATCCTTAGTTCTGTCTCTCAAACATCTAGTTTACACTAATCCTGTTACTAAAATTAAAGATCCTTGCTCACCTCCCCTTGTGGAGCAACTCATTGTTACTGTAGTGTATTAAAAAACCCAAAAGAAATGGAGAGCAAGAACAAAAACCAATCATTAAGCCTGTACTGTTTGCATTTCAATAGGGAGAAGAGCAAGAGAGACCCACAAAATGACTACACTTTGTTCAGTATTCTTTTCCACTGCACTTTAATAGTAAAACCTCTGGGCCACGCTTTCTCCCAAAGGTATTAAGAGGATATTTATTCCCCCTTGTTCCGTTAAGATCCCTCTTAATTAGTGTTATTTTAAAATATACACACAGGACCACTTTCATAAATTCAAGAGGACATCACGAGGCAAGCGCATGATACAGTGAAAGCATTGTTTCATAGCCAGTATGAGAATTCTGCTAGGAATGTCACCTTCATTTCTCCCTGGTAAAAGAACAGTGGTGCTGTAGGCTGACAGTACCTCAGTCGGCCATGGCATCTTCCCGTGTTAGATAACTCTGTGTCACGGAAGCTGCACTGCCACTGCTCATAAGAAGGTTCATGGAAACAGCCTTGGTCTAGTTTGCCCCGAACAGCAATTACTGGTGCCCAAGAAAACAAGAGGCTTTCCCTTATTACAGTCAGCACTGCAGGACTTAGCCAAGATCAGTGACTGAAGTACTCTGACGCTACCTCGCAGAGGGTGGGCAAATCTAAGTAGGATCAGAAGCCACCAGGCCATGGAAGTGAGGTCATATGGCAGTGTGAAAGCATGGGGTAAATTGCCAATCATATTTCTTACTCCAAGTTCAGCACCATAATTTCTAAGATTCTACTACAGAAGTACTGCTGTTCTAGATCAAATGTTAAGTCCCCACCACGTCAGTAGCTTGCCTTTGTCAATATGTGAAAACCAGACACATTCAAAGGAAGCCAAATAAGCAAAACACACCCATGGAAGTCAATTTTAAAATGTCAGCTGATGCCCTAGAGACAAAGGTCAGATTAAATCACAGAGTAAGTGAGATTTTTTACGGCTCTAAGATTTGACTAGTGGGTAGTCTTTTCACATAGAAATCCAAAGTATCTTCAGATGCTTTGTTGTTGATATCATCCTATAGCAGTCAATTCCACAACCAAAGCAAGTATCGTGGGAGCAGCATTTGAGAACTTTTTGGGTTTCAAGTGGCTTGCATACTGATTCTCCACACTTTACAGAACCAGATTAAGAGAAACTACAGATTCCCTTCTCTACCAAGTTTCACTATTTTGCATTCTGTTATAGTGTTATTTATTCAACTCATGTCATTTCATTATTCAACCTATTTCTATGACAAACGTAGTCTTCTAAGCAGTCTTCTCTGGCTCTTCGTACTTCTTGTGTCTCTTTGAAGCGAAGAACAGCAGAACAAGCTCCTCCCTTCAATGCCAAAAGTCCAGAAGGAAGAGAGTCTTTCACCCATCCTATCCCCATTACAGACGAAGCTCAAGCATGAGACAGCACAGCACAAAGACCAGCACAGCATCTCACTATGACATATTCTCAGTCAACCATGAGCAGTTACAACTGCAATGCAAATAACCTCTGCAATTCACCACTCCAAAAAACTCAGAGAAAGACAACACATTTGCTTTGAGCACAGACAAATGATCCCTAGCAGTTTTTAAAGGCCAGCAGCTTTAAAAAACCCCAGTTATGAGGTTAATCCATACCAAAATGGTATCAGACTGTTTCCTGCTCTTTTCATGAAGTAAAGCTGCTTGGCTTCATTTGCTGACATCCACTGAAATACGGAGAACTTTTTCAAGGAATTGGACAGTTTTATTTCAAGGTCATGTGACTGCCTCCCTGCTGAAGCCCATATATCAAAGCAGGCAGCTGCTAGCCTGAAAGCACAGCACAGCATCTATTTTCACATAGGAATTACTGTGTCGCTTGGCAGAATTCTGTTCTATATTCAGGGGGTGACATAAACCACAGCAATGAACCCTGGAAGCTGAGTCTCTCTCTCTCTCTCCCCTGCACTGCACTCAGAGGTGAAATACCAGCAAAACGAAACCTGTCCTATGCCAGGGAACTGTATGCTGAACAAGCATTCTCTCAGTCTTTCTCGGTCCTTTACTCCAGTAAGGAAAGGCTGGGCTCAGCTTCATTAATAATTAAAACTAGATATGCATAAATTATGTTCATGGAAATTATGGAGAGGTTAGGCTGAAGAAATTGAGAAATAATCCTCTAGCAATACATATTTCAAAATGCCATACTCAAAAATACTACTACTCTGTGCTAACATACCGTATGTTACTGTTTAATGATTCTATCTGCCTGAGCTACAAACTCTTAAAAGGATTAAAACAAATCTATTTCTCAGTTCTAAATTGGCACAAGTCATAGAGATAAAGCAGAAGAAAATTAGATTTTTTTTTTCAAAGAAAAGAGAGTTTTTGGCATTTCTCATCTTTTATTTAAAAATTACACCCATCTAATAAAAATGTACCTTTAAAATTGGGATATTGCCAAGGATCTTAGGCTTAACATTCAATCTAGTAATAAAACTGACAGATTGAAGGAGAGGACAGAAAAAAATTAAAGTGAACTACAATAAAGACAAATGGGAAGCTATTCACAGTGATTATGCCTTTTTAATGCACAAACACAGAAGAAGGGTTAACTGGCTTGGCAGATGTTCCACACAGACAGATCTTATTGGCCAGACTGGGACTAAATTGAATCCTGAATTTGAATGCCAAGATGATAATCTTCCCAAAATGGAAAATGGCAGTGTGGCACAGCAATCTCAGCTGATGACACACATACAGAGTTTATTCATTTATTCAAACATAAATCAATGTATCATGCTAGACTATTTTTTAAAGTTTAAGGGAAATGTGTGATAAATTGTTTTTCATTTCCTCTTTAGCAACCAAAAGGTAGAGGTCTTCTTGTTCTGACAGCCTGTTCACTAGCCAACATAAGCTGTGTCTGCAGGCTGATAGCTCAGCTTCCCAAATCCTGAAGCTGAAGTGCCTCCCTAGGCATTCATGCCTAGAAATCTCAGTAAATATTTTCCTTAAAAATCCATAGACGTGAAAATCAATTCCACAGTGCAACTAAGCTTACACTTATTTATTGTACAAGTCTCTGTATATTGCTTTTGCCCTGACCTTTCATAACTAATTTATGTATTATTCACTTCCTAGTCTTCATGTTTTGCCTTTCTTAATAAATTGTGGCAAAAGACCTGCATTTAGAAATTTCAGATTTTAATTTGTTTTTCCTTAAGCAAGTCTTTTTTTTTAAATCAAGCTAACTCCATGCTGAGTAATGCCAATGAATGTGGGGCTACAATAACAAAACAAATTTAGAAAGGAGAGTTGATATATGCACAGCTGAGAGGTCTATTCAGAATATGGAAGGCTTACTAAAAAAGAGAAAGGAAAATCTTATTTATCCCTTAGTCAGCAGAAACAGAATTAGGAATCCAGTATGATCAGGCTGCTGCAGAGAAGTTAAATTTAAGCTTTATTTTGTCCTTCGGACGTGAAGAAAAAGGAAATAACAGCAATTTCTGTCAAATAAGTGGTAGACAATGAGTGCTGGAAAACTTCAAAGCCATGATGACCTTGGTGACCTGAGAGTGAAAGAATTCTGTCATTCTGCAAAAGTGGGGGAGGAACTGAGTATCAGTGGTTAATAATTGAGTTTGAATGTTGGGCACATTCTGAGACATCTGTTTTTCCTAAGTGGTATTTTTTGACAGACAAAAAAATCCCAACCAACCAAACCCTAAGGTAAGAATCCAGGATGCAAAAAACTCCAAAGCGTTAGAAGGATTGGGAGTGTGTGGTCTTTTGGTCATATCCTTGGATATCCTGTTCTTTCCAGTACACAGTTAACTTCTAGCCAAAATTCAAGTGCTCACCCAAAACATTTTCCCAAACAAGCAGCCAAGCTCTTCACTAATCCCATACCCTGCTCTGGTCACCAGGGAGGAGAATGAGGGAGAAAAACACAATGGCAGAGGACTCTGTACCAGACTGTCTCCTATCTCCTCATCCCATAAATGTCTCACCCTTATCTCAGCATGGTACACACTGTTCACTAAAGGAGAGGAGCAGGGCAGAAGAAAAAAGCATCTTTCAGCCTTTCTGTGAGCAACCTGTACAAGCCATTTGTCTCAGCTTTGCCCAGGATTGTCTTTCACTTCCCAAAGCCCATTTCTGATGGTCTTGGTGCTAGTGCTGATGGTTCACTCAACTTGTGGCAACACTATCACATGTGAAAAGCCACCAGCTGACTCTGACATTTCAGCTTCTTCTCTGTCTTCACTATTGGAACAAGGTGACCTGTACAGCTGCCCCACTTAACAATGACAGGGGAAAATACTCTGCTGAAGCACTCCTTCACCTAAGTTTCCTGTCTTTCCAGAGTGGTAATTAGACAGACACCATACTCCGTGTTTTGCTGGGACTCTGTTCACCCTCAAGCAGTGTAGGTACATACAGCAAGGACTGCAGTTAAACCTCTTCAGCAGCTGTAGAGGACATAACATTATCATCCACTTTTTAAAAACTCAGTCCAACTTACTTCTTTGCACACCACCAAACAGCTGCCTTTCAGATACATGCTTCAGAAGTTCTTTACTATAGGGTTTAAATTACATATGAATTATTTCCAATGAGCAGCAACGACAAGAGAAGAGACAAGTCCCTTGCAGACCCTTTATCTTCCATTAAGAGAGTCAAAGGGACATGTTTTAATAAAGAGAGCTTTCCAGTTAAATTCCTGTGAATTATTTATGCTCTTCTCAGATGTTTAGGTACACATCCAGCCATTAGATTACACATGTGCATTATCAGCAAGAAATGGAGAATCATTCCTGCAGGGAACTGGAACTACTGCAGAGTCTAGTCAAGAAGAAAATGTAGAGCCAGACAAGTACTGCTCTCCCCTCCTAAAGTGTTCTCATTTAGAGTCTGCCTGCAGTACAGAATAAAGTTTGTTCATAAACCAGAATTTATGCACACAACTGTCATCATAATTCTACACCTAAAGTTATACTAGACATATGAACATATACTGTCTGGGCACAAAGCCCTCTCTTTCATGTAAATGACTGTGCTTTCTTATAAAACCACAAGAAGTTCTACATTTGGTTTTCTACCTGGTCTTTTTTCCATTTATCTTGAATAAGGAGATACTAATGATGTGCTAAGCAATAAATTTATGTGCCCTTTGGAAGAGAAGTCATTCTAGGTATAATGTCATATACTGTATTTCTCTCTGTGCATCTGACTTGGACTAAGGCAGAAGTGCTGTCTTCCTCTAGATGTACACCAACAGCACTGGCACAGCAAGTATAGAGTTCAGCTATTATACCAAAATACCACATCTTTTGTATCAAACCCTACCAGTGAACACCCATTGATAGGACTGTAAAGGGAAACAACGTGTGCAGGGAGTTGCAAGTTGAAGAAGGAAAGAGGGAGAGAGCAGCTAGAGGGAACACTGGGAATTGCCTAAGCTCTCTCAGGCTGCAATGGTCTTGACACAAGGAAAGAACAACCAAGTCTGGCCCCTTCATGCCAATAAGCATCCTGAGCTGTGAACGAATCAGTCAGCTACAGATGACAGCACACAGATCCGGGTACAGAGAAAAAGATCACTAAAAACATACGGCTCTTACAAGTGCCAGAGCTCAGCACCTGAGCCAACTGACAAAATTGTGAAGGAGTCTGGGGGCTTAAGGCAGAGCTGTGAGACACCCGAACTGCGAAGCTAACGTGAGTCACAGCCCAGCAATCTCTCCTCCCTTCCCAGCTTTTCAGTTCAAAAGCCAACCACAGGCTGAGATGAAGCAGTTGTATTTAAACTATCAAACCAATGATCAAGTGTTGAGAATGCTGCATGCACCTACAGTCCATGGCAGAGGTTTCTTTGTTATTAAGCTTCATGAGGGGGGGAAAAAGGGATGTGTTTGATGTTTCCAGTTAGAAAATGTAACCTAAAGGCATGCCAGCCTGTCTGAATTACTTCCTGGAGGAGCAACCTCAAGAAAACAATGGGAAAAGGATCATGTTGACCCCTTCCCTTCTCCTTCTGTATTCTCAGCCTCTTCCCAACCCCTTCCTCTTCTTTCTGCTCTTATTTTCCCTCCTTTTTTCTTTTAAACCACCCAAACCTGCTACTGCAGTCCTCCTACTACCTTACTATTGTGTTTTTTACTACTCTGTGGCACTCAACTTTTTCCGCTTCCCTTCCTGAATACTTCACTACAAGCATGTTGCCTCACTCTTCTGTCCCCTCAACACACATTATGTGACTGCTTTGCATAAGAGAGAATGAAACTGCCTGCCTTTTACTGAAATAATTAGCGAGTACACAGGTACCTGTGTTATTAACAGTTCTCAGACAGGACAGAGGAGATCCCAAGTGCCAGGTCAAGGAAAGGGAAGGAATTGCCACTAGGGAGTTGACAACTCTACCCTGGACAGAAAGGCTCCCTTGTGTCCCTCATCACAGACCTGGAGTTCCTTCTGAGAGCTACTGAACACATCCATGCTCTTCCCATAGTTACGGTGAGTGTCCTTTAGCTGCTTTTATTCACTGGAATTAGGAAAACATGTCGCAACAGCTGCACTGGTAGAATAACCAGAACATAAATACTGTCAGTGTTTAGCAAGGCTGAAATTAAACCACCTTGGACTAACAGACCTGAAGCAGAGTTCTACATGCACACTGAATCATGAGAACTATTTAATTCTGAAGTGTGACATACCACAGAGGGATTATTTTCTCTTCACCCACAAAGAAATAGTCTGAAACCTTATCTCTAAGACCAGTCTTTTACATGCAGATGATGTTAAATGAGAACTTCCCATACTGGTAGCAGAAAAGGGGCAAAACACCTAGAAAGCTGCTGCATACTGTCATGAATTACTTAAAAAATACCTGTCACAAATACAAAAAATAAAAAGACTTATTTTATGATACTAATACATTTTATGTGTATCTCTCTCCTCAGTCTTTTCTATCAGTACTCTATGGCACCAAAAGCTGCAAAACAAATAAAAAGGAAACTGGAAAAAAAAGCCCAAGACAACAACCTAGAGAGAGCTATTAAAAAGAAGTAAGAGGTTTGTATGGAACCTGTAATATTATTACCTAATTATTTTCTCAGTTTTCAAATACCAACACGCAAAGAACACATTTACAGTTCATAAACATGATTAAAGAGATTTTCTCAAAATTCATAGCTGTCACAGATGGCAACAGTTATACCTTTCAGCCCAACTGCAACAGCTGGCTGTGTGAACTACAAACAGCTGGATGGAATCCACTTTCAAGGCAAGCAGTAAAAACTGGACAGCCACACCACTAGTTTCTGAGAATCAAAAAGAATGCGGAGGAAAACATAAATCAGAACAAAGGAAAACTGAACTATTTCAAAACATATCTTCTGAAGAGCTTCAGTCTATCATCTCAAAAAGATGCCATAGAACAGTATTTATAGAGTAGACAGAAACACATTTGTGCAGGACATACAGCACTGGTGCATTCAGTTATGTATCTGGGAGGAAGATCACTCAGAATAAACTGCATCTGGGTCCATCACACCCAGCAAGAGTTATAGACCTCCACAAGATTTAATCTTATTTTAAGAAGATATATTTGCTATAATTAATGATGTTATTTTAATGTATTTGACTTCTGTCCTAACATCAGCAAATTAGATTTCAAGATAAAATTAGTTCTTACATCGATTCAACTTGAGTACTAATATTCCTTTAGTCATTAAAGATAATAACTCATGACAACAGACAACAGAAACATGCTCACCGGGTTATTAAAAAATCAATTTGTCATACATCTCATATGACCACATCCTATGTAAGTTAAGTACTACAATCACAAGGTAAGAAGAGAGATTAAACGAAATTCATCAAGTGCTTTACTTTGTGCCGGTGCAGTTTTGGGTGCCTCAATATATGCAAGATAGAAAATGTCCAAAGGAGAGTCATCCTTAGATGGTGAAGGGTCTGGAGGAGAAGCTGTATGAGGAGAGGCTGAGGTCACTTGGTCTGTTCAGCCTGGAGAAGAGGAGACTGCGAGGAGACCTCATTGCAGTCTGCAACTTCCTTGTGAGGGGAAAAGGAGGGGCAGATGATCTCTTCTCTGTGGTGACCAGTGACAGGACCCCTGGGAATGGCCTGAGTTGTGTCAGGGGAGGTTTAGGTTGGATACCAGGAAAAATGTTCTTCACCCAGAGGGTGGTTGGTCACTGGAACAGGCTCCCCAGAGAAGTGGTCACAGCACCAAACCTAACAGAGTTTGAGAAGTGTTTGAAACACGCTCTCAGGCACAGGGTGTGATTCTTGGAGCTGTCTTGTGCAGGGCCAGGAACTGGACTTGGTGATCCTTGTGGGTCCCTTCCAACTCCGGATATTCTATGATTCTAAGTACCTTCTCTACACTCATCTTTTCTTTGTTATTTCCTAAACATTACATTTAAATAAATCAATAAATAAATAACCAATGAAAATGCAGTGGACTTTTGTACACTGGAGTATGCATGCATTTCTCACACTCCTCTACTTCCATTATAAGCAGGATTTGTCTAAGTTATCAGATAATTATTCAGCCAGCAAATCCAACTGCCTCTGGCAATGGCCAATCGTATCTAGTTGAATACAAGCATATCCCTTACTGTGCAAAATTATCCCCAGATGAAAAGTAGAGTAGTTAGAAAACAGGCATTTAACAAGAAAACTGCGAACTTCTTTATCTTTGAAAGATGTTCATTAATAAATTTCAGAAGAAGATTTATCAAAGTAAGATAGTGTATGACATACTGAGCACAAAAGAAGGACTCTTATCCTGTACATCCTCAATTAGGATAATGAAGCCTTTGGGTTCAGTGGGACCACCTCTGCAAATAAAGACTCCTCAGGCAAAATGCAGGAATAAGTCCCACTCTCAGAACTCATGTGTTTTCTTACATAACTCACATTGCTGAACTTCACTGGAAGGTCATAAAAAACACCTCAGTATCTCTACAGAAAGCTGAATTTCCAGAATGCCAGGGGCCAGACCAGCTATTAACTCAGGACAACACTACTGCAATGCCAACTGTTAAGTGAATGGCTGCTTCCTGTAAAAAAGAGGCAGTATTTTACTTTATTTGTCTCCCTTACAATGCACACTACTGTTTTCACAACAATTAGATGCCAGAATTCTTTATCCAAAATGGATTTCTAGGGTACAAGCCTATCTCCATATGTTGAATCACTGTAGCATAGACTGCACTGTAACTAAAAAGTGCTTGGTGCTTCCTACCCAACAGTGTCAAGGGATATTTACAGCGATGGGATGTGTGGGAATGGTTCAAAGCTGCCTTTTGGGAGGCTCAGAACTGACATTAGGAAGCATGATTTTACTGAGAAGGTGGTCAGACACTGGAACAGCCTTCCTGCAGAAGGTGGCCAATGCTTCAAGCCTGTCAGTGTTTTAGAGGCAATTTGGGCAATGCCCTCAACAACCTGCTTTAACTTCAGGTCAGTACTGAAGTGGTCGGGCAGCTGGACTAGGTTGCTGTAGGTCCTTCCCAACTGGAACACAAGCTGGAGTCCTATGCCTGCTTTTTTCCCATTTACACCAATCAGTTGTGCCCCATTTCTCATTCTGGAGTTCCCCCTGACAAGCAGAAAAAGTAATACATTTGAAAGAGGTGTAGTGGAAGATGCACTGCACCTCCAAATGGGTGCCAACAGGCCTGGTATCTCTGCTCCAGGCCACTGTGCACTTGGCCTCAGATCCACGCAGCTCCATGCTTCCCAAGTGCACTTGAAGTGTGCAATAACCTGAAACATGACATGTTTCAGAAGAGCACTTAAAGGGCTCATAACTCCAAAATGATTCAATTCAAGCCTAAGACCCATACACATTCATAGAGTTACTCTCTGTTTCATAACACAGACTTAAACTGCACATTTTACAAGTTTGTCCAGAATGGGATTAAAACTTCCTTTTCCCAGGTGATTCTTCAGAACAATAAAGCTAGGCTACATACTAAATATGTAAGCTAGAGATAATGTATGGTATGGAAGCTGTCAAATAAATTTGGCATTCCAAATAGGTCATTTCAGGTACACCATGTAAGATAAACTGCATACTGAATTACACAAGTCTGACTGAGCACAAATAATGCCAGGCTGTTCTTATCCAAATGAGAAGCACTACAATTTAAGCCATTTTTTGTCAGCCTATTAGCTTGAATTTAATTGATATGGGTATGCTCATCATTTTACAAGTGACTATTTTACATTGATTATGCAATCAATGAAAGTTTTCTTGTGATTCAGAGTAATAAAAAACCCCATAATTTACAGTTTATACACCTAAGAAAAACCAGAAACTCAGAGGAGACCAATGCCCAGATAAAGGGATTACATTTAGCTAAAGACGTACCTGTACCTCAGTGTCCATGACACACAAAAATACTAATCATGATCAGGTCTGATGAACAGAAATACTGAAACTGATTTTACGTGCAGAAGTAACAAGCAGGTCTTGAAATGCACAAATCAAGTTAAAATTTAAACTGCTTGGTATGACTCTCTAAAAGACTAGTTAATAAAAGGGTAGTTACTCAACTACCCGGAATATTTGCATGTCATTACAATCACTGTATCTTAGGAAGAATATTGCTGCAGGAGCTAGCAATCGAGATTACTTAATTTTGTGAATCTGTGTTGAGGAAGTTGATTATTCAGATGTGGCACTTACAGGTCTGAAAAACGAAAAGCAGCAAAATGTGGGAGATGAAACAGACTGAACAGAACGCAGCAGACCGACATAAATAATCAATTTCAGATGGTACCTAGTTTAATCATAAGTTGAAATACAGACAGTATTTCTGAACTCCGTAAATAAATACATCTTAAACAAAGTGAATAAATTCATTTGCTTTTGACCAAGATCCCTTCTCTTCTCCATAACCAAAAAATATTTCCTTTTTAATAAGGTTGCGTGTTCTAAAACTACATGACTTTCTCATCCTCTGCAGTGCTTAAGGTTTCAGGCTACTTTGACAAAATATAGGAGTACAGCAAGATAGAAAAAATGAAGAGCAAATGATGCACTTTTAAGCATGGAGATTGTGTCAGCACTGGCAAAAGACACACCTGAGGAACAGATGGGTCTTTCAAGCCACTGGTGACAGATGGAAGTACCCAAGAACATCAGAGAGGCCTGATGGCATCTTTCAAACAGAATAAATTAAAAAGTTTCTGATTAGTCTCCTACTTGGATTTCTCTCAGTTTTTAATTTTTTTTTTTTTTTTTTACTTTTAATAATAATACTTATAATTAAAAACCAGGAATCCTTTTATTGATTTACAGGTCTTTCAGTCATTCCTTCAGAGCTGTCTGAAGTACAGCAGGAAGGAATGAAGCCACATTCCATTCAGAACACCTACATTCACAGAGAATGTTTTCACACAATTCTTATCTTGCTTTTGGGGGGTTTTTTAATGTCCCCGCACAACTTGCCAATTTTAAGTGTGTTTACTGTTTGTCACTTTTTATTCTCAGTTCAGAATTTTTGCTGAGGCAATGCTTCAGCTGATAATTAAACAGTAAAAAAATCCCTGGGCCAACAGCATGCCATTATTTACACAGAAAGATGCACATTCCCCTCAAAAAAATTATGATTTTCCATTGCGAATCAACCTCCCCTTCCTCCCATACCCATCAAAAATGTCACTGACTTATCTCTAGACATGTTAACTCTATTAACCAATAAAATCCCTCCTTTCTTTACTATCCCTCCTCTGAACTAACACGGGCACAAAATGGGGATTGCATCTTTAAAAGGAAAAGCAATCATTATTGACTGCCACGCTTTGCATTCTGCTCTGTGTTTTCCCTGCACATTATTAGAGACGGGAAGCTGGCAGGCCAAGTGGAATGGTTCTCCAGATGAGATCCAACCCGAAAGCTGAAATAAAACTGGACACTAGATAAAGAGATTGCACATCAACTGTGAAGATCATGTTTGGATTTTCAATTTATTTGGGGAATGAGAGGCGACTCATTTCACAGCAGAAGTTGTGCACTTAGCAAGTAATTTGATATTATTTTTTATCTCTACATTTGGGACACTATTCAAAACCTCCCAAACTTCACAGCTTCTACAAAACATGATGTCCTGGGGAAAGGACAGATGTATCAGATGATGTTCTAGAAGCAAAAGCAGATGGAATAACAAAGCAATAAATGTATTTTCATGGATATAGTTCACACAGTCAGAAGGGGGAAAACTGCATCGATATTGAGACTATATAACCAGTTAATGGGAAGCGTTTTCTCTAAACAGGATGTTTTCCAAAATTTTCGCAGGAACTAGGTATCCTTAGCTACTCAGAGTCACTGAGCAGGCTGTCACTGCAACAATGTCATTAACAACCATGTAAAATATAAAAAGATAATGTCATAATTTATAGCATAAGAGCAATATTGCTACTGCTGATCTGGGATGCAAAGCCTGCTTCCTACAACCTTCAGTACCATTGTATCCAGCTCCATCCTTAGAGAGATAAAGTAGCAATGGGTGTAGGACAGATTTAGCATTTTAAAATAATCTTATTCTTTCACTTTTACAGTCCCATTTGCCTGGCAGAATGCCACCAGAGAATGCAATTTAATACAGTCATTGCTGTCACAAGACGTACTAGATTGCTCTATCCATGGACTGTCTTCTATATATAACTGATAAGAGCTTGCATAATTAAGGCTGCATTTACAAGTCTCAGCTATGTAACTAACAGCTCTTTGCAGTGTGCTTTCATTATATATGAAACTCAAGCATCCCTCACAACAGTAGTTTTTCTTCTCCAATAATGTTTTGTTGTTGTATTTAGAATGACCTTCAATGTTAACAAGGGCTCTAGATATAAAACCTGGTGTAATTTCTTTGAACTTCTAATATTAAACTGCAGATGTTTTCTTCATACAGAAGAGAAACAGAATTTAATAGGAGCGTTGAACAAGGAAAAGTCTGGTTATTATTGTTATTACATCCTGGATTGTGAAGCAACTGCAGACTCCTTTGCCTGAGACTCATCAAGGAGACCATCTCACTTCCCACACCGCACAAAAAGAAGCTGTCAAAAAGAGGAATACCTGCAAAGCTACCATTAAAGAGTGGATTTTGTGCACAGTTGTGGTACTTTTATTCCCAGAGGAAACCAAATGCATCGAAATGTGACAGAAGACTTTCTCCTCCCAGGTAGTAAGAAAGTAGTTATAAGAAAAAATTCTGAGACGACAAATATAGGAGGTACAACTGTATGTTTTGCCTATAATTCAGAGGGCTTTCTCCATCAAAGGAACTCCCGTTCGTGTGTTTCAGTTGTGAACTTGGGTAGTAATCCACAAAATGAGACAAAGCTATTTCGAACCATGAAAGCTAAACAGACTCAATTAATTTATAACCTCAACTTTAGAATAGTCCAATTTTCTTCTTGCCTGGTACAGGACAATGAAAATAAGTTAGGTATTAAAGGTGGTCAGACTTTACAATCAGTGTTGTACAATCAGTTTCCAATCACAGTACCTTTGCAGGAGAAACAGGCCACTTATCAGGTGATTAAGTGATTCACTAAAGGTATCTGTTTAATTAGAAATAACAGTTGCAGGATCTGAGGTATTGTCATGGGTTAGAGCTAAGTTGATTGCAATTTCTCGAT
The DNA here is from genome assembly GCA_013397915.1 of Daphoenositta chrysoptera. Lineage (NCBI taxonomy): Eukaryota > Metazoa > Chordata > Aves > Passeriformes > Daphoenositta > Daphoenositta chrysoptera. The sequence goes on along the minus strand of VZRO01007525.1, from coordinate 321,960 downwards.
CCAATTATGCTTTTCGAATTCGCGTATTTAATCCTGCGAGAGGCATGGAAACTTCCTCTTTTTGAAACCCAGCTCCTGCGGGGAGGAGTGGGGGGTGGGGGGGAATAGCTCTGGGCCCAGCCCTGGGGGAGCCGGGCCGAGCTCCCCTCCCCCAGTGCCAGGGCAGGGGTCCCTGGCATGCTGCGTGCCCCCCCCCAAATCTGCAGGTAGCTAAAGAGCTCTTATGGGCTGCAAGGCCGAGATCGCCGAGTGGCTCCCAAGATCCGGGAGGGGCTTCCCCTCCCCTATTCCACAGGGTCCCACGCAGACCTGGCAAGAACTGATTTTCCATTTTCTCAGGCTGAAGAAACTATTAAGCAACTGGCAGCATCGAAGGAGAAGGGCTTTTCCTTCAACGTAAGCTGTTCACCATGGAGTTAGAGTCGGAGGAAGAAGGAGAAAGTAAGTCAGGCGAAACGGAACGGAAGATGACGGAGGAAAGAAGAGGGTGGAGCCTCGGGCCGCATGGAGCTTAAAACGACCCTTTACAAAACGTGGTAAAGAACTGTAATACCATAAACTGTTCTTTTATCCATTTAAAGGACATGGGGGGAAATTGAGAACACCCCATGCTTGGATGTTCAGTGCAATGGACTGTCTCCGAACGGACAGGACTGTTGCAGGTGGCAGTTCAGAAACCACGCCGAAGCAGAGAGGAGACCTCTTTCTTTTCCCTTGAGTTTGGAAAGACCTTTTTAAGAACTCTAATACGGACCAGAAATTCCATCTTTTTTACCCTCCTCACTCTCCTGGGCAGCCTGCACGGAGGCTGCATTCCCCGGTGTGATAGGGGATGGAGGAGGGAGGGGTTGCTGGCAAAGAAAGGAATGGTGTTTTTCCTTTACTTTCTTAGTGTTTGTTTTTCTTTTAATCCTACCTAGTAATAATAAACTATCTTTATACTCTAAAGTTTCTGAGCCTGCTTTGTACTTCTCTCCTAATTCATATCTCACAAAAGCAAATAAATGAACTAAACCACTACACAAATTGGTGTTTCCGCCCAGGAACCGAACTAAACCCACTACAAAAAAAAGCCATGGCTTTACCATTACCCAAGACTCTGCTGAGTAATGGTAAAGCAGTATTTATTCTGTTCAGCAGTATTTATTCTTCTGTTATTTCTAAGAAGTTGGCAATAAGCACTAAAAATACCCTGAAAATGAGCACTGGGTCTTCCAGGAAACTTCTGCAGCTGCTGGAACAGAATTCAGATCATGGGTTCTGCTTGATGGAGCGTTAGAGTTATGCAAGGGCTTTACTTCCAGAGGCTTTCAGGACAAGTTCTGGACAGGTTATACTTTGCTCATTTTTAAATAATGTTAGGAATAGTCTATGAACCTCAGATAAGTGTGCGCCATTTTGACCCTATACATATTCAAAGCAGCTGGAAGTCAAGTGAATTGAATTCTCCATTCTGCAACTCTATTGATTGTCCAAGAGCCAGTAAGACAGAGAGTTCTTCTTCTGCTTCCTTCCCCCGTCCCCAGAGGTAAAATGCAGTTTGAGTGTACATAAATAACCCCTGTACGAAATTTGTGACTGTCGTCCAACCACTTTGCTTTCACTTCCTATGGCATAAATTCCTACTGTCACAGAAATTAAATACTCCATACTTAGAATAATATTAGAAGAGCACACAACACACTGTACCTTACAAGTGACTTACTACTGACTTGAGTGCACGCTGAGACTTTAAAAAGATGTTAAAATGAGACATCTGTTGTGAGTACCCAGGTAACCTCAGGTAGGTAGTGTAATTTGCATTTATTTATCAATCTAGATACTTATATGGCTCCCTCACTGTGTTACTAAGGCATTGCACAGGCAGCAACGAATTTTCCCAGGAAATACCCCTGCAGAAGATGCAGAATTATCTCCAGGTGAGAGATGAAGGACAGATATACAAAGGAACAGAGTGCACTGCTGAAGGTCAGTCTGAAAGTCTGAAACAACCATTGAAAGTCTATGAAACAATAACCAGACCAGAAGTCTCCCAAAATCAGACTGGCTGTGACTCCTCCCATGCTTGTCCTTCCTCTTCAAAAATCAAAAAGAAACAGTAACATGGCCTTTTGTCTCTCAAGCTTGAGAAAATATTATTCCCTCTGACTGAAATAAACATAAAATGTTAAGAATGCTGAGATTTTCTGTGTCATGCAACTGCAAATACCTTAGTGTGCATTTATCCCCAATATTCATGGCAAAATGCTTATATGATAATTATACTAGCAATCCCTACTGCTGTTAGTGGTAGCTGTGAGAGATGAGTAACAGGCTATTTTCATCATACAGAAATAATTCTGCAGCAGCTCATACTGAGTTTATAGCATTTGGGAGCAAAGACGACATCAGTCTACAATTCAGGAGTTTGTTAAGAGTCCTTGCTCTGAATGATCAATTTTCATCAGCTTTAAATCCAGGCTGTGTGTATGTCAAACCTAGCTGCTTCCTAGCAAAATCTATGGAGATGATTTGAAGAAACATAGGGATGAGAGGAATTAAAATCTAACAAAACAGTTGTATGCCAGAAACCATCCATTTTTTTCTTTTTTCTTTTTTTTGGGGGGAGGGTGGGGAATCAATTATAATAAAAGGAGTATGTCTTTCTACAAAGCATTGCTTGCTTTAAGCCTCTGGCCTTCACAGTAGCATAATGCTAATCCTTCCTGATTTTCATCCTAGACCACCAAGAAAAAACTCAATGCTTGCATTAGAAATTCCCCCACTGCAAACAGCATGATAACCCTAGGAATGACATTGGTAAGCAAGAGTATTTATAGCTTGGTTTTGATGGGTGTCTCTTTGGGAACATAAAACACAGATGTCATGTATTTGTAGTGCTCCTAGCACTGTGAAACTACCAGGAAGCTTAGAGGTGTGAATTGACTATAAAAGCAAAGTAGACAGAAGCACAGATTTAGGCTCAGAAATGAGCTTCCTTGAATCAGGAATTCTAGGACCCATGGGGATAATTGGCTTACTCTGTAATGCTGTCCACTCTCAAGGACCAAATGGTCATTTCTGAATAACAACATCTGTACTTCTGAACAGACCTAGATGCCTTAGCGTTTTCCTGGAGAGTATTGAGAATGTTTTTATATTTTTCATGCTTGGTATAAAAGACATTTCGTTTGATCCAATCTACTAAAGAGTTTTATGACCTACCCTCCTACACGTGGAGGGTAGGTCTACAGATGTGTGTTGAACAAGCCTCTCTGCACCATAACACATCACACGTTGCCTGCCTGAACAAATCTAATGGACTTTTTCTGTCCTGAATTCTTACCCCATCATCAAGCCTGAGAAAGTGTCTCAAGTGGGCTCATCCTGTCCATACCAAATCTGTCATCAGAAGGACGGTAGAAAGAGCACAGATGTCCATAACACTTGGAGGACAAAGAAATAAGAATGTCATTTAATAATCTGTGAGCTCCCAGCATCACACACTAGCTAGCTGCAAGCAGCACTTCTCAGGTGCCCTGCTTCCCTTGAAGCAGCTCATTAATGATCAGAGGCACACTTAATGAGTTTGAAGCAGCACAGGTTGAGGATGACATGACTCAGGCTGTCCCAGGGAAGACACTGATTGGAGGAGTAGCTGAATGTCTCCCTCCTTCCCCATCAGACAGACCATCTTGAAAAAAATCCTAATCCATAATGGCAGAAAATCATCAGGACACCTCCATTTCACACCAAAGAGATACCAGCTTATGCAGGAGCTGCACCATAGCGCAGTCAGTGTGTGATCCTCTCACACCCTTGACAGTACTGCAGCCAGCCATTAAGTCACCCAGCCAACCCTTCCTAATAGCTCATAAATCAGCACCACAATTCCAACATCTGTTGATGAGACAGCACATGTAACTAATGGTAGCACTGAGATTAGAACCTGGTACTTCTCTGGGTCTTTCCTGTGCTGGAGAAGGCTTAAAGGGACATACATAAACCCTCTAAATGAGAACTAGACAAGTCAAAAAATGACTTTATCTTACAGAGGTAACAAAAATAATTCAGCTTGAAAATATGGCAGCTGTAAGGAAAACCAACACATCATCCCAGCAAACTTCCCATCAGGATATTGTGCCTTACCAAAGTACAGCATATTAAACTATTTCTGAATGGGAACACAGAGCGGCATCTGCTGATTCCCAGCATCAAATTATGCAGCAAACAGCCTCCCTCTAGGATCACCCAACTGAGCCTCCACCATGTCCAACTCCAACGCAGATGGCAAGACCAGCTCAGCCCACCATGGTGTGATATAAGACTCCACAATCTGGTGTGACAAGAAACTGTTTTTCATTAAAGTTCTATAAATCTGCCTCAGTACGTATTTTCCCACAAAAGGTGTCTGGATGATTTAAGCACCCCATGAGTCCCCACATTACTTATTCCAACCATCTACTTCCTCTAGCAACTCTTCACCTTCATCTTCCCCTCTGGTAAGCACCTAGAACAGACACCAGACACAAAGGATCTTCTTTTCTCATCCTCTGACACTTTTCTACGTGGTTAGGATGAGTTTTCACCCTTATTTATCAATTCGGTGTCACCTTCAGCCGCTGTCCCTGCAACAGATCTTACTGCATCCCTCTGGAGAACTGAGTACCTTGGACCCATTCCTTTCTTTCCATCATCAGCTGTGGAGAAATATTTGTGAGCAGTAAAGATTTCAGGTTTTTTAAATGTTCAGGAATTTACTACAAGGGTGATGGCACCAGAGAGAGAGACCCTGTCTTTGCATCCCTTTTTTTGCCTCCTTTCTCACATACATGAACTCACATAAAAGGTAGAAGTGCTTTCTTTTCCCTACGTGCACCCTTTAATTAAGGAATGTTCCTTTAATTTCTTATAGTACTCCACACATCCTTTTGATGCACTCCCCAGCAAGCCTTAAAAGGCTGCAAAACAGAATGGTGCCATACTTTTGATGTAGATATTGAGTGTTACAGTCCCTTTCTGCACAAAGGTGGCTGCTAGCACACACTCCATACTCCCATGAACTTGTTTATATCCTTTATCTTTCTCTTCCACAACGACAGGCTCATTGCATTCCTTTATTAAAGCCCTTCGTTTTCCCAGGTGTAAAATATATTAAATGTAAAACTTCACCAGGATAATAAGACTTAAACTAAGCTAGCTTCAAGTCAGTACTTCCATCCTCAGTTTCCCACTTTAGTTCTTAAGTCTACCACTAAGTATCAACACTTGTACCCAGCTCTGGTGCTGATATTCAATGGCCAGCAACTTGACACCAGCCACATAATTTCAATTATGCTTCCCATCCTTCTTACTTGTACAGTGCCTGTAATTCTCAGGCAGGGGAAGCCATTCATTCCAAATTTTCTTACAGTAAACGTGTCACAGTACCATGATGAAAGATACTGTGGAAGTGTAAAGTGATAGTAAAATGTTATTAATGTGTGTATGAAGATACTGTCACCTGAACTTCCAAGCACATTTTCAGCCCTGAAGAGGACATCAGAACCAAGAAACAGTGCTGCAAGAAAACTAGCAAGGGTACAATGAAGGGTACAATAACAATAATAAATTTTTTTCCTCAAGTGCTAATGCAAAACAGTACTGGCATTTTTGCAGTTCTTGGCATTCATCAGTACTAAGAGTAGTAATCAAAGCATTTTCCCTCCAACTGAATGAGACCAAAGAGAGAAATAAATTCTTGCATTGAAAAAAAATAGCAAAATACTGACATACTCACTTAGCTCTAAGTTTATACGTTTGACACTCATATTATTAACTTTCTATTCCTCTACAGAGAAAATTCCTTTATCTTTATGACAAAATAATTTAAGTTCTGCACAGCAAAACTTCAATCTAACATTGAAGCCATAACACACATACGTGCCTGCACATCCTTACAGCCAAACAGAGCAATCACCTCTTGCTATAAAGTAACTTCCATCTTCTACATTTTTGCAAAGTGGAGGTGTGTCGAAACACAGCTGGGCAAATTGATTTTGGAATCAGGCCGAACCTGAAATTAAATGCTTTGTGACAGCTGTCACTATTTGTCTGTCACACATCAGAGAACATCAGGCCATACTATGACTTCAGCTGAAGAACATACATCCTTTTGTCTTAACTACTGACCAGTTCAGTGCTCTCATGACAACTCCTGTGCACACTTCTTATACCTTTAATTGATACCCGGCAGGACATTACACATGAAATTCCACTTGCTTCTTTCCTCCCAGGAAAGCATAAATATTTATAGGGACTCAGCCAGCTTTAAGCCTTGCCAGGTAAAATGCAACAGTACAACTCAGAAACAGTCTCCAGACCCTCAGCAGCCACTCCGGAGGCCTTCCACTACATCTATAGATTTGCAGTTACCATTGTTTGTTAGTCTACCAAAAGAAGACCCACAAACACCTTTGGAGAAAATGACAAACGACTGCACATTGTCATTGCTTGTACCATAAACTCTCTCCAATTTGCAAACTAGGCAAATAAAAAAACCTTTAGTCGAAAACTCTCCATTAGACTGAGCAACTTGCTTTGCTAGCAGGCAATGTGCCAGTTGTAGGAAGAGCTTGCAAATATGTTGATGTACATATACCAAATACAACTGATCACATTTCTCCACAGTACAGTTGCTAAAATGGCCAATTCAAAGTAGATGGGACCAAATGTTAAAGTTATCACAGAATACGAAACATTACATCCTAAGGAGTCTCCACATGACCAAATATTTTATACTTTAAAACAAAAGATGCATCAGATACTTAGGACAGACATCTCAAGAACTGCTTCTGGAGGAGAGATAAACAGCATATGGGTCATAAGCAGAATGCTATTGCAATATTGTTAATCAAGATAGCTCAGCCTGATGTTTTTCATCCCTTTTTCCACAGAAATCAGCTAAGAAACTATACTGTAAAATTTTGTTCAAATTAGCTTGGAAATGGACATGGAATTTAGCTGTAATAGCTTCTGTTTGTGCCAAGTATTGCTGCTATAGCACATTTCTCTTGTTAATGTCTTTAAACTATGAGCACACTGCAATTACTCTGCATTGATTTTAAACGCAGACTTAGTGCAGAAACGTCTCCAATTTGTAAGCAAAACATCAGCACTATAAATCAAAGTGTTAAAGTCACTGTTTGAGCCAAACATGAGCAAATTAACAGAGAACAAGTATGGAGATCTGTCTTTAGACTTCTACACATTAAATCTGTGGACTTTGGCACCCACTGCTTTGTGTTTTATGTCATCCACACGGCGGAGGAAGAGAATTGCTGAATGACAGTAGCTTTATTGCTGTGTCCCTCACTGTTAGTCCACAAAAACAGAGCTGAAGATGACTTGCAGGTTCTTCCTTCTGCAAGGTTAAACATTGCAGACACAGGAAAGCCATTTGCTTGACAGTACAAGCCTTTCACATGCAGCCTTACAGTGGAAATGGTGTCATAATCTCCAAACACTGTCCCATGAAAGAATGCCAGAAGAACAGGATGTTGAATGAGCAAGTGATAAATACTTGATATAAGATTTGATTAGATCAAAATCTTTGTGTAATGTAACAAAACACTTCCTAGCAGCACAGATGCACTGTCAGGGCAATGAAACTAGAGAAATTCATTACATTTAGAAGTTTCTTGCTCAGAAGACTAGAGATATTTTAAGGTTAAACTTATGATGCGTACAATAGCACACACCTAAGAAACAGGCAATGAAGTCAGAAAAAGATTCCAGTTAAAATTAGGTTCTAACACTTTGTCATCCACACCTGAGCAAATGTGTCCAGCACAAAATGAAAGGCTTATTTTTAAATCTGCCAGCTTCCAAAATGATACCATGGTTCTAAGAGATGTGCTAGCTTCCTGATTTTTGCCTTATCCATAACAGAGACATCAAAATTTCTCTTGTCTATGATGTGCACAGCTGAAGAGAAACCCAGCATTGCACTAGATCTGCCTGGACACTTCATAGACACTGAAACATCTCAAAGGTGCTGCTGGTGCTCTCAAATGTGTGGCAAACACACAGCCATGGGTGGGGGCACATGCAGCCACTCAGACAAACCGCTGCTCAGGGGAAAGAAAGAAAAGAAAGAAAAAAAGAACGAAAGCGGAGGGAAAACGCATTTCCTCTGAGTGTCAGTACCAGAGAAAGAAGCTGTTTTTGCTTCACTCTAACCAGGCAATGACTGCAAGGCACTTAATTTTCCAATTAATTAGATCCTAACTCTAAATGTAGAAGTAATTGATGTGTCAACACAGACAAATGAAACAACTCTCAACATAAAAGCAAGGACATTGCATCTACCCCTCAGTACTGGATGACGGATTCTATGATTTTTTGTAAGGAATTGCATCAGTGAGAGGCAATGCCACTGCAGCTCAGCAGCCATGTAGTGGCATATTTATTATATAACATGCCTCCACATCATTCCACGCTTTCACCAGGCAACACATCCCTGCAAAACTCACCACCTCTTTTCTTCAATTGTAAAAACTCCTTTATCGTGTTTTCAACATTTGGTTCACCTAAGTATTCACTGATGCCCTTGTCTTCCAAACACTATTTACTTTCTTTTGTCAAACACACTGTGAGACATCAATTCAACACTTCAAATTGCAAAGAAAGATGCCTGATCTTCTATTAAGAGCTCTCTGAAAAACAGCAGCCAACTGCCCCGAGCTAGACTGACTGTCACCAAACAAGACTTAAAGCACTAAGAACTTACCACATTGCCAGTGAACCTGCTACTTTCCCTTAATTTCCCTTTTGCCTGGGCATCATCCACTGCCATTTAATCAAATTTCTTAACTACAGTCTTTATGGGGCAAGGGATGTTTTCTTTGCCTTCATTTATAATCAGCACTGCAATGGGAGACTTACTGGGTTCCACCGAACCTTACTGAAGTAATAAAGCTGGCAGAAAGAGGCACAGGGAAGCCAAAGCAGGAGTTACTTGGGAAGCTTACATAACATCAGAGAAATACATCAGAGAAATTCCTCCCTTTTTTTTTTTTTCTGTAAACACACACCCACATGTGTGCACACACAAACACAGAGTTAGCAAGCACTATCCAGAATTGTTGTAAGCCTTTTTGTAATGCTAGTCTCATTTTTTTTTTTTTATCTAACTAAATTACTGGCTCCAGGTAGGAAGCTTTTGACTAGCTTCTAAAATGCTTAATGGGAAGTTGCAAACTCACTGGCAACCGAGGCATTAAAAACAAAAATATTCCCGAACCCTTCACTAAGCCCTGCAGCTGTTACAGGTCACTGTCAACGTGCTGTACAATACTTCAGTTCAGAATACCTGAGTTCCTACCATTCCACTTCCTTGCTCATATATCACTACTAATCTCCCTTTGAAAGAAAAATGTATTAACAGGATACCAGAAAGTCATAATAACTTGGGGAGGCAAGTTTCATCTAAGTTTAAATTAGGGTTTTAAGAAAGTCAATTAATAAATGCTTTTTGCTTTATCCATTTAGTATGTGCAGCCATTAAAGCAAGGCACCATCCAGTCCTTCAGCAATTGAACTGTAAGTGTGAGTGTGCAGGAATGCGAAGGAGCCAGATGGCTCCAGGGATGACAGGCTGGTCAAGGGATATTCTGTCTTTCACCTTATCTAGGTCAACAGTTTGAAACAGACTGAAAAAATTCCCAGTTGACAGGAAAGGACCTGTCGGCCCATCCCAGTCCCCATGTTGCTCACAGCAACTGGCAACTTTTCTAACATGTAATCAGCAACATTAGGGCATGAACAAGGACAGAGATTACCTGAACCAGCTCTCTCTGGAACACCACCAGGATGAGATGTACATTTGTAAGAAGCTTGCTTGATAGAAGCCGAATTCCTCTGTTCTGCAGCTAAAGGATACCTGCTTACACTAAGGATAGCAGACAGTTAACTTTTCACTGATTATGAAAGCTTCAGCACAGAGGAACAGAAGGGAATTGCCATTTAAAGGAGGTAAAAAAATTAGCTCAGCCCATTCCCCCGGCAACACTGTCTTACTCAAATGTTTTTCGAACTCTAACACACAGCACCCAAGACCGATGAAAGGCTGATTCAAGTCAGTTCTAACTTCAGCTCTTTCTGAAATTGTATAAAAGCTCATCTTCCTCTCAAGTTGTTTAAATACCAGGAAGTACTACTTTAGCTCTGTGAAATGCTGGCTGAGGGACCACCATGCTTTCAGCTTCCATGACTTTGACTCCTCTCTGTGCATACATCATATACAGGAGGGGCTACACAATGGTTATTGCAAACCCTCTGATTAGAAACCCCTTCTCCAGGCATACATCACAGCAGGCCTAAATAAGTATGAATGAAAGCTAATTCCATAAGAATCCATTTCTACAACACCTAGGGGAAAAGTTCATTCCTTATCTGATTCACTGCCAGCTTTGAAACACCCCTTGCTGCAGAATTGCCAAGTGCCACAACCCTACAAGCAGCAAAATAGTGGTTTCTTTTTTTCATCAGAGCAGGAAACAAGAGAAAAACAGCAGCTTTCCAGAGCCCACTTCTCTAGCACACAGTGCTAGAGAAGGCTTTGCATGTTTATGGACCCCATAACTTCCAGATGTCAGATTCAGCAGCACCCCAAATATGCTAGCTTACTCCCTTCTGCAGGCAAGGGCTGGATCAGCCAGCAGCCCACTTCTGGCTGCATGATTAAATCCAGGCACTGGCTCATCTCAAAGTCAGAGCTACAGAGTAGCTGTCCTAAAGCATATGCTTTAGATGCTGGGCAACTGAGTTCTTTCCTAATAATAGAAAGTCTTCCAGAGACAGCAGTAACAGGCACATCTTATTTAGCAAAGTATACAGTGAACAGCTCTGGCTTGCAAAAAATTTTCTCTCCCTGTTAATTCAGGTATAGTCAAAGATGCACACAAATCGGAGACAGCAGTCAAAGCAGCTTATGATACAGCTGAACATATTCAGAAATGTATTTAAAATTTAATCTCTGTTTAGAGACTTTCACTTCAAGATGCTGCTAAGGGGTAGAACAGACAAGCACTACACCTGGCATTCTCCACTTCATATATCTCTAATCTCTATACATCTATCTCTACACATTATCCACTCTATACATCTCTGGTACTCTCCGTACATCTCTATTCCCTGGCATTCTTCTAGTCAGCATGAAAGGTGCTGACTAAGCATTTGTTCCTTTCGTGAAACAGCTTTCAAAAGTAACACAGCACAGGTGATGGTCTGTTTAAGAATCAAACCCTGACTCTTGTAGGCTTCTGTAAGAAATTTTGCTGTGTTGGGAGATGCAAAGAACAAGTTCCGCTTCACTGGCCTTACTGTTTGCATGCAATGGCACCCGTGATGGGCAAAGCACTGCTCTAATGCATGAGGAAGCAAAACTCCTGCCCCCAAAACCTCCACACGAAACAAGATCTCATTTCACAGAACAACTAGTAAGAATTAGGAAGCATTTCAAGAGAGTGCTGCAGTTACTTGATAAAATCTGCTTTGAACTATATTGCCTTGCTCTCTCGTCCACAGCTAAAACTTGCACCTCGCCAATACAAGCAGGAACAATGCTACTGACCTCTAGAGTTCTTAATTCTCTTTTTGTATTAACTCCCTCACTCTGAACGCCCCTTTCAGCTCTCTCAATAAATGGATCGATTGGAACAGAAGACAGCAAAGTGCTGAGTCATCACTCATCTCCCACTGAGAATACAAGGAGCTGAGATAGTCAATGGAAGGACTTATTCTTAGAAGTCTTCCAGTTGTTACTATAAGAGAAGTTTCTTTCACTTCCAACCTGCTATTGAAATGTCCCAACTACTTGCTTTCCAAATGGACATTTAGACTTTTACTCTTTACACTCTTTGTTTACAGTCACATGCCTCTAAAACTCATATTTAAGACAATAAAAACCAATCAAACACACTAAAAAAACCCCCAAACAAAAAAACCCCACAATGATATTTTGTATTAACAAATACGTTCTGGATTATTTTTCTGTCTTCAATTCTGCCCTTACAGATTTTAGTCCTGTTTTCAGGGCTAATGCTCTGTCTAATGTTTTGGTTTGTTTTCTTTTCAGATAGTATTTCAATAATCATATTACTCTGGGATCAAGACCTTAAGGTAACTGGAGAATTAAGATCACAATATTTGGCAATATTGAAATCTTCCCATTTCTAACTCCTACAGTGCTTTCTTATCATTTGCTGGTAAAATCATCCCATTACTGGTTTCAAACGAAGCTCAAATCTAGTCAAGGAAGGTAGCATCAGGAGATGTTTCTTACCTACCCATGCTAGCACACACTAAAAATAAAAGAGGTGCTACACAGAGAGAAGGAATTTATTTCAGATCAAGAAGGCAGAACACCAAAACACTAATGCTGTTGAAACAAACAGCACAAAATGACAATTCATTATTTCAAGGGTTTAATAGAAATAGATTTTTTTCATAACTTTGAGAGACTCTTCATTGTTTAATTTAGTCAGAAGACTATGAGCAGGTTCAAACACAAAGCAACCAAACTCCTTTGTTTATAAGGACTCATCTCTCCTGCTCTTTTTCCATTCCCCACATCTCTGTTCACTGAGCATTGTAAGCATTACAGCACAAGACATCCTTCTAAAAGTTTAAAACCTAACATTTCCAGAACACAAAAAAGTGGAGAGTTGTTCTCTTGGGTGGTCATGTTCGGCTGCTCAGTAATGGGGTAACTAAGGATTCAGAACTGAGGACAAGAATCATAAAGGAAAAAACCAAAATCAGATCCTGGGTAGCTGAAGCAGTGAAAATATGCTGGTTTGCCTCTGACCCAAAGGAAATAAACCCATCATCTGCTAGGATGGTTCATCTCTGCAAGAACATAGTTAAATAAAACATAAAACTTATTCCACTCGGCAGTCAAAAAGCAAACGCAGACCTGCGCATTTTGTCAGCAGACTGGGTTTTGACAAGAAAAAAAGAACACTAAGAAAATTGTGCTGAGCTCTCCTAATTCAGAACAAGTACTGCAATGAGTAAAGAATTATTCTGTTCCTGAGGCTAGGCTATTTCAAATGCCACTTGTACTCACAATAGGTATGGGAGCCATGAGAAGCCAGTGGGGGAGAAATATTACACCTCCCTCACTGCTGGGCCATGTGCAGGCCAGTTTCTGTAGTTTGCACAAAATGACAAAACATTTTGCTTTTTATATTTATATTGTTGCTCAAAGACAAGCAGTCAACAAGTTATGCAGGGAATGACTGAATGAAAAATCCACTTTTGCAGGGATAGTTTACATAAACTAGCATAGTAAAAAGTAACTATACTCTAGGACACTAACATAAACAGCAGATGTGTTTATGGCAAGTGTTCCCCAATATCACAAACAAATAGTGAGATCTCCACAGTAGCTGGAAGAGAGCCATTCGAGAGCCAGATGGTTTGAAGAGCAGTCCAGAGTTCTCTTATTGGGACTTTTTCAATCAGATGATATTCTTCTAAACTCTAATCCAAAGCTAGCAACCCTCTTTTCTCTGCTTTCAAATACAGAGGAAAAGCTGTCCCACCTAAGCTGCCTAAAAAGCTCTGTACCATTTTCAGTAGCAGCAGGGTAGCTGAACTGACCATAGCAATTGCCAGTGACCCGAGCACTATTCCACCCCATGGATTCACACAGTGTCCCATGGGAAATAATGAAGAGGCCAAGGTATTCCCCAGAGCATCTTAAACTCTGGAACAAAGTACTATTCTCCCTCCTGTAACCATAGACACTGTTCCACGCTCACCCCAAACCATGCAGAACTGGGCACCAGGAACTTTGACCCAGAGACCAAGCAAAGATTATGAATCCCAGCTTGCTCCACAGTAGGCAAAATGACACTGACGATCCCAGAGAGTTTTGCCTGTTTCCATTGTTTCAGTCAGCCACTCACTCGAACAGCAGCTCGCCCAACCTGCCAGTCTCAGGTGCCCATCTTCTTTGGCCAAGAAGCTCATTACGTCCCACCTCTTCTACATTTCTTTTCCCTTCCTATAACTCGTGAATTAACTCACCCCCTCCAGAATGAATTCCACTCCATTTTCACCAGCAAATGTCACCCTATCAATCATTCTGCTTGCATATTTTTATCCCTCTACCTGCCTCATTTTCCATGTGTGTAAACTCCCAAAACAGACCCTGCCTTTAAGTCTACATCTACACAAAACCATGAACAACGAGGCCCAGGTCTCTAGGAGTCTCTAGACATTCTACTGACACTTACACTAAGGCTTTTTTTCTCTAGCTGTGTTACTTGGTCAAATAAAGGTATCATCTCTTCCTACAAACCTCAGCACAATAATAAGAGGACAATAATTATGGTGTCAAAAGCAAGAGTCGCAGCACTGTGTAAGATCCACGTTATCAGCGCAAGTTACAGCAGGGAAAATACCTGTGACACCATGTTTGAGACATGGACTGAAGAATAGTCTGTCCACTCAGATGCAATGTGGAACTTAAGAAGGCACAACATAATTACTGGAGCTGGTGTTGGCTAGGAGGCCAGGATTAGCACTCCAGCAGTTCTGAAAAGTGGCCAGGAAGGCTGTTTTGCCTCTCATCCAAAGGAAATAAAACCATCACCTGCTAGATGGCTCCCAAACACTATTCGAGGCATCATTTTTACAAGGATTTGAGAAGTGTCTTTACTGATACACCTGAGTGATTTGCAGCATCAATGCATCCCTTAGCAGTGCATTGGACTGGTATCAACCCAGAAAACCAAGTGCTCTTCCCTGTCTCATAAATAACACACCCTTAGCTATCTTAGATTTTCTGTAGATTTTTCAGCCAGTTACACAGAGACATTAAAGGAAACAGTGACCTAATTCTGACACTGTGGTTTCATAATGTAAAGATAACCTAATTCTTCAGTAGTCCCAAAACTCCTCTTCCTGCTAAATGACCTTCTCCTTAGAGTATTTAATATTACTTTTGGCAATTAGAGGATTGAACAGAATATGCAAACTGGAAATTAAAAAGCCTTGCTTTTCCTTTAGATCAGTTAGGATGGTGTGCACAAACAACAGAAAAACTATGAATTTTATTGATGTGCTGCTCTGCATCCTAAGATATGGGCAATCAGATCTCTTGCTTCAGTGAGTACTGAGATCAGGGGTTATAAAGGAAAGTTGTTTTCCCCCACAGTACAACACTACAGCTTAGGTGCATAGAAGTTTCCTTTCGTTTTCTTAAAGCATCAACAAGTATGGGCTCTAAACAGATCAAGAAAGGTATTGGTACAACAGTTCCAATTAGAGTTAGCAGAGAGCATGGCCAAAGACATTCAGCAAACAGCAATATGACAGATTCCTACCATATTATTAAACTGATCAAAAATAGCTTAAAAAATCAATTAAAAAAAAACTTAGCCACCAATTCAACAGAAAACTGCACTGAAAAGCAAAAAATACAAAAATCATCAGTTTGGCCCGACTTACCCTTATGCGTGGCTTGAAAACGTGGAGAAGGATAAGACAGGGAATGGCCATGGACTTTACAGGGAACAGGCTAACTGGATGGGTCCCTTCCCTTAACAACAGTTAGTGAAGTAGAGAAGAGCTTCTCAGCAACATCATGCCAGCTATTGAGAATCAGCATTCTCAGAGGAATACCTTTACTTCAGTAAGGAAGTGCAAGAGATGAAGCTAAGTTTTACCTTCCATCACTCCTGCATTACTAGCAGTGCAAGAAAGAAAGGTCTAACTTCTCTTGGAGCAACATCTCATAACAAGAACACCCCTGCACACAGAATCTTCACATACCCACACAACCATTTTGCTATTTGAAACCTTCATTAAAATAATTCAATAATTTAATTTTATTTCTTAAAAACACTAATGGTAATGCTAATGAATACTTTATTAAAATTATGGCTATCTGCCTTTTTGGACAGCTTTCAAATGTTTGCTGAGCGTTCACTCTTCATTTTTGCAGTCTTCATCCCTCTTGAAGGCCACATGTGTGCATGACAGCCTCATGTTACATCATCTGTGAAATTCATTGCACAGAACTCAGCACACTTGCTTTGAGAATTCGTGGCTTCCCAAGACTTCTTTCCAATTACACCAATTGCATAAACCCCTATGGAGCATAAAAGCAGAAAGGTAGTCCTCCACCCTGGCCCAAGAACCTGTAACAAAATGGTCATTGAAGTGACAAAACTGCATGAACTAAACAAAGTGCCAGGCTTCAGCGTGAGGACTCGGGTCAGCTTGGACAGCACCCATTACTGGGAAGCATGCAGGGGGAAGCTTCCTTTCGTAAGGACAACTCCATTACTAGGAGCAACAGGATGACACTTCCAAAGCCCTCCTGGCTAACATCTATTAATATTTCATCAGTGAGCAGCATCCTCACTGAAAGGTACATGCTATGTCCTTTTTCTCTCCTTCACAAGTACTCTCCTCTAACAGATGGTCAGTTTACATGTGGTAATGATCCACTGTAATTAAAAACTCCATTCTCATTAGCTATCCTCCAAGAATACGACAGCTCTGGCTCACTTTTTCTGATGAGTGTGTGTTTTGTTTAATGATAAACAGCAGCCAGAAGAATAAAAAATACAATGAATTTCTACACTGGGGATGAGTGGAGGGGTTGGATTGCAGTTTCCTAAAAGATAGTCAAAGACCATTCACCAAGGTTGAGAACGCCAAGTTTGAGGGTCAAGACAGACCCTAGCAATCAGCATGTGAAGTTCAGCTGTCTTCTGGAAGGATTCACTGAGTGTAATTCATATTCCCTTCACCTTTCAAGTCCTTTTTTCATTTTAAGTGAAATCAACATTTACAATCAACTGTTCTACCATAATTACAGACAACAATAATCACAAACTCTGTTTTCTATAAAGACATTGATTTACTGCTTCCCCCTTCCTGCAATTCTTCTCCTCCTCTCCAGTTGGAAAAGCCAGAGGGCCAACAAAGACATATTTTTCAAGAAGCATTACCTTCCCACCGACTTTACAGATCATTTTGGATTCAGTGTCACTCAGAAAGGAGACTTTGTGGACAATTGACAGTGTCTGCAGAATTACTGACTCGAAAAATCTGTAACACCTGAGAAAGACCATCATCATCTAGAGGTCCTAAGGGGAGGAAGAACAGCGTTGCAGACAGGACCTTCAATCAAACCTCTGTAGATACAGGTTCAATTCTTAGTTCTTCCATAAATCACTCTCTAACACTCACCATCTGTAAATATATATGGAGAAGCATTTCCCACTTCAGATCACAAACACTCAGCTGCTGGGAGCACCTTTTACTGTCTTTTAATTCAGAATCTCATCAAGCAGAACCTCAGTTGCTGAGTGGTGTCCCTGAGATGGTGCTTCTGCATGTAACAGCACAGGCAGAGCCCCACCGTGCTCCATGCCAGGTTACCTGCAGGGTCCCAGGAGGAATAATACAGTCACAGAGACAGATAGAATAGTACAAGTTAAAGCATCCTCCCAGGACTAATTTCCTGGCTGGCAGGTACATAGCATGTATCAGGGCTTAAGATAGTTTTTTTTTAGTCTCTGCAGCTCCTCTACCAATTTTTCACTTACTTCAGACTTCCCACGAGCCTAGCAAAAACCTGACTGCAAGTCAGTAAAAAGCAGGTATTTTCTAGTGCCAGATATGACTACTAGATAGAAAATTATAATTACCAAGACAAAATTATTTCACATGGCAGTAATGACACACAATCCCTCTTACAAGGAGCTCTATTTTCCACTTCAAGCAAATAGATTTTCTGTCCTGAGCATCAAAAATTTAAACCACTCATACTCCCCAACGTTTTGCATTGAACATGGCTTGTTTCCAAAAGTCAATGTCAAAAAGCAGAAGGGAGGTCCAGTGTTACATTACATCTCAATTTTTTCTGCATCAGTCACATTTGGTTTGCAGTTTTCAAATACAGTTTTATGTGGTGTTTTTTCTGCTGACTCTGAATCCTGAAGTATCAGCCCTGGGTTTTAGAGACAAACTGAGCTATTTTCTTCTGTCACACTTTCACTAATAGCAATACTTCTGCAGGCAAGTTCTGCTCTACTGTGCAGGATCTCACAGACTGAACAAAGCCACTGTTTCTGTGAATCAGAAGCAGATCTGCTTCTGGGCTGGAGAAGCACTAAAAGGACCAAACGTTAAAAGCTCTCCAAGTTAGTTCAGTCAATAAAATCAATAGATGTGACTACATGTATCACAGGTGGCCAACTTAGAGCATTTGAGCCACATAGGGACTGCAGGCAGGTAACACTCATGGGTCAGCCCTATCTGACCACATTCCCAGGTTAGCCTCATGCAGCAACTAAGCACAGGGACCTGTAAAATGCAGTTGTCAGCTCACTCTCCTGAATTACTCATAGAAATCCCCTTCCCCAGAGCTCTCCTACATATGAGGTATGTACCCTGTCACATTCCACTGCTGAGAATTTTAATGCATGTCTCATAGGGTTGGGAGCGCTGGACACCTACAAGATACAAATGGCTTCATTAAGTGTCACTTTTATATAGCTCTTGGACCACATACAGCATAGCTAATAAAATGTCATCTCATCTGCTTGCCACTTCAGAGGTCATTACAACTACCTGAAAAAATAAACAAGGACAAAAAAGCAGAGAGATGATCTAGAACAGACAGGGGGCCTGACTAGAAGAGAAGTACACAGTGCTGATCTCAGGTCTGACACGTCCTCCTGCATGGCCCTGTTAAGACAGTCAAACCCTCAGGTGCCTCAGGCGCCTTCTAATCCTTAATAAAGAGCTTTGAAATTTGAAGAAGAAAGGTGTCTTAATACCCCTTGTCCCTATCTTCATCTTAGATTTTTGTTGGTTTCCCTGTCAGGAGCACAGGGAAGTATTAGGCTTCTCATTGTAGTAGGATGCTCTGCCTAGAGTGGGGGAAAACCAGCTTGAACGTTTTTATTTGCAAAGCTATCAGTGGTGAATGGAGAAAGGGATGCCATGCTGGTTTTGGTGTTGAAGAATGCTGAAACCAGCCAGACTCATAAACCCCAGAGTTAAACATTCTGAGGAAGACAAAAGTACCTGATAAAGTAGCTGATAAAGGAACCAAGAAGTGATACTACTTACAACTTAAATAAAGATTCTGAGCTGGCACAGCTGGCCTGGAGACATAGGACTGAAAGTCAATCACTTTATACTATTAAAATACATTCCCACTTTTTAACCGTAGAGTGTTTTAACATGCTCCTTCCCCAAGCTTGTGTGTGGAATTCCTCCCTTGAGCGGGGATGCTCCTCAAGGTTACTCCTCAAGGCTGAGCAAAAGAGATTTCCCCACAGTCATCAGCATAGGTGAGTAGCATCAATCTCTACTTCATATTTGGTTTTGTTAGCTTAATATAATTGCTTCAGTATTGCTCCAAAAAAAAGTACACTATACTAGTAGTTATAGCTACCTATCCTAATTAAGACCTTTTAGTCTGATCATTATAATTATCATAACAATTTAAAATAAATCATTTATTTTGTATCTAGATACATAGATAGATAAGAGAGAGAGAGAGAGAGAGCTATTTGGGTTGCCATCCTTAATCCTGCAGGACAAAGTTCTATAAAGGTTCAATTACACCTATATAATCCTTTGGAGATAAACTGTTGGCAAAGTCTGGGGCCATGATTGATTCCAGCTGCACTAAGACTCCCCTTTGAGAAGGAGTTTAGAAAGCAGGAGGATCCTTTCTGCACCTCGTGACTCAGCAGGAGGGTTTCTTTAATACATTTTGTCTGAAGCTCCCATTCTGCCTGCAACACTCCTGAGTCTTGACTTGATTTATTTATTTGAGTTATGCTCATGAAAGGCAGCAGTAAAAAGTGAATTGCACATAGCCACAAAGTAAACATGGTATCTGCCAGGTCCTTGGGTTCTTCTCACTTTTGACCCCCAGTTTTTGCTTAGTAAAATAAAAAACTACACGGTTTTTCATCTGCAGCAGAGATAAGACGCTTTCATGCTCTGCTAGTGTATGCCAAACCTATTTGGAAGGCAGCATCACCAGGCATCTTTTTGTGAGCAAATCTATTAAAAGAAAGCTCTGTAAAGAAATTGCCTCAAGGCTCCAGTTCAGCAGTAGCTATGGCAGTGTTCCTGCACTGTTGGCTTGCACTCACTGTGGAAAGTCCCCACGAAGTCATGAATAAACGGAGCTCTTTATGCTTCTGCCATGGGATCACATGGGCGTATCAGTCCAAAATGAGCAGGAATCTCTTTTACAAAACCCCACTATTCTGAAGATAGAAGAATGGATTCATTTAAGCAGGTCTTCCCAATTCAGTACCTTTGAATAAGAACTGTTAAATAAAAGCTCATGTCATTTGTCAGCTGAAATGTAGTTTCCATCTCCATTGCTATATTTGCGTGACTAGGCTTTGAAAACAACTTTTAAAACTCTCTTCCTAATTAACACCTTAAACAGAGATAACTTGGAGTCATGTGACTTAACAGCAACTACATCAAGGTAACAGTTTTTGCTCAATGCCAAGAACATTTTAAATTAAGTCTCCCTCTGCATGACAGACAACTCTATTCACAGAAACAGAAACAATAGAAAGAAAAAAACCTAAAACAGTAAAAAATACTAAAACAAATCCATGTGCCCTGTGAGTCTGCAAATGGAAACATTATCGTCCTTACTCGGGCACAGCAATTCTAAACTGAATATTCAAGCTAAGATCCATCACACTTTGCTTAAGCCATCTACTTAGTAGCAATGTAGAAGCTCTTGTAATTATGTTTACCTGTCTGATCTGCAGCACCTCCCTCACAACAAGTTTAGCCACAGCCTCCCTATCACCTCCAAAGGGAGGTTTTGGGGAATCTCTCAGGTATAGCATCCATAGCACATATCTCCATAGCACACATCTCTAGGCACAGATAGATAATTAAGCAAGATGACTCCACTCCATGGAGCTGGAAAGACAATGGAGTTTTCCTGATACAAATAATTCTGTCACAAGCTGTTGAGAGCAAGCTTAACAAATCCTCAGGCAGTAGCATCTGGCCAATGACTGACTGAAGTGCCAGGCACTTTAGAGTTTGAAAACTGGCCATCAATATTCTTCTCTCAGAGAGCTGACTTCAACAGCAGCAAAGCCCAGTCAGAGATGAAACCTTTCAAAAATGCTACTTTTGGTTATGATGTTCAAGTTCAGGACTTCACTTGAAATTGTTGGTTTCTTTGGTTGCCCGTTTTGTTGCGGTTTTTTGCAACTGATGGCTCAGGTGTAATTTTCTAAAAATTGATTTCTGATAGAACTATAGAACAAGGCTTGATTTTCCAAGAGCTTGCAGAAGTGTTACAAAATAAAAACTGTACTGAAAACAATAGTCTATTAAAAATGCCTTTTTAATGGGCTCGACTGTTGTCAAGAACTCAAAAACAATTCCACTGCATGACCAAGAGTACTCAGTCTTTCTCTCCAGTGCCCACTGTTTCACCCTGGAGAATCAAAAATATTTGTAACCTCTTCTTCCTTCTCCTTCCTGGAGTGCCAGGCAAAAGGCTGCCTCTGCTCCATCTCAAGGAGCTGAGCTGTGATTTATCATTAGAACAATCTCAAACTCAATCCCATGTAATGTCATGCTCTCTACAGGGTTTCTTAACCATTTCTAGATTAAGAATCCTTCAGAGAAAAAATAACTTAGGGTCCATCCAGCACAGTGATGACACTGTCATGTCTCTGTGGCAAACTCTTGTGCTCCCAATGTTTTTCCTTTCAAGTATATGCTCCTGAATCTTTACACTGCCTTTTGTTTCAGCACAGCAGTGCTCATTTCAGCCCTAAGACAGATCTTAAATCTATATAGTCTGTATAATCCTAGGCAGACATAATTCAATAAGCCTGTTTTTCCTTTTCATGCTACTGGGTTTGAACATTTTCTTTGCTAAACCTGCCCACAACACATCCTATAACACCAAAAACCTTGAGCTGACTACCCATAAAATACATTGCGTCAATGACCAGACATAAATCTGTGCTGATGCTGCAGCAAAAAGAGCCACTGCTGAAATGAATGTCACATCAGGTTGCGGTCTCGGAAGAACAGACAGAAGAGGAGACACTACAGGGCAGAAACAATAAAGGAAGAAGCCTCCCTCTATCCCCCAAGCTGCTATGAAGCAAAAAATTAGGCCAGAGACTGTCATTAAAGCAGTATTGTAATTACAGCTTCTGGAACCTTTTACCAGTAAGTTGAGGACAGAAAGAAGTTTCTTTAGAAGGGGCTGAGCTTCTTTCAAAAGAAAACAGAAAAACGTCTCTCAATCATCCACTCAAAAATGTGAAGTCACGTCAGAGAATTGTGTGCATGCAGGCACAGTGCTATCAGATTTATAAAAGCGGTGCCTCACACAAGTGCAAATGAACCCTCTCAGCTTTCTCTGGTGGAGGCTGGAACAGAAAGCAAGTAAGCCAGCAGCTGTTATTCCTCAGAAACCTGATCATAACCTCATCAGGATCTTTCCTTCCCCACTCAGTTACTCAAATTCTGAACCACAAAAGAGTAGGTATGACATTAGTACCAGCAAGGCTGGGCATGGAGAACAGATCAGTAGGTGTACAGCTGAACTTCGGGCAGAAACAAATTGTGTGCTGTGCATCCTAGCAAAAGAAAGAAAGGAGGAAAGAGACTGCGGGAATACAGGGGAAGAAATTAAGGATGCTTTTATCCTCTGATTTTCCATCATACTTTTTTATGAAGAACACAGCAAAGCTTTAGAAGACAAAAATACTTCTATGTCTATATTCCCACAAGTAAACAGAATTACAATAGTGTTGTTTCCCTCTTTTCACATTAATTTTATGCACACCTCTCTTGAATACGTTTGTTGAAGAACTCCTTGTAGATCCAGAGTCAGGATCTCCTAATTGCAGTAGTAAGAGTTCTTTAATAATAAGGAAACAGAAACCATCCAGACCCAAATAACAAATTCTTCATTCTTTCCACTGCTCTGGCTCCACTCCCCTAAACTCCTGAAATGCTGTAATGCTATCTGTTTCTTCATGTTCCTGAGAGTCTCCCAAGATACAGGAACTGGAAGAGCCAATACCTATGAAGAGTTATACACAGAACCATAGAACGAGGTGGGACACCACCATCAGGGATGCAGCCTTGAGGAAGAACAAATCTTTTCCCACTTTTTACATGTCCCCTTCTGAGATTAAAAAAAAATAAAAAGGGAATGCTGCAAAGAAGTAATAGTTTCACGAGAAACACATTTCATGGTGGGAAGCACAGAGCAAAAAAAATCACTGGTTAAGGACCAGAAAAATTAGAAGGAAGTAACAATTTAAACATCAGTGACATTTCTGATAATGTGTCTAATGGCACAGCACTGAAGAAAATTAATCCTTAACTTTCTAATTTGGATTTATGGGAGAAGTATATAATTCAGTGGATCTTCAGCATGTAACATACAGGGTGTATTTCAGCTTTGCAGAAGCATGTGCTGCTTCAATCAGGATATGTCATTGGAATATGTTGGGGAGTACTCATTAAATCACTTGTTTATTATTCACACTACAGGAATGTGAGTTCTATTGGTAAAATGAATCAATCAGAGAGCAAAGAGCTATTCTCTGGAGTCTGCATTAATCAGCCCGACAGGCTGTCACTAAGGATTGGGTCAGGCTCATAACACAGCATCCAACCAGTGGGGAAAAAAATCCCCGAGACGGCTGAAACAGGGAACAGTTCACCCATTTAAAGCTGTCCCCAGAGGCTTGTGTCAACCATTTATTACTGCTCACACACAGCTGCAGAAGCTTTTAAGTGAGAAACCTGCATTCTCGGACGTTCCAGAACTGTGTGGAAACATGCTTGATCCCAGCTAGTTCTGGGAGGACAAGCAAGATGAAGTATCCTGAAAGAAATACTGCTGGGCTTTAATACAGCCCTCTGAAGAAAACGCATTCATGAACTTGGAAAAAGTCTAAAACTAGGACACGTGTCAGAACAGATACACTGTTGGGAAACACTCAGAGTTGTCATGCAGTCTGCACTTCAATAAAACGTTTTTTAAAAAACAACACTATTTTTACAGACTATTTTTCATACAAGAACATTTTCAAGGTTTAGCTGTTGCCCAGACTCCCTCAATATAAGTCTAAAGTGTAAAGTATCATTTTAAAATATGTCACTTATGAGAATGCACCAAAAAAATACCTTTTTGTTTTTTTAAAAAAAATCCAAACAAAATAAAAACCCACAACCATTAACCTGCCCCACTCCCTACCCTGCTGGTAAAACTCATGAACCCCTAGGATCTCATTATTCTGACGTATACACTCTGTTAATGAGAATAAACGTAACAGAGAATACAAGCACTAGCTGAGCTGCAGGAGCCCTAAACAGACCAGAAACGTGGAACAAAAAAAAGCAGTCAGCAGTTCTGATAATACTGTGAAGCCGTGTAACACATATAGCAACGCATAAAATCAATACACCATACCGGAGAACACAATCACACGCTGCAGCCACTTGGATGGAGGAGTGATAAGATCAATGTTTCTGCTCTTGTCAGCACTTGGGCCAACTGCACCTTCAAGCTGGACAGAGTTTAAAACTGAGCATGACCTACAGGGACAGAGCTGCAGGATGGGCTACAAAAATTGCTGACTAGCTCAGAGAAGGAGTAGTGGTTTAGCTGAAGTGTACTTCAGGGGAGGCTGCCAGGGAGGGCAGTCCAGAGGGAAAAACATTAAAAGGATGAGTGTCTAATTGCAGCAACGTAGTATGAGTGCAAATGCTCAGAAGTGAGGAAGAAAATCTTTCTGTCCTCACAACAGAGCTTCTCCATCTCACTGAACTCTATATGGAGCGCTGTGCATGCTGCTGCTCTAAATTTGATGTTAAAAGCTCCACCACAGAACTACAGAAATATTAGTGTAAGCATTTGAATACAGCCTCAGGCAGCATTGGCAAGACTCTATCCTGCAGATCAAGAGATGTGATTATTCTACTCTATCCATCACTTGTGAGACCACTCTTGGAACTACTGTATCCATGCTTGGTCATCCCAGCTCAAGAAATTGAAGACCATCCTGCATTGTTCCACCAAGACAAATAACGAGCACAGGTTGCTTTAGGGAAAGTTTTGGTATGGCTATAAGAAAAATTGAGAACCAACTGAATGAATTGAAAACAAACACTGGAATAGATTACCAAGAGAAATGGTGGTATTTCTCTTGCTATAAATACTCAGTGCTGAGCTTGACAGGGCCCTGGGTAACACAAACTAAGGATTTCCCTTCAACAGAAGGTTGGACCAGATGTTCTCTAGAGGTTCCTACCAACCTAGAGGTTTTTCCTATGATTCTATGATCTAAACATATGTTATGCTATATGCACTGCTAAATACTACTTTTGCAGTAAACTCAAATTAGAATTTCTCTGATTTTTCTTCCCATTCCAGCAATAAAACAAAAAAAAAATAAAAATAGTAATGGCAAGACAAATGGAGGATGTTCACTATTTTTCAGAATAACTGTCAGCATCTATTGAAATTAGCAAGCACAAGACTTTAAAGGAAATGCCCTTTCACAGAATACTTAATTAAACAAGCAGACTTACTGCCAAAGAATTTTGGATAAATGGCTGAAAGGGATCCCGTGAATTTATTCAATTCCTTTAGTGTCTATTAGGCATTTTTTACAATCTACTTTAAAAGACACAAACTTTTGGTCTGATCCAGTATATCCAATTTTGCATTTGAGTCTCATGAATAGGAGATAAATCAATATACCTGAAGTCAAACATAGTAGTATTAAATTGTAACTCCACTATGGTTTACTTGGACCATGAATTTAAATACTCAAAACAGAACCATGGAAACCCTACCACTAATAAGGTGAGCCTTACCACTAATACCTAGTAAATCATGAAGCACAACAATTATTTATTTCAATTAAGCTGTAAATGGAAGAACAGACTAAGAGACAAAACAAGAAGTAAATCCAGCAACAGGATCAGGTTCCACTTCTACCTAAAAGCAGAAAGACAAACTCGAATTTCCAAAGAAAATAGGATTCCAATCTGCCAAAGTAACAGATAGCTCTATCACAGCAAGATCATACATCATAGCCACCTCCACAGGCGTATTCTATTAAGAGAGTAGATAACACCTAAAAGAGCCTAAACACACACAAAAATAAACCGGGAGCAAATCTAACTCCAGCTGTCCGCATTTTAAACTGCATCCTGTACGACACAAAACCAGTGTTGCACTGAAAGACATCCCAACATCTTCCCAGATGCTGAGAGCGCAAGCAAAGATCCCACCTGAGAGTTCTCTCTACATTCCACATGCTGAAAAAGCTGTAAGCACAAACATCACTCTGACAGTAAAAGACTAACGTATGTCTTGAGGGGCTATGGAAAGTAAAAAGAATTGTTACTACCAGCCATGCAACAACTCTACCTTCTGTAAGTGTTAAATCCAATGTTGGTTTATTTGTTCATTAATTATGGAATATACTTTATTCGCTGATTTGGAGTCATAAAAAAAACATTACAATGAAATCAATAAAGAGAGATATCCCACAGCCAAGTCTTCACCTTGACTGTCATCTGTTGGATGACAATCTCAAGAAGAGACCTACAGTTAACTCCGTGATGCTTTGCAGGTGGTGGGGAGGTTTAGGGTTTATGTGACATCACGAGAAAACTTCCACTCCTCTAGGTAATTCTGGATGTCAGTGGCATGATGCCAGACCTCTGGAGTACACAGCCAAGTAGAAGGATGCTGTACTGGTCCTAAACCTTTTAGGAGTTTTGTGCCTGCAGACAATGCTGCACAAGCATGTGGTGTTCCAAGGTGGCTTGGCTCTGAAGTCTCTCACAAGGCACACGGCACATAACAGATGGTCTCTTGCTTAAGACACTTACCAGGGGCTTCAGGGATCCAGATTCAATTTCAGTTTAACTTTGTGCAAGTCTCTTAGAAGGACACATCTACACCATGGATATAGACAGATTTAAGCTGTCTCTGCCCAAGCCAATCTGGCGATGAAAGTGCAGGAGGACTGCTGCAAAGACACCCGAGCTCGAGGGAAGTGATCGGAAGGATTTCTGAGCTCATGGGCACTGCCATGCAGATCTCAACACAGGCCTCTCTCTGCTGAAGTCTGCTGCATGTGGACATCTCTCCTGGTTTTGGCTGGGATAGAGTTAGTTTTCCACCTGGTAGCTGGTAGAGTGCTGTGTTTTGGATTTAGTGTAAGAATAACATTGGTAACACAGAATCAGAGAATGCCTTGGGTTGGAAGGGACCTTAAAGATCATTTAATTCCAATCACACTCCCATGGGCAGGGAACCTTCCACTAGACCAGGCTGCTCAAAGCCCCATCCAAGCTGGCCTTGAACATCTCCAGGGATGGGGAATCCACAACTTCCCTGGGCAATCTGTGCCAGTGCCTCACCTGTTGCTGAGCAGTGTTTACTTTGAGTCAAGGACTCTTCAGTGTCTCATGCTCTGCCAGTGAGGAGGTGCAGAAGATGCTGGGAGGGAGCATGGGCAGGACTAGCCAAAGGAATATTCACACCATAGAACATCATGCTCAGTACATAAACTGCAGGGAGTCAGCCAGGAGCCACCAATTGCTGCTCAGGGATGGGCTGGGCATCAGTCAGTGGGTGCACTGTGCATCACTTGGGGGTTTGGGGATTTCGTTTATATCTCTCTCTGTTATTTACCTTTTAATTACAATTATTATTATGTTGTTATCATTGTTATTATATTTTATTTCTAGTATTAAATTGCTTTTACCTCAACCCACTTACCTTTTTTTCAAGATTCTCCTCCCCATCGCACTGGGGTGGAGGGGTGGGGAAATGAGCAAGTGGCTGTGTGGTACTGCTGGGGTTAAACCATGACGACTTGCTAGTTCTGGTCTCTAATGGCTCTCAACCCTCTACCCTGTGCTCCAATGCAGACATTCTCTTTGTTTTGGTGTCTCAGCTTTCCATCTGTATCAGGAGGATAAAAGCATGGCCCATACTTACAGGGTGTCAAGAGGATAAATACATTAAGTGGTCCTAAGGCACTCTGGGATTATGGCAACAGATGTAATATCAATTCCTTAAAGCAATGAAAATGGAGAAGCCAGGGCAATTGAAACTCTAAGGAAAGAGCAATTCAGAACATTAAGTTTATTTTTTTTCTAATTTAACTGTGCCTCTGCATCCAGAGGACATTGCAAAAGAAAACAGGAAACTTTGGAACACAGCAATAGCTTGATGAAAGGGAAAATGTGGGGTATGGGCACAGAAGAAAACGATAGTAAGATTCTTAACCACCAATTCAGTTTAAAACTACTATTAAATGAGACAAAAAGAGATGTTCACATTTCTAAATTACAATCTATTCATAGACACCTCTCTTACCTGCTTAAGAGCATAACTAGTTGGAAACTCTCCAAGGCAATACAGAGGAAGAAAGGAGTCTTATGAGGAATCCATGCTTCTCAACAGTGACAAAGCTACTAACAAAATGTAAGTATTCAGCAGCGCCATTTAAAACAAAGTGTGCTTAATACATCAATTAAGAAGCCTAAAAGAACAAACTTCTGATTCAGAAGTAGTCCTTCTAGCAACTTCCAATTTAAGGAAATTTGATTGAATAGTACAATGCAAATTCTTTTCCCTCTGTTTCATTTTTGCATCATTTCAGCCTCAGTGATTGTATACTGTGGTGTAGAGACACGACTGTATGTGATGGAATTACTCTAAAATAACTGCTTCCACTGTTAACCATTCTATACATTATTTGCAGAATAAACTGCATGGTTTAAGTTAGCATGCTTTGCAGCACATCCACAACATGATAGAAATGTGCACACAAGCAACTAATGCACCTCTCTTAATGACTGGTAATTTGTTAAGCTGATGAACCCCTACAGCTTATAGTCATCTGTTCATAATCTTATCTTCATCCATAACCCATTATTGTCTTGCCTCAGTCTTCTTCATCATAAAAAAAAAAAATTTAAAAACATTAAACTCTGCTTATTTTAGTAAAACAAAAGTACTTATCAGCCACAACTCAATACAGTGTTAGAAATTAATAATTCTGTAAGAGATGATTAGCGTACCAGTTTCTGCTGGTTTTTATTCCTTGCAGCAACTCTCAATACATGTCATACACTTTTAAGAATCAACAATAATGTAATAATTTCCTACTGCAGACCTATAATTTGTACCTACAGCAGTAGAAATTGTACCAGAATGCACATAAAACAGAAGTATGGGGAAATCCACAAAAGAAATAAAAAAGATACAAATTCAGTCTCTGATGCTTCATGACTTGCCAGTTTTATATGGGTAGAAAGACATGTACAGACTAGTTTAATGTATTTTCAAAACTATCCCTGCTGCATTGATTACAAACACTACAGGGGGTTTTCATTCAGGAGAGTCAGAAGACAGGATCAGCAAAAGAAGCTTGAAATGAGGACCAAACATATTCAACAGAATCCATTGGTACAGAGTTCTTTCCCTACTAAAACAAGCAATATTTTTAAACATTACTAATTCTGTTGATTCTGAAAAGTTAATTCTCATCTCCTACATTTAACAATGAAAACATAGCAAACACAAGGAAGCAAAGAAAGAAATAAAAGAAATGGCAAACTAATCTTCCTTTTCTTCAGCTCCACTCCTTTCCAAGGGGTAACCATCAGCTCTGTTCCCAGACAGCACACAGGTTCTGGGTGAAAGAGAAGAGACCCAGCATGATAACTGCATAACCAAACACTTAAATAAGGGTTTGGATTGGTTACTAAGACTGTAGGGACCTGGCTGTGACTTGATTAAGGACAACAACAAACAGTGACTGGATGTTCTGTAACCCTGTGGAGAACCTAGCCCTAGCTGCACTACCTGAGCAGTGATAAAGCTATTGGCCAGGGCGCCAAGTTTTGAGAGACAGTATTGAAGATGAGCTGTAGATGACTTTTAAAATTCAAACTGGCAGCAAGCCCCACAAATATTCCCAATCCTTGCTATACTGGATGCAGTAGTTAAATGAAAAAGGTTTGGATGGCCATGTGAACTTTGGCCTAGCTCAGTAAAGGCAGCAGGAAAGAACAATCATTCCGGTCACATTTCCAAACAACTGGAAGTTCAGTTATTTCTGCTGAATAAATTCAGTAATTTAAGTTGCTCCTAAGCAGCAAGGGACCGAGCTAAATGGGGATCTGAGTTGATTTAAAGCTAATTTGTGTCAGAAAGTTCTGAAATGGCTTTCAGTTTGGTGTCTGCAGTCATTACTGTAAAGTGGTATTAAAACGATCAAGTTTTGTATGAGAAGTCCCCAACAAGTTCAGCAAACATTCATTGTCTAATAACACACCTTCAGCCATATGAGGTCCCTTCCCTTTGTTTGAGAAGTGTGGTTTATTTATTTCTGCAAGATATTTAAAGCAAAGCCCAACATAAACAGCAGAATTCTTCCTTTTGTTCAGTTTTCCTAAGTTGCTGAAAGGCTGGGTAACTTTGCAAATTATAAACACAGAGGAGCTATAGTATTCCATAATACTGGTGGTGACTTGGCTACCCATTAGGAACATCCCAACTATGTGTACAGCAAAACCCCAATAAACCACACTTCACAGAAACTGGAATGCATCCTCCCATCTTTTCTACTGAGGTCTTGTTCTGTGTCAGCAGTGTTTAAATAAACAAATTAGGTGCCTCCTCGGACAGCCAGATAATGGAGTTACAAGCTCATCCTCTACTCACATGAGAAAGATTATATCCCTTTGGATAGGCCTCTTGCAGACCTACTTACCTGGGGGAGGAGGGGGTAGCAGGAGCAGACAAAAGGGACCCTGTTAACCAAGGCCCTACCAAGTGGCTTACTGAAATTGGTCTAGGAATGCAGAATCAAGTAGGAAATATCACAGTTATTATGCTTATTCAAATTTGACAATAATTGCATCCCATGATTAAAGCCATCACTCTATGAAAACTGGATACATCCTTTTTTTTAAAGTTAAGCAAGTTGAGACATAGAAGGCTGAAGAAATTTGTTTAATGTCATGCAGCCAAAGGATACGAGGAACAGAACCTGAATCATATATTTAAAGAAAGATTGAGCTTTGGGAGTACTAGGGTGCAAGGAGAACTGGAAGGGAGGAATTTGTTTTTCAACTTGAAATTCTTACTCCACTTCTCACCTTCAATGACCATAAACCTCCTCATGTACAAATGAACAAACCCAGGCCACATTATAGCAGTTGTGTACAACAAGTCTGCTTGAGTGATGAGTCAACTCGTTGTTTATCCAAAATAACAGACACAAATGGCTCTCACACCTACCTACAGCTAGAATTAAAACACTTCCACACTGAAGGAAAACCAAAATAATTTAAAAATCCCCCACACCTAAAAAAAACCCCAAAACAACCTAAATAAAATACAGTGTTAGCAAAGAGTACTTAGTGAGAGGAACACTGCAAAAAATGCCGTATCTCACATCTTCCCTATCACGTTGAAACAGCATAGACCTTAAAATGAGTTATGGGGCCCCCACCACCCAAATTAACCAGTGTAACTCAGCTCTCAAGCAAACCTCAATATTTTAAATTAAAACTAGTCTCAGGTCTCCAAAATGTTTGAATATTATTCTGTAATGTCACCATGCTGTTACAAATGGACCTCATTTACATCCCATTCATTAGGACACCACACTGTTTGAACTCAGTATTACCTTTCCTTCTCCTCCCAGCCAAAAAACATTGTCATGCTAAAACGTTTATCTAATAGTTCTCCCCCACTGAGGTGCATGTTTCCATAGGGACACCAACAGTGTTATACCATTTGGAGAGGAAACTAAAACTAATAGCTGGGATCTTGTCACAGCTTCTCAAATCCCTAACAGAAAAAAGAATTCTCC
The DNA here is from genome assembly GCA_013397915.1 of Daphoenositta chrysoptera. Classification (NCBI taxonomy): domain Eukaryota; kingdom Metazoa; phylum Chordata; class Aves; order Passeriformes; genus Daphoenositta; species Daphoenositta chrysoptera. Next base: position 290,014 of record VZRO01007525.1, on the reverse strand, counting down.
TGCTAATGTCACTGAAAACACTAGCTTTTCCAGAATTCACTGTCTTGCTGGTTTCTTTTGGGTTTTTTGTTGGGTTTTTGATGCGGGGTTTTTATTGGTTGGGGCGAGGGGTTGTTTCTTTGGGACTTTTCTGTTTGCTTTTGGTTGGTTGGTTGTTCTTGGATAGTCGTATTTTCACAGGATTGTACCGCAACTGTCACCACACTTACGTCATTAAGAGTGAAAATACAACAGAAGTAAATACCACTATTATGTCAAGAGACAAGCATCCCAGGGTCACTCACTGTCTCTCCCTGTCATTATCCCCTTTGTCAGAAAATGGGGAAGATCAGACATTGCAGCCAGCAGGAGGGCAACAAAAGAGACAGAAATTTAATGTGTTTCCTTTCCAAAGCTGTTTGTTGTTAGCAATTTTGTTCTGATTTAAGGGACAAACTGTCCACCCCTTTTAAACCTCAGAGATTAATTTTCAGTTATTTGTACGGACAAAGTCTCTTGACATGATTTAACTGTCTGTCCAACAGGTTCAGTTAGGCATTAAAGCTTTGTACTTCAAATTAAACAGTGCAGTATATTATTTATTCCCGTGTGGCATAAATAAGTATGGATTACCTTATGTAAACCAGTCTAAAGTTGATAGCTGCTTTACAGTACCAAGAGCTCTGACAGCAGCCAGACCCAGAGAATGGACATGCTCCCTCTCTTTTAGTCTGATCTGAGACTTTAGTAAAAGTGACCTACATGGCTGCTGTATTACTGTCTTTATGCTCATTGATAAACACACAATATTGGTTTTAATCTACAGACAAATAATATTAATTACTCCTGCTGTAAGATTAAATTGCACAAATAATTAATGCAGAAAAATATTCTCCAGGAATAGTAGTCTTTATCCATTATTGTAATAACAGAGCATCAGTGAAATATTTGCTGCATTTGACTTTTTGCTGCTCCTGCTGGACCAGCAAGTTTTCAGCCAATCATTTTCTCTTCTAGACTTACATTTCAGTAAAAGGAAAATGCTCCCAACCTGGTACAAAATTTACTTTAAAAGTAAATATTAAATAACTGAATTTGTAAATTTGACTCCATTTAAATTAGATAAATTATAACTTCTGCTTATAACTTCTGGTTTAATTTTAATATTAATACATAGGTATTATTTTTATGAGATTTTTTTAGTAGTTTAAAATTAAACATTTTAACAAATAAACCCCATTAAGGATTTCCTTGACTATGCTTAGCTTTTCCTTAGCTCTTCTTGAAACATAGAAGATCAGACTTAATAATCTTGCTATATAGTCCTCTAATTAAATGCATTTTATATTAAAATTAAGCAACAGTAAAAACTATCAAGATGTCTATTATGAATGCTTCACTGTATGCAGACTCATTAACCTAAGTTAAATTAACAGAACAAGCCAAAATGTAACCATGACCACTGAGTACTTGCAAAGTTCCCCAGCGAATTTTTGATAACTTATTCCAGTCACTTCAAAATTTCCCTTTTAAGACCATACGAAATTCTCATTTCATGAGTGAAATTTTTTTTAATTTCATGTTTCATAGAATCTTCTTTTTATAACCAGTAGTATTTTCTGATACATTTTGTGAAAATAATTTTTGTAATCCTTTTCTGTAATAACAAAGAAGTGAAATCTACTATAGAAAGACATACACCCTAATGTTTATATTTGGTGATTACCTTCCTTGACAATTTAGCTGCTATCTGTAGAAGCAAAAATCAATACTTTATTTCTTCTGCAGAGCGATATTGGCTACTTTGCAATCTCCGCATGTTTGCACATAAATATTCTTGAAGGCCAACTAAATCAATTAACATTTGTAGTTGTCCAGTCCCTTTGCAAAACATATTATGCACTTAGGATGAATTCAGTGTAAATCATCATCCTAGCCGCACAATTAAATACTATAAGCTTCCTTAACCCTCAGCTCAGACTTTCCTAATCTCTAAAAGAAAGCAATGCCAGATGGCCATGAACAACTGTTAAGAATCAGAGGGACACAGAGAAATACCTGAAGCTCTCAGTAATTTGGTGGAGAAACACCTTCTGTTCCAACTTACTGCTAGGCCCCACCTAGATAAATTTGCTTTGCACAACTCATGGGTGATCCTTCCAGGTTAGCTGATACATATGCTACTAATTTTCAAAAGCTGTATTTTGTTGTCATGAATCAAATTCACAGACACTGAATTTTTGCTACAACTCTTGGTTGCAGTTATCACAGTGACAGCATGTTGGCTACAAGGTGCGGAGAGAATCAACTGACCACTGCGCTTCTCCATCACTTTAAAACATGTAATTGTGTAAAAGTATCTATGGATACACATTAAAATACATAAAATATATTTTATGTAAAAATAATGCGTGCAAAATATAATATTCATCTATAATCGGTTGTCAAATCTGTATGAGTTAGCTGAAACAGTAGTAGAGCTCATTGGCCCATGAGGCACAGACTAGGCCCCAATCTCCTCCTCTGCCTTAAGAAGAAAAAATGGGAAAAGGTTCCTCTTTTCCTAGAGAAGAACACCCTCCTTTGAACCAACACTTAGAATCATTCAAGACAATAATGCCCAGCACACTGGGTTGCTAAGGGGCACCTCCTGTTTTCATTTTCAGAGGAAGCATCTCACAAGCACCATTTTATATGGTAACAGTGAGGATGTGGTCTCCTCATCTCTGAAAACCAGGAGCCTCATTCTGCTTTAAATTACAGTTCAGGAAATTTCATGTTTAAAAATGAAGCTTCTCTTTTTAAAAATAAATCACCTTGCATTACAAAAGATGATAGGCACTGCTCAAGAGCCGGCCACAGCTTCACGCTTTTGGACTTGGGTTTCTTAACAGAAATTCAGAAGGAAGCAGTGAGAACAGGCAAACCTGGGAATGGAAAAAGCAGGTTAAGAAGAAAGATAGGACTGAAATAGCTGGGAGTGCTTCAGGACAGAGCAGGAGCGAAGGGCACTGGCAGAGCTGTGTGGGGAGTCCAGAGCTGGGCTAGCAGGAGAGTTCAGGGCAGGAGTGAGAGATGTTCCAAGTGCACAGCATCAGCAAGGAGCACACACAGAGACAAACATTCAAAACCTCTCAGACAGTCATGGCAGAACTAGGGTAGGTTCCAGGTATGAAGCCAGATGTGGCAAACTACAGAACACACGTAGTGTAGTGTGCTTCATTCTAGTTGTATTTCCATGAGTAAAAGGATAATGTTATTCATTTGAGTGTCTCAAACAAAAAAATAGCCCAGTTTTAAAAAAAAAAAACGAATATAGCAAAACTGGAAGAATGCATGAGAACATCATTCTGGCTTGCAAAATTGACTATAAGACAGCTACAGTGAAGAAGAGGGGACTTCTGAGCAATTTAAACCAGGCTGAAGGATCATGTCTGTTGTAAACTACTTTGAAAAGTACCTGACATCTTGCATTTAGCATTTTTTCAATACTCTCTCAGATTCATCAGGCCAGAGTATCATTTTCACTCTGAATAGCATAGTTCACACAACCCCCCCCTCCCCCATCATTTTTAGAATATTGGATAGAGATGTAGTGACAAAGTTTAGTAACAGAAAGAAAAGTGATAAAAGCCTCACAACAAAAGAGATGGTAAGGAGAGTGTGAAGGGGATTAAGAGGTAAGAGTAAGAACTGAAGAAGCACAGGACACTAGAGAACTGTTCCAGATGGTAGGCTAGTTTTAACCTAAGCAGCAGTGTGTTTGTATAAAAGTCCAGTGGGAGCTGAGAAGAGATGAGCACACAGATGAAGTCTGAAATGTTTCTGCAAGCTCAAGGAATGGCAAAAATGGACTCTAAAGGTCTGATGCAGAGTCAAGAAAATTGCTGCTTGGGAAGAAGAAAAAAATCAAAGAAAGATGTTGCATGTAAGGAGGTGAGGAGTAAGACACCTACACAACTGATCACAGAGGACATGAGTAATGAGACCAGATAAAAGCTTTTCAAAAACTAGTCATCACATACAGATATGAAAAAAAAATAGTTCAAGCTGTCAAAGTAATACAGCATTGGGTCAAATAGCCAGTTTGATATAAATATGGTGTGTTTTTTAAATTATTTATTCAAAAAATACTTACGGCAACTTTCTAGTAGGGTGTGTGTACAGAAAAAAAAAGAAAATTAAAATCATAATTGAAATTTGATCAGATGTTCTTCAGTGATCAGTTCTATCTTTCTCTTTCAGTATGATGCCCACCAGTTCAGTAATTGAAGCATTACTGTCTATTGCTGATAAAAGCTCACTGTTGCGTGAGCGGTTCAACACTGTACCAAATCTCCCATTAACTCTTGCTCTTAGAGGTTATTTCAGTAAGTGGGTCAAGATAAACCGAGAACCTGCTTGTAGGCTCCTAATTTGAACAATGATATCTATACACCAGAGGTAGCTATTTGAACTAGACTGCTAATGCTCCTTTTTCCAAAATATATCCCAGGATGGTGTTTTCATTTATTTATGAAGCTTACTGTATGTTTCTGGATCACAACCATGAATGGTTTTGTTCACGTGCCCAAGCTTTGTAACCACCAGGAAAGCAGTGACCTTTGCTTTCAAACTAAGCAAATAGTTTCATACTGGGTTATATTCATGCATACTCAGTATTTTCATTAGCCAGTGATTTCCTTAAAAATACTGTACTGAAGGATGCTTAGCTGGCAGATGACTTAACTTTTCCTGCCTTCCTTGTACGTGACAATACTTTGCTCAAAGTAGCCATTACACTTTTAACTTGCTTGCTGAGGCATTCATTGTTACAACTCGTCACGATTCTTGGCTGATGGAGGAAAATCAATTTTGATCCCTGAGAAGCAAGTGCAAGTCTCCAACTTCACACACCAACGTGTACAATTGCAGCTGAAACTGAATCCAGACTAATTCACCATTCCAGGCATTTCACATTTATGCTGAGACCTTAAGAGGTTAGAACATACATGATTTACTGTTTTTAATTGGAGGAATGGGACAGAACTTCCTTCAAATGGAAAAGCAGTTTGTCAAATGAAGTTTACACAAACCAAATGAGATTTATGGTGACAATGAAAATATACTTTAAAAATTAACCTGCAGCTTTTTGCAACACAAGTACTACAACAGAATGCAAAAATCCAGCCACTGCAGGATTTTAATGCTACAATAATTCTGGTCTTCCTTAAAGGGCAACAATTCTGCCCTTTCTTAGATAACCCAGTTCAAAGCACATTAGAATAGGAAGTCTGAACAATTAGAAGCCAAACTACAGTAACCAGGTAGCAATAAATATATAGAAAGCAATGTGCATTTCCCAATAGACACAAGTTTAACACTGAAAATATTCCAAGCAGGTATGAGAGAGAGGGAGGGGAGAAGAGAACTTACTGTACTGCTTCAAAGATGCACCATACACATAATGCAGCAGTACAGGATACACTAACAGATGAAGGCAACTGAAAAGGCAGTACTCACCCAAAATATTAAATTGAAAAGGAACATCATGTATTTCAAACAACACAGGCAGCCTCTTGCCATGTTGCACTTCTTAAATTCTAAAAGGAAAACAAAGGATAGATCCAGGTAAAAGACCACGTATTTGCTGCCTTTGGGTGCACTGTATTTTTCACTTTTTACGCCAGTTCCAGTCCCAGCGCCGGTCCCGGTTCCGACCCCAGTGTGGCTCTGTGTGCGTGATCCAGTTGTACCATAGAAAGCTCCTGCAGTAAAACCTCGACCAAATTGCCTCCCTGAGGTAGAAGGTTTAGCAAAATCTGAGTCTTTGCTATCCAAAGATGGACTCCGGTGAATTGAAGAATCCTCACTACTTGACTTCTCCATGATCTCTCTTTTCACAGTTGTCAGATTTAATGTATAGCATCTCTCAGCATTAAATGCAGTGCCTTGCAAACGCCACAGTGCGCTAAGAGCTGTCTGTGTTTTGCTTCTCTTTTTCTTCGTACATAAATCAGATAATCACTGCAGAATTTATTCACTGCATTGTTGCTGGGTTTATTTCTTATAGCAATGTAGGCTGTACTCTGTCTGTCTGAAGCATGGATTTATACATTAATATCCCATGCAAGAGCACACTCATGATTTATCTTGATGAATCAGTTATGCAGAACTTTGATTTTTATTTAAAAGAGCCATAAGCTCTTTCTCTGCACTCCTAGTCTACAGTCCTCTAATCTATAGGCAGCAGATGGTCCTTGCATCCATTTCCAAAAAGCTTCTGCAGTACACCTGGGAGACTCTCCTCGAGCCGGAGCACTTTCCTTGCTCTCAGCTTCCCTCTCTGTGTCTCTCTGACTCTCTCTCACACGCTGTCTTTTTTCTTTCCACCCATTTGCAGTGTCTCATTCAGTAACCAGCTACCGGAGCGCACTCTGTGTTTCACTGCTGTTGCCGTGAAATCATCAGCAACTGCAACCACTGGGCATTTCCCACAGAAATCCCTGACCTAACTATCGAGTAATAAATCCGCCCTCCTGCTCGCCCCTCCCCTCTGCTTTCCATCGGGCCAGTTAGCAGAAGCCTTCTCCTCCAGGACACGCCTCCATGACATAATATCTTTAATAGGATTAGAATTACTCTTGACTATACAAGTGCACAACAGAAAATCTCTTTAAATGTCAAGAACTGTTTAGCTGTTTATGCGCTAGAACCATTAGGCAGTGATATTCCTTCGATGCAATAAAATACAAAAAAGTATGGATTAGATAGACAGGTGCTAACCTCTCTCTGCTCATTAACAGTGACTTACATTTTTTTTTCTGGCTTAAACAAATCCCACGGGACAGGCAATCGGAATAGGCTAGCACCCAGCACACACTGCTTAGGCACACGTCTCAGTTGTACATGCACATAACGCGACACCATCACCTGTGATATAATTAACCAGAACCGGAAAAGCAGAGCTGCTGCCTCTTACGAGGCCATCAGACAATTCTAAAAACTCCTGAAATATAAGGGGATCTGAGCCTGCAGCTATTTACACGCTATTTAACAAGTACATCCGAGATTCTTGTTGTGTACAGCAATAAGCCATCTTACATCACAGGTTGTCTGTGAACCAGAAACACTGACCCAAATGCCACATTTCTTTCCCACAGCGCAACATGCCTGCTAGGACTCCGAAACAGGGAGGCACGGCCGTGCGCGTGTGCCTGCGCATATGCATGCAAGTGCCTGGAGGGGAGGAAGAGAAACACTTCAGGTCACTACTCCCTGTACTTCCAAATTCCTCATTTTGTCATAAGTGCAAAAGCAGCGCACCAATGGTGCAAAGCGCTAGAGCAGATTTAAAATGCAGGTTATTCCTTTGTTTTTGTAACGAAAGAGACCACATTAGGAGGGCACTCTGAAGGAAATACAGCTACCAGGAAAAGCAAAATTCTACACAATTTTCAACTGACCCCTTCACGTGCCCATGAAAATGCACTGTTAATTGTTGTATCGGGTATCTTTGAAAAAAGACAATATAACATTTATTCAATCTTATGTATCTATGGCCAAAAGCCTCTAAAAATACTATGATTTTTGTGTAACAACATCAGAATCAACACCCTAAAGCAGTGCCATACCTTTCCTGACAATCTTTTTCTGCAAAAAGATCCCTCTACCATAAAGTACATTAAATACCCAGTATTTGAACATGTAATATCTCTCGCTCACCTTTTCTGCTCTAGAATAAGATTTTAACAACAGGCAGGTCCAAGCCCATATCAACAATATTTGTTCCCTTTGCTTTTCAAAAGTAATTTCAAAGCTCCCTGCATCACATGTGTGCTGCAGAAAGACGACTGCAGGATGACTGCTCAGCGCTGTGTGTGACAGCAGAAAAAGTTACACACAAAACAGCCACGTAAAAAAAAAGAAATTAGCATTGACCAAACTAGAATGGGCATTTCTATACATGTTTATGGTGCACATACAGACTTCACCATGAGCAGTTACCAAGAAACAACTTTCTCAGCAAAAACCATAGAAGTGAATTGTGGTTCAGGGCCAGGTACCTGCCTCAAACACCAGAGCCTGCACGGTAATTCTCATTCAGACACAAGGCAAATGTCTGAGTATGGATTTAGAAGACTGAAAAAACTCTTCTCTTTGAAATTCACTTACGGGAAGTGTAAAGTTGCAAACTAATGCTGCAGCTAGATATTTTCAGTGGTTTTCACTTGTCATACAAAACTGAGCTCTCAGCCAAAAAATTATGAGAACACACAAGCACTTTAAAGCATTTTTAGCTTTTTAGCTTTTGCACCCTTTGCCATAAAATTTACATTGACTTAGAGTAGCTACAGAAAAATAATTGCTGTGCACTTGTGAAAACTCATGCAGTATAAATATTTGCCTTCCTATTGAAAGTCCATGACAAAAATAATTAATCTGCCCTCCTCAAGGTTAAAAAATTAAAAGAATGTTCCGTAATAGGCAAAAAAAATTTCACAAATACTCTAATAGTTTGCAAATAGTGGAAACTTTCTATTGGTAGTTAAAAAAAAAAAAAGGCAAAACAACGATACCTCCAAACGTTTTTTTTTCCAAGTTTTCATTATTAGACCTTATTGAAGTTTTCCAGTTTTCTATTTTTACCTCCAAATACTACAAAATACTGGTTTACTGAACCATTACCTCTAATGTACCTTCCATTAAGAGATCTCCATGACTGGTCTACAGCACAGTTTGTACTTCAACACAACCCCAACCAAAGACACATGTAAAGTCAGAAGACAGCTTAAAAATCCAGACCTGAGCAACGAGCACTGGGGAAAACACAGTTCCAGATCAGCCTCTCCTCCTGCTGTGTAGCAAGAAAACATATGACTCTCTTATGGTTATGCTGTGGCCACCAGGGAGACTTTACAAGCCTCAGTAACCTTCAGCCACTTGAATTTGCAGCCACAGAGCAGCTTTACAATTTAGAAGCCACTTCCTGCTGCTGCAACTCTAACTCAGTTTTTAGGTGGCTCAGTTAATAAAACCACACAGGGCTGCTTATTTGCTGAAAACATATGTGATGAAAAAGCTGTAAGCAGTCCATCCAGCTATGTTTTGACCAGCCACTACACTCAACTCTGCCTCTGATCGAGACTTCAGCAGAAGGTGTTGCTGCAAGGCAACAGCACCTTTCAGGGTCCCACTCACCAGCGTAACCTCAGCATGAGGACAAACACATTTTGCTTCACTACAGATCTTACCTCTGTTTAGTAATCAGGGCATGAAAAACATTCAACAGCTCACTCTGTACTTCATTAATGTTTGATTACTGAATCACAGAATTTTGTTGCTGAGTGATGCCTTCACATCAAGAAAATAATTTCAGTCCCACGTGTACCTGCCTGGGACCAGGCAATAAACATCAGTCCATTGCATTTAAATGGCTCTTCCAAGTATTAAGGGTAAAAATTTAGGCCACTTTCAGATAGCAGGTATGAAAATCGATGTCACAATGGGTGTAGCCAAAAAATTGAAAGGAAGGGTATTAGTAATATGGCCAAAAAGGCATAGGCTGGTTCTCCTACTGAAACTGATTTAGTTGGTTCCCTCCTGAGAACAGTCCACCATAGTCCTCAAAGCAAACAACCCAGCATCTTCATTCCTTAGTGAATGTCACAAATTATTTAATCTTTTTTGTCATCCTGTAGTTTAATCTCACCAGAACTTCAGTGTCAATTACAACCAGCTACAGTGCTCCTGAACCCCTCTGTTTGCTTCTGGCCTCCTCAGCTGTTTTTGAGTAACTGGCTTGTGGAATCATGCTGCAAAACAGCAAAAGCTGACCAGGTTTATACACATATTTATAAACACAGATTTTAAAAGACATAATAGAGATATAAAAGGTATATCAGCAATATAGAAAAAAAAAACAAAAACTTTTTTTCCCCCTTTTAGAAGTTTCAAATCAATTTTACTTGACATTCCCCTTCAGTGAGCTTGCTGACCCAGTGAGAGGGAGAGGGACTACAACAGTCAAGAACAGGAATAAACAATGAAGGCTGAGCAAAAATATCTTAAGCCTTTCTTATGTCTCCCATGATTCCTGAAAATGAAATATGAAACTCCAGGAGTTTTTAAAAAAGGAAAAATAAAAACTCCAGTCACCATGATACACAATCCATTTTACAACTTATTATATATTTTATCTTGCAATTTCTATTTGGTAGGATAATGCTGCTGTCACTATTTTAAATATGGAGAACTCGAGGACCAAGATGTTTGCTGAGGATGAATAGGAAACTGCTGGCAGAGGAGCAAACCAAATCTATGCCTCACATGCCCTCAGATAGTTCACTAGCCCCTGCACCATTCTCAAATTAATTATTTTTGGGAATCATGAGTTTTAGCAACCATGCCACATGACTTCAGAACAATACTGAGCCCTGCAGAGAGATGTACAAATGCATATGCTACCAAGTGTTCAAGGGATATGGTTCCTAAATTCATTCTTTTCTTTTGAATTATATGGACCAGAAACTCAGTTTTACAAGTCTTCCTCAGGGTACATCAGATAGGCAAGGAACTGAGATTGCTGAGTATAAACTCAGTGACCATCTTTCCAGTCACTGCTCTGAACCCTGGAAGTCCAGGAGAAGGAGGTAAGGAACAAGAGTTGAAAATAATAGCTTACAACTGACATACAGTTGCATACAGCTTAAAGCTCAGATTAAAAACAAAAACAAACCAACAATGATTTTTGAATAAGTTTAAAGGGAAAAGGATGTCCAAATAATAGAACTGAAATTAGGATCACATGAGAGACAAAACCATGGGGCTCTCATGTCTTCCATGCTCCTGGTTCCATGCCAAAAAGTTTACAGACCTCATCAAGTTTAGATGCCTGGAGTTCTCAGGTCTTCCAAGGCTTCAGAATTTATAATAAAAAACGTGGAAGCTCTGATGGTTGTGATGCACATCCTGGGGCATTCCAGGCTCCCCCCTTGGATGTTGTAAATCCAAAGTATTCTGCCGATCATGGGATTGGACAAAACAAGGTAGGTTTCAGAGAACTTTGTGTGGTAGACAAGTTTTGAAACCTGCCTGTGTTTTTCAGAACCAAATAGCCCAAGCCATATTTAACCCCGATACACTTTCATTTTCCACTAAGAAAAGTATTCCATTAGAAACAGACAGAATTACTATAACTCCAGTTTTGGAGTCTCCAATCGCTGATCATAGCTTCACACATTATTTAGAGCCTATATGAACAGCTTGTTTGATACAAATGCTAAAAAAGAATCACTACCAAGTGTTCAGGGAAGAGTGGAATGCACACTTAGCACGAGGAGCAGCCATTTCCTATGTTCAGAAAACCACCATTTCCTTGGGGCTTAGTGGACAGACAGCTGATGGAGGGAGCGATTGGATTCATTAAGAAACAGACTTACTCACAGCTGGTGATCTGACCAGCAAACAATCCCAATGTTCTGTGAGAGACAACAACTTCATGCCCTTCCCTCTTCACCCTCTAGCACAACCAAAAGCATCCGAAAGGCATCACCTGATCCTCAATTCAACCTGCAGAAGAAAGCCAGCTCCAGAGGCCAGGTAAAAGGATCTGGGACAGGTAAATATGCACACAGCATAAGCTGGAAGGAAAATTAGGATGCTCAGATGGATTTCTGGAGGCTGGACTCCATGTTCTGGGACTCCACCTAGCATTGGCATGGCTGAAGAGAAAGGAGGCCTGGCAGAGAAACAGGAGTAGGACAGCACTCCAGCATGCAGGAACTGTGTGAAGGAGCACCCCTGAGGAGGCACTGAGTTTGAGATCCCTGGGTAAACAATCTTTTTTTACAGATACAGGAACTGAGTGTCTAGGCACCTCAATCCAACACCCACCTCCATTACTCCTGAATTCACCAGGAGAAATTATATTTCTTGACATTGTTACTGGAAAGGAAACGAATTAATCTGTTTCTATGACACAAAGGCAGCAAGAGCATAGAAGACCGTGGTTGCCTCTGATGAGTAACACTCCTTGCCTCCCTAGGGTAAAGAGGTAAAAAAAGAGGTAAAATCTCTTTGAATGGCCTAAATCAAAACTAACTAGTTTATACTAGCATATACCAATAAGACGAGTTTATCCTTCCAATATGGGGTCCTCACTGGATGGATGACCAAGAAAATAAGATCCTATTGTAAGGCTTTCCCCTGTGCCATTCATTCTGCATTATTTGGTCCCTGGGATTTCTATTAAAAATCATTTAGTGCTAACAATGCACATGTGGCTGATGCTTCTCATTTAGGATTCCACACCAGAGACAGAATGAGATTCTGTGTCAAAATTGTACAGAGGAATTAGCTGTAAATCGTGTCAGGAACCTTAACCCACTGTGGTCAGACGAAGATGAGGAGATGATATGCTAATGCACAGGAGAAGTGGGACATGCAGACTAAAGTACAATATGAGATCCAAAAGCTAAGAAATTTTGATTATGTCACACCTTCACACCAGTTGTCCCTCAGGGGCCCTCAGACTGAACACAAAGAATGTCTGAGTTTCCAAAGAGACAGAAAAACAGAACAGAAAATAGAAATCCTGCTACAAACATTTAAGCTTTTAAATCAAAACATTTGCACTGTACACAGGGATCTTTTGGGGTTTGGTTTTCACTTCACAAACATCATGAAATATGCTAGATCTGAAAGAATCACTGTAAATATTATGTTAGAATACAATTCACCATTGTTAGTTTCATCTTTAAGAACTAAAATCCAGGAAGTCTATTTATTGTTTGTTTCTGAGCATCCTAGGAATCAGTCTTCTTGGGCTTGGCAGTGTACATATGTAGAGCAAGTCAACTCATACCACAGTCAGTCTAATATCCAAACAGAAAAACAGGCATTAACAGCTGGCTCTGAAAAAAAAAAAAACAACCCTGTTTCTTTTTTTCTGAAGTCCCAAAACTACCTTACCAATTCTCCCACTAGCAGGTGAGAGAAAATAGGAAATATGAGGGGAAAGTGAACAGCATGTGCCCAAGCAGACAGGCCTATCCTATCTGGCAGCAGAGCTTAACTATGCTTTGGAACAGTCTGTTTATGACTTTTAGCTTAAGAATCTGTATCCCTTTTAATTACAGGGTGTTTATTTCATCTTCCATAACAATGAATACATTTTTTCATCTCCATCAACAGCTAATCCTTAAATTCTGCTGAGAACTTAGCCTCAATATTTTAGGGCAGTGAGTTCCACAGATGTGCATTATGTTAAAAAACCCCAGCATCTTGCTCTTATTCATTATCATTATTAAGCTTTCCAGCTCTGTCCTCTGTCTGGATATTCATCCTCATCCCATAATTCATTAGTTTGTAATCCTCTGTTACATCCCATGTCATTGTCCTTCATTAAACTAAGCACTTTTCAGCATCTCCTGTTATTGAAAACTCTCTGACTCCCTAATAATTTCAGTTAACCATCTTAGGACTTCTTTCTAATTGAGCTATGTTTCTGCCATAATCTTTCCCCATCTGCTGATGAAAAGATCTTCTTTTTGAAGGACAAGAGTTAATGCTCAGATTCAAAATAAAGTTAACCAATTCTGTTTCTATCAACACCTTATCTTCATGAAAGTGAAGTTACTCAGATTCAACAGACATTTTTCCAGCATCCCCATTCTGCTTTTCTATTTCAGAACCAAAATTTGGCTCTGGAAAGGTTGAACTTTTCAGAACTTAACAGGTAAACCCTTGTAGTTTATCTGACCTGTAGAAGGGAGTTTTCTCACTACAGTGACATGAGTCTAATACTGGTTCCCTGTAAAGTCATCAGTAAGCCCATCTTCAAGAGAGGGACTCCTTATAAAGATGCTGACACAAGCCAAATCAACCCTTGGCCATCCATGAATCTGTGGTACAAACTGCTGTCTCCATTCAGTACACAAAAAAAAAGGTGTATGCAGGGAAGTGTTTTTTACTTCACATACAGAGAAAATAAGATCAAGGACCAGAAAGCTGCCAGCCAGAGGCAGGAAGGCAGCAGCATCACATCCCCAATACTCCCATGTGAGGAAACATCACAAATCAGATCTCCCAAACCATGCTTTAAAAATTAAAGACCAAAAAAAGAAAGCAGGGGCGAGGAAGCGAGAAGGGTTTTTCTTATTTAACACCTATTTTTCGTGGAGGTAAAGTACATGATCTGAGTGCTTCTGTTCCACTCCCACTTTAAATGACACTTCAGGGTTTTACATCTCCTATATTGACGACAGATTAAAGAAAGCTAGCAAATAGCTGAAGGTTTTTGCCTACCATGAGAGATGATATCCCTTCTTCCTCTTGGATGGTGCAGCAGGATTTCATTAATACAATAACTCTTCTAACTGCATCCAACATGTACAAGTCTCTTGAACAAAATCAGGTGGATTTTCTCTAACATCTGTTCCAAAGAGGCTGTCTTTCACCAGCAGTCTGCTGTTTTGAATTAACTGACAGCTGGTGTCTATGTATTAGCAGAACTATTGAACTTAAAAACCAACAAATTGAAAAAACCCTCATACAAATGGCTCCATGTGAAGAAAGAACCAAGAGAATGATGTAAGCATTCCTTTTTGAAAGGCAGCACACATCTCTGAAACCTGCTCAGTTATGCCATGAAGGAACCTTTCTAAGCACATTCCTTTCACAATTGAGTGAATTCCTTCATTGCTAAAATATTCATTTTTTGGCACTTAAACACAAACAGGTGCCATTCCATGAATGGGGACATTTAAAACCACTGTGTCAGGGCTGGCAGAGACCCAGATGTCTTCAATGGGCAGCAACTCATCACCAGCCCCAGCCTCCAACCTAAGACTCACTGGAAGTGGCAGACTGAATGCCTTACTGGAGCATCATCACCTCAGATGTGTGTGAATTATCAAAAGCTGTTTTCCAGCAGCATTTCTAAGCAAAACCTGACCCCAGGCCCCACCTTCAGGTCAAAGAGGCACAGCTTTCAGAAAGGAGTCACACCACCAAATGAATTAGGTACCTGCCCAGAACCAGTGGCCTCACAGGTGAAGTTGGCATCAGAGAGGGCTGACTTCAAGTCACAGTACCAGGAGGTTCTCCTCTGCTGGGCCCCCAGTGCGACTCAGGGCAGAAATGTCTGGAAATAAGGGTGGGATTTAGCCTCTAAAGCCATTCAGTCGACAATCTACTCCTGGCCCTCCCTGACCACAGTCTATTAACTGTGACACCAAGCTTCATTGCCTAACGATTCCCAGCATATACCTCCTTTTGTCTTTGAAGGCAGACATTCCTGAATTCATAAGAAAGTTTTTGAGTCATTCAAGGTAACTGGAATATACCTTCACTGCCATTAACAGCACTTCTCAAAAGTTCTGATCAAAGCACTGCAGAACAGCCACATTCCATCCTGCTGATTTAGGTTGGACTCATTTCTATGGCTTCCAACAAACTTCCACAACGCCTACCCTGAGCGAAGTCCACAGATCCCATCCTGTCTTGAAGTTCTTTAAATTTATAAAAACAATCATGTCTGACCATCTGCATCTGCCCTTGCAATAAAGCTTATTTACCTTCACTATAAAGTTTCTAGCACGTTGTGTGGTAACACTGTGGGATGTGGTCAACTTCAACATTTAAAATAGGATGTGCCTGTAACGTAGCAGTCATGCAATTAATGCTTTTTGCTTTGCCAACAACAGAGTCAGATTTAAATCCCAAGAGGAGGCAGATATTTTAGCCACCTTACTCATTGAACAACAACGAGGCTAAATGGTTCTCATCTAATCTGCATGAGATACAAGAAAGGGTGTAATAATGAAAACAAGGTAACCCTCTTACTATAATCCGGCAGGTTTATGTAACGGTGCTGCTGTTCATAAGCTTTCTGATCGGTGTCAGCTCTCCTTACAAGGGCGTGAGAGATTTAAAATTACAAAGAAGGAAAGGAAAGGGGGGAAAAAAGCAGTTTGACATGACCCTGCCTGTCAAGACACAAAAAAACTATCCAGCAGTTCAATTCCCTGACTTACAGTAGCAGCTAGTTAACTTTTTACAGTATATTCATTAACAAGCTTTTGTAAAGGCAGAAATATAATGGCAAAATATAATTTTTATGACCTTATCTGCATTATGGAGGGCACATTTACACTTGGAGAGAATGCCATGTGCTAGCTGCAATACCAGACATTCAGAGCCTAATATGGGGTGTAAAGAATGGATGCAAGCATGTTTGAGTCTTTCCCAAAAGCCAAGCCCACATTCACTTCAGTTTTGAAAAAGTTTAATTGTACCATCAGTGTCTCTCAGAGATGAGAAAACCAAGATAGATACCCTTGATCAGCAGTCAGAAACTAAGAATGTTCCTAAAATTCCTCATAGAGGCATCTGAAAGGCAAAAAAAAGGCATCTTTTGTAGGGGAAAACTATTTGTGTCATTCAATCTGCTCTGATCTACTTAGGTGTGTCACAAGCATGCAGTAACTATTGTATGAAATATCAATTGGCCTTTAGAAGCTGCACTTCATAAATTCATCACAGGCAGATATTTTCCATTTACAAATTAATTGGGATGCTGGCATTTTATTTCAGAAGCAACCAACACGATGCTTCACCCTCTGCTCTGCAGACTGGTTCAGGGAAATCTATCAAAAATACACGGCCATAAACGCTTAGCAAATGGTGTGCATCCAGATGGGTTTTTAAACAACGTGAATGAAACTAAAGGCTTGCAAATGCAGTATCATGTAAGGGTAGACAGTGATAGTTTTGGTCCAAATATGCCTTGCAGGAGTCAAATTTAATGCCCATAGCATCAATATGTGTATGATCTTTCTTCTGTCCTAAATATCCAAGTCTAAACTAATTTTAAATCTAAACTAATTTACTGGAAAGGATTTCCAGACTCCTTCCCTTCAGGAGAGCAAGCTAATAGTAAATCTACAATAATATACACCATTGGCAATGTTTTGTTTGCTTTTGTTGTTGCATTAACTCTATAATCCCCATGTCTATAAAACAGATACATGCAGGTTTGGACATCAATGCCCCTAAAATGAAAGGTACTTTATTCCCTGGATTTTATCCAGCTGATGGGTTCTCCTCCTGTGTTGTTTTTCTCATATATTCATTTCTTATGTTGCACTTGTCCCTTTCCAGCCAAACATTTGCCCAGAAGTAACAGAAAATTCTCTCAACTACTCAGACACTTTTCAGAAGTTTTATGAACTCATCATCTCATCCCATACCTGAAACACAACTTTTCTAAATTGACCATATCTCACCCCTCTCCTCCCACACTTCTGTGCCAATGGTTTTATTACAGGCCTGTCTTGTATAGTACTTAGTGTTTCTATTCCAACGCATGGAAGCTGTTATATTAAACATTTATCAGTAATGGGGTTACTCCCTTCTACAAACTCAAGAAAAGTAATTTGGCACATACAATAATGACAAGATTCTGTAGGTTTGTCTCTTCCAGAAGAAGTACAGTACTTGAAATACACAAGATTCCAACCCAAACCTGGCTGCATGAACAGCATTCTGAAATCCCATGTTTCTTGTATTCCAAGGACTGCTAAATTAAGTCATCTCAGTTCCCTGTGTTTTTTCCTTTTAAATCAACTTGAATGTTTCCTGCCCCATACGCTGAAAACAAGGTTTCAGAAACTGTAATATGGTAGGTAAAAAAAAAAAAGAGAAGGAAAATATTCTTCTCACTCCCTGAGAGGTGTACCACTGGAAATGAGGTTTAAAGGAAACAAAATGGAACAGAAGCCTAATCAACAGAATCAGGACTTACAGACTTCTAAACATACAAAGGCAACAGAGCTAATTAGTTGCAAGGTGCAGTTTCTCTTTACAAGGAGTATTTTTCCAAACAGAACGATGCTTTGCACCTGTCCTGTAATTAGATGCCAGGCTTATGTATTATGCTGAAAGAAAAAAAAAGACTTAAGAAAGTGTCTTGATGATTTCAAAGTTCAGTACCTCCCAAAGAGTGCCTATAGCTGTTCTATAGCACTTTTAGCTCCATTTATACGGATATCTCACTTTTGTCCCTACCTAGTCCATTTGCTGTGTTTATATAGTATCTATCAAATATCGATATCTGAGTCTAAAAGACTACATCAATACCAAGATGTAGGCAGGAAGAGGGGAGTGGGGAATAATGAATTCTTCCCTAAAAACTGTTCCCTAACAAATTGTTCCCAGGCACCAGAGCCTTCAAAATGTCTATCACAGAACTATCTTCATGCATTTTAAGCATCCTTCATATTAAGGATACAGTTATTTTTATTTTAATATAAAGAACAAATACTCAGAAGTCAAATAATCCAAAACAGATTTCTACAGAGTCCTGCATTCTCAAGCACTAAAAGAAAACCCTCAGACTACTGAAGGCCTGACATGGTAGACTGCTACAAAGTTCTGTCAACCAGATTTCCTCTCAGATTTCACAGCCTGGTCACTTGTAGCTCTTATGCATAATCTGTAAACCACATTTTTAAAGCAATCAGGGACCCTTTGAAATGAAAAAACAGACACACGTTTTTGATACACATCTCTCAATACTGAGAAAACTTAAAGCATTTTCTTCTATTATAGAAGAGAAAAGGTACGTGCTTAGGGACAGAATTCCAAATTAGGATACCCTCAAGAGATGCTATACACTGTTTTGAAATAAAACTTCCACCTCATAAAATGTTAATATTAGGGCTTTAGGCAGACATGAAGGTCAGGACAGATGTGCTGCCTAGCATGTAAAAGACTCTCACTTTCCAGAAGGCCAATAAATGCCTTTCAGTAACTAAAAAGCAGTTACAGAAGATGGTGGTACTTTGTTCACAAGTATTCATGTTGGCAGGTCAAACAATAGAAAGAAGTTGCTCAGGGAAGAAGTTGACCTGGATGTAAGTGAAGAAAAAATTTAGTGGGAGAACAATTAAACATTGGAACAGACTGCTTAGAGAGATGTTAGAATCTCCCTTACTGGAAATATTCAAGACTCAGCTTGACGGGGCCTGAATAACCTGAACTTGGGCCCCGCTTTCAATAGAAGGTTGGACCACGTGCTCTCCAGCTTCTCCTTTCATCCTAGACTTTGCTGAGATTCTAACACTTTGTTCTAAGATCCAAAACTCAGACTGTGAAAGACTGGCACTGAACTCCTTGGAATAGCAGTGACTTGAACTACAGTTGCACGCACTGAAAAACTGGCAAACTGGAATTGCTATCACACTGATGAGGATGGGTAAAAGGAGATGTTCCTTCTCAGTAGCTAGATTTGACAAATTAGGAACATCCTCATCCTGTCAACTGAGGATCTGCAGATCATAAAACCTGTCTGATGTGTGACTTAATTTGGTAGTTATCCTTTCTAATCTGTTAACTATTGTCTTCTTTTCACAGCAAAAATTTTTTCTTTAACAGAAGAAACAACACAACAAGTTCCAGTCTTTCCCATCACCACGCCCTGCTGGTTTTTTTCCTACTGGTGTGTGAATTCCATACAAGAGTGCATTTGTCAGAATGAAGTACCTTCCCCAAGGAAAGGAATGTCATTCATTTGCAAAAAGCAGGGATTAGTAATTATTTAAAGGCAATCCATCTGCCCCTAGAGATGTACTGGCTGCACAGATGAAGGAATGGTTTAATCTCTTCAACAGTAAATTTCTGAAAGATCTCAAATTAAACTATTTACATGGGAGAAGAAAGCGTAATCCTTGAGCACAGAGATGGTGGAGTTTCTTTTGGTGTTGCCACTATGTCTTAACAGTGGAAAGCTATTTAAAGACACTGACCTGACAAGCTGGTACAGTTTTAGATGCATGCATCTAAACTAAAAAAAAGGCAAAACTGTGCTACATCTGGCCATATACCCCAATAACTGCTTTATTGTTAGAGCTTTTAACAGTTATGGACAATCTTGTTGTGGGGCTGAGCCCCCCTAGATGTTTCATTCTGCATCAGACATACATGATGCATTATTTTCCTTGGGATTTGGAAGGATTATTAGTCATATTGTCTCTAACCTTTTTGAAATGAACTTTTCTAATGGCAAACTTTAGCATATGGAAGCATTTCCTTGCAATGTTTCACTTCCTTCACTGTGCTGTATCACAAGGAGCATAATACATGAAGAAAGCAAACAAATATGGTTTTGATCCTTGGGTGCTAATAATGCTAAAGAGCTATTTTGATGGAACTGCTGATTTTTAACTTCCCTACTTCCAGTACTCATGTGACTATAAAAAAAAAAATAATTTTGATGATGAAGTTAAAGAATCCTAGGCACATACTTCCAAAGTGTTGTACATTCCTTTCATTCTCATAGAATCTGAAGGATTTTTACACCCTGACATGATTTTTCTTCTTGAGGCTAATCTGGGTAGCCATGCAGGTGGACAACAGAGTTTCTTCCCATAGGAAGTGACCATATTCTACGTTAAAGTAGCATTGTCTGCTGTAACTCCAAGGAAAAAAAACATGCTACAGTCTGAAATACCCACGATATAGTTCCTATAGATTTCAAAAGTAATAAGCAATTCTTCTGCTCCTAAAAGGATCAGATGTCCTTGAGATTTTTAAAAGTCTCATTTCAGCATGTCAGTACATATAAGTACATGCATAAGGCTGCTACAAGAGTTAAAGGGGATGAACATAAGAAAATTAGCTGAATTTTCTTTTTAAGCTCCAAAAGAAATAGGGCCACTGATAAACCTAAGTCATTTAGTGGTCAATTCCAGTTTATCCTGGTGGCCTTTATGTCTCCACACTTAAATAAAAAAAAAAAAGAAATTCTTCCTCTTACCTATAAATGAAGTTGCAACATGGCAACAGTAACAGATCGTGGCAACTCTTCCTTCCCCAAATCACATAACTTATTCTCACTCTGGGTTTCTAGGGAAATAAGATTTATGCATCCAGACTGTGTTCAGTGAAACCTGAGGGAAGGGAGCAGGCAGGTGCTGTACAAGTCCTGGAAACCCAAGCCAACCCTCAGCAGCATGTGTTTGGAGTATCAATAGCAGCCAGGCAGAACCGTGTGCTGACCTGGAGCCTGCATGAAGAACGGGCACACACACAACTGGGTTCACTTTCTGTGCACTGTGCTCTTACCCTGCACAGCCTTATCACAGGGACAGAGGGGACATCCTGCAGTCTGGGCACGGCGAAAGGTGAGGAAAGGAGAGGTTTGTAATGAGCTCAACCATGCAAAAGAAAATCAGAACTCATTCACTCTTCTCTTGGCAGAATTTTAAACAGTAACAGAACTGGAGCTGGGCAGTCATACCTTCAGCTCTAACAGTGTGTGGAGTAGCCTCAAGCACACATCACAACAGCAGCACGAGGTGCATTTCTGCTCCGTGTACTCTGCCCTTCAATCCCCATGGCCTGGGCAAGGGCTATAAAGTGGCCCTGCACAGTGGCAGGAGCAAGGCCAAGTGCCCTGCTAAAAAGGGGTTCTAGGACCACAGCTGCCATTTTCAGAACCACGGATTGGCCTCTCTTTTCAATACTTCTCTCCCCAGTTTGGTTTAGGATATATGCTCCAGATAGCATACATTCTCCTGATTTAACAGTTCTCCAAGTTTAATCTCATTTTATTTTCTCTTTATGTGTCTAAACCCATCGCCCCCTTATTTTTCTGCTCCGAGGCTCACAATTCCCAGTTTGTTTTCAAAGCTCATTAAGAGAATTTTCTCTCTCCCTCTGTCATATCATTAACAGAAATGTTACACAACTCCACTCTAACTCTCAACCTACATAACCATTGCACTGCTGCTGATAATCAGCTCCTGTTTATCTTTCACCCAACTTTTTCTTCCTACCCAAGTGAATTTCAATTAATCTTCATGTTAGAAAGTAAACATATACCTACTTCCCTCTTGATTCCCTAAAATCATTAATTTTGCAATTCTATCAAAAAAAGCAATTAAATTTGTCTGGCAAGATTTATTCTTTATGAACTCATGTCGTTATTGCTTACAATTCTGTCACCCTGCAGACTCTGAGTTTGCATCCTCTTTTAATATCAGGCCCATTATTTTACCAGTGGTTATACTTTCGGGACAGTAATTGCTAAGAAAAACCTTGGCTTTCTTTTGAAGGTCAACATTATAGTTTCCAGTCCTCACTCATACTGACACTTCATTTTAGCTACCATCTCACAAAAACAATAATCACACAACAGTGGCACAGCAAAAAGGCTCAACAAACAAACTATTTAAAGTGAGGGGTAAGAAAGAGAGAAAAATCAACCTTTTTTTCACATACTCCCTTTGTCACTCTTTAACATTAAAATAAATTTTAACAGTCAGCCTTCTGCTACAAGAAAACACTCACAGATACTGTTTGGACGTACAGAATGATGCAGGGTAAAAGGGACCCCTTGAGATCACCTGGTCCAACCCCATGGTCAAAGCAGGGCAAGCTTCAAAGCTGTATCATATTACTTAAGACCTTGTCCAGCAGAATTTGGAGAACTTCCAAGGTTGGTGATTCCACAGCTTCCTAGAGCAACCTCTTCCCACAGCAGCACTCCCAGGAAACGCTTTTTTCCTCACCTCCACTTGGGACATACTGAGGCACCAATCATGGCCACTGCCTCTTGTTCTTCCTATGCATTTCTGAGAAGAACTTGACTACCTGTCTTCCCTATCCCACTCCCTAAGTAAAGTAAGGCTATGTAAATCAGCCTGTTCTTCAGGCTAAATCAGTCCAGCTACCTACATCTTGTAAACAGTATGTGCTCCAGGCCCTTTGGAATCTCCTTGTGGCCCTTCACTGCATTTGCTTGTCAGCATCTCCCTGGTACTGGGAAGACCAACACTGGGCACAGCCCGGTGTGGCCTCATGAGCACTGAGCATCAGGAAACAGAGATAATCCCTTCCCCATTGCTCTTATAAGGCATCTGACTGCATTTTCTCAATCTCAATTTTCCAGGTTTTATCGTAGTGAGAAATTGACTGTCCTTGCAGTCTATGCAGAGGATTCCTAATCGCACTGAAAATCCAACTTTTGAATTGATGCATTCAGTGAAGCTGGTGTTTAGTAACCAAATTATAAAATTTGCATTTGATCTCTACAAGCCTGTGTATGCTTTTAACCATCAACCCGTGTATCTTTTCTGCCATCAACCAAGCAACAACTGAGCAGGGGGAAAAGCAGCTTGATAAAGTGCGTAACACATGCAGGGGAAGACATTTGACCGAGTCTCTTATTTGTACTCTAGTGTTAGAGAAACAAAGACAGGGGAGTTGCAGACAGGATCATCAGCATCCAGCAAGAAAAAGCTGACTTGCAAGTCTCAAAGTTGGAAATAGCTACCAAGCAGAATGACAGAGAGAATGGCTGCAACAAACAGGCCAGGTAAGAGAAGACAGATAGGAAATCAGACCTGGGATTTCCTAGAAATGCAAATACCTTCAACAGGACAAAACCGAATGGTGTAAGGTGCAAACACTGTTGTTACGCCTGAGGGAAAGCAGCACAAAAGGGAGAAAAAGGCAGGGCAGACAGCAGCACACAGCTGTAGCAGTTCAGTCCGTTCAGAAGGTTCATATTTTACTAAGCCAGGAAGTGGTAAAAACACACAAAACTGGAAGATCTTCTCATATGTATCCTTAAAGCCCAGCAAGATCAAGCTTTACCTTGGCTGAACTTTTAAACACTTTCTGTGCTGCTGTTCATATGAGATTGAGAAAGAGATTTCTCAACACAGGACATACCACAGGGAACATGGAAGGTAGAGAAGGGAAATGAGTGAAGATGGTCTCTTTTTTCACATGTACACTCTGTCACAAACCAAGAAAAAACAAGGTTAATGCTCACCTTGTACATGGCAATGTACAATGGCTCCAGTGGCAACAAAAAACTATAAATAAAGGGGCAATGCTGGCCAGCAGACCATAAAGGGACATATGCATTGTAAAGATCTTTTGCTTTTCAATTTCAGTTCAGGGATTTGTCTTAAAATGTATATATCAGCCTCTGCTTTCCATTCTGCTTTAATAGCAATGTCCTGATGAACACAGAATAGTTCTGTTATAGTTTAGGAGTAACACGGACTAATTTTACTCTCATTTATTGCACTCATCTAGTGGCTTAATAGAGAAGCTGAAAAAACAAACAGTAAGAAAATAGGATGGCTTAAAAAATGTCTCTTTGCAAACATCTGAGGGCTATTACGAAACAAAGGTCTATATGCTACACATATTACAAGTTAAAGAAGTTCCTTCTCTTGCAAGAGGCCAGCTGTTTGGAGCAGTGTCTTGGGAAGACAGACAGAATACTGGTTCTGGCTCCAGGAGAAACAGAAATACAGGATCTGGCAGCTGAGAAGGGAGTTCTTTGAGACAAAGAAGCAAACAAAGTGGTATCTAGCCCTGTGACTATCTCATAAAAAAATAAAAGTATAACCTAATGCAATTTTGATTTTCTTCACTTCCAGTACTTTCAAAGTTCTTGGAAAAGGAAAAAGGGGTCAGGCACTATGGGACATCTGCAAATACTTCAAAAACATTTCCAGCATGGTTACACAATACAAGAAGTGCATTTCTATGGTCAGTGACACACTGAGTTTTTATTTTGGAAAAACTGTGCAGGGAACATTTCTGTGCCAAACTTCACATACTGTGTCATCCATTGTTTTACATTCCATCTGCACAGTTCAAGATCACCAGGTGAGTCACAATGTAAGGGGACAACACAAAATCCACTAGAAGTTATTTTTAGATAAATACACTTCTCTCACTTCTAAGCATTTGTAACAACATTCGGCACGGTCAGCAGAACCAGCTGTGTACTTCTCTGCAGCCTGCATTCATAATTAGATTAGCCAAGCCATTTTATTAGGATGGAGTTCAGGCATCCATCCTAGAGTTCAGGCATCCTGTGTCCTGAAAAAGTTTAGTGGGGACAGACCAAGGTTCTTATTCAACAGCAAGATGTCAGAGATGGAAAAAAGCCAATAAGAAGTGCCAGAAGAAGACTAAGACACTTAGGTGCACACCTAGTCCCAATGGCTAGCACTCTAAGAACATTGTGTTAATACTCATCTGCATAAAAGATACCAAATTATTTGTGAACTTCTTTGTTCTCAAATGTCCAACACTAAAATAAACCCATACATGCCAAGCAATGCAATTTTCACCCTCCTCCCATCACCAATGTTTAAATCTCAGATTTCCAGCTATTCAGCTAGAAAGAGTAACTAGAACTTGCTAAGAGCTGCCAAATCTGATAACCCCATTAAGGCAAGGCAATACAGGTTCATGTCCCCACATCCAGCCAGTAGCAAGGCCACACACATATTCCAAATGCACATACACACATACATAGAATATCACAGAATCACAGAATTGTTGAAAAAGAGGTTGAAAAAGACCTTGAAGATCATCGAGTCCAACCATTAACCTGCCACTGCCAAGTCCACTGCTAAACCATGTACCTAAGTGCCACATCTACATATCTTTTAATTACCTTCAGGGAACGTGACTCAACCACTTTCCTGGGCAGCCTGTTCCCATACTTGACAACCCTTTCAGTGAAGAAATTTTTTCCTAAAATCCAATCTAAAACCCCACAGGCGCAACTTCACATAGACATAGACAGTAGGCTTGATCCTGTGCTTCTCACTGGCTGATCAGGAAGAAAGTTCATTAGAGTGAAATTTATACTATTTGCACACATACACAACATGGATCCCTCCAACTGCTGGCCTTAGATGCTTGGTCTGTCCAGTATCAGTGCCCTGGTCTCCACTGTTGCTGACAGAGATGATAACCCATGAGGCCTGCAAAACCCCTCCGGTGGCTTGTGCTGTGATCCCTGGCCATGGCTCTACTTGCTGGCACTAAGACTCAATGTATCCACAGGGAAAAGTGAGCACCTCACCCACAGAAACAGTCAGAAATAGAGGTCAGTAAGAATATGAGATGAACTGCAGTGATTAGACACAGGGCATGGCCGGGGAATGGAATGGAATGGAACGGAACGGAACAGAACGGAACAGAACAGAACAGAACAGAACAGAACAGAATAGAAGAGAATAGAATAGTTCAGTCAGAAGGGACCTATGGCAATCATCTAATTCAACTGTCTGACCTCTTCAGGACTGACTGAAAGTTAAAGCATGTTATTAAGGTCATGGTCCAAATGCCCCTTGAACACTGAGAGGCTTAGGATATCGAGCCCCTCTCTAGGAAGCCTGTTCCAGTGTCTGACCACCCTCTTGGAGAAGAAAAGCTTCCTAATGTCAAGTCTAAGCCTCCCCTAATGCAGCTTTGAACCATCTCCACTTGTCCTACCACTGGATGCCAGGGAAAAGGGATCAGCATCTCCCTCTCCACTTCCCCTCCTCAGGAGCTGCAGAGAGCAAGGGGGTCATTTCTCAGTCTCCCTTTTTCCCAGAGCCCTCAGGTGCTTCTCCGAGGTCACACCTTCCATCCCTTCCACCAGCTTTGCTGCCCTCTTCTGCACACATTCAGGGATCTTCACATCCCTGTTGCATTGTTGGGCCCAGAACTGCTCCCAGCACTCTGGGTGAGGCCGCACCAACACTGAGCACAGCAGGATCATCCCCCCTTCTGGCCAGCTGTGCTGCCGTGTTTGATGCCTGCCAGGACACGGCTTTTGCCCTCTGGGCTGCCCGGGCACACCCTGCTGGCTCTCACTGCACTGCTGCCCACCAGCACCCCCGGGGCCCTCCCTGCAGGGCGCTCTCCAGACACTCCTCTCCCAGTTCATACTTGTGCCTGCACTTACTCCATCCCACGTGCAGGATCCGGCATTTGTTCCTGAGAAATTTCATGCCAGGGACGATTGCAACTGAAGTGACCAGCCTCTCACGTTGACTCATCTTGACAGGTTTTACACCCAGACCACAGGCTGACCCCTCTCCTGTGACAGTCTCAGGAGAAGTCAAGTCAGGGTTTTCCCTTTGCAGGGGACTCAGGGTTGGTCAGATTCTCTCATCCTCTGTGCCTTTATGTTTAGGACCCTTTTATCGCAATACCTAACAGTATCCACTGAAATTTGGCATGAATGAATTCAAGGGTGCACTGTGCTTAACCATTGCACTTATTTCTCCCACAGAACAAATCAAGGGAAACAGGGGCAGGACATACAAGTTATCATGAACATCCTGAGACTGGATAAAAATAATCGAAGTCTTTTGTTAAACACAGACTTTAAAATTTAGAATTCGCTCATAAAAATTCATATCCCACCCTACACTGAAGTTACAGTGTGTGTATGTATATACACACATATATTACATATAAATGAATAACATTAGATACGAATGAAAGTATTTTGCTGTCTGCTGCCAGCAGGGACA
This sequence comes from Daphoenositta chrysoptera, assembly GCA_013397915.1. Taxonomy (NCBI): domain Eukaryota; kingdom Metazoa; phylum Chordata; class Aves; order Passeriformes; genus Daphoenositta; species Daphoenositta chrysoptera. The sequence goes on along the minus strand of VZRO01007525.1, from coordinate 262,706 downwards.
CTAAAGAAATAAATGTACAACCCCAGAGTTACTTTTTCCAGTGATTTGTTCCTTATGAGATATATTTTGGAACTATGTACTCTTCAGGGAGGCACTGTGTTATCAACACACTTACCCCCCATGCTTTTAGAAGGACTTGCTACAAAGTTTCAAAGACCAAGTCAAATCAAGTATTTTCAATTCCTCCCTGCCTTTTGGGTTTTTTTGTTTGGTGATGGGGGTTGCACTTCATATGATCACAGAACGGTTTGGGTTGGAACGGACATTAAAGATCACCTAGTTTCAACCCCCTGCCACGGGCAGGGGCACTTTGCACAAGACCAGGTTGCTCAAAGCCCCATCCAACCTGTCCTTGAACAATTCCGGGGATGGGGCATCCACAGCTTCCCTGGGCAACCTGTGCCAGTGCCTCATCATCCTCACCGTAAAGAATTTCTTCTTTATATCTAATCTAAACCTACCCTCTTGTAGTACCTTGGAAAAGAAAGAGAGAGGGGGAAGTGACCTCCTACATATTAAGAACAAGATGAAAGAGAATTGGGTTTGCCCTGCAAGAGAAAATGCCTAAGGCAAAGGAAGAACCACTTTGGAGATCAGACATTATGAACTGCAGAGCAGAGCGACTGCAGGAGACTCAGCACAGGGAGGTACATTTAAGAACAAGAAACACTGGGACTAAGTGCAGTGTGGATTGTGGGTGAAGGATGAGTATTTCTCAACATAATGAGGGTAGACTGGAGAAAACTCTAGGATCTTATTTTAAGACACCACCCTGTACCAGCTTTCAAGCAAGGAGAACCTACACCCCAAGTCTGTGCAGAACAAGGTGTCTCTGTCCTGTCCTGTACATAGCTATTTATTCAACATCTTACATCTGCAGTTCCTTTCTAGGTTGCAGGGTTTTAGCAACTTCAAGCCATTGCAAATCCAGAGTCCCGAGTTCCTCTGGTCTCCTCACTTTCCCCACAGCACCCTTCCCCGGTGCTGGTATTTTTATCTATTCAATGAGACCCTTGAAGAAGCTGAGTTGACCACAAACTATCCCTGGGGAAAAAAGCACCAGGGCAGCTCCAGAAGGTACTAGCACACCAGAGGAAAGCATGCTCAGGGAAAATGGAGAACAGGGCTGGATCACAGCAATCCCAATCTGAAGTAAGTTTCAAAAGGTGTGCAACCACAACCTAAATGTGTCCTTTCTGGAAGAAGCACCTCCTGGATATTTTTGTGCAGCAGGACACTGCCTATTATCCCATTTCACGGGTAGCAAAGAGATGTCAAGTAAATTGCCAGAGCTCTCACAGAAAACTTTGGTAGCAGTGGGAAGCTGAATATAGGTTTGTCATGATTCAAGGCAAGCCTCCTCCAACAACTGGACTCTGTCACTTGAAGCTGGCTCTGCAGCAAAGAGCTGGAATGCTAAGAGACAAAGGAAGTGCTATTTTAAAGATTGGAAGCAGATACCCATAGGAGAAAATGACTTTTGCAAAGTCAGTTGTAGCTGTTGACAGAACCACAGGCTAAAATTAATTCAGAACTACAGAAATTTGAGTTTACAAGGCAGTCCTTGCCTAATATTATAGAATCCTGAAATCAAGAGTAACCTTTTATCAAAAAAATTAACCCTTTAAGTTCCTTTTCTTTTTTTTTCCTTTTTTTTTTATTATGAGGAAGAAAACAACAGTTCAAGAGGCAGCTGATAATTATTAGAACACATTCTGGGCAATATTTCAGTTTTGCTGCTCGTGCCTTGAGAAGGCATCTTTCAGCAAAATCAGAAGCAGAACTTGCTGAGTAATTTCCTATTAAGGGCACAGAGCAGAATAAAGTGACTATAAGTGCTTGTGCACTAAGTCACTCTCTTAAGGTATTTGGGGCTTTTCTGTCTCTATCTAATAAGAAAATGATGGGTTCTGTTATTTAGTTTAAATAAAAATAATAGTACAGTGAACTTATCTCACAACCAACAGACGCTCTGAACGTCCTCCTCCTTAGAACCCTAACAGCTCTTCCATTCTCCCTGTCACCTTTCTCAGCTCCTGATGATTCCCGTGCTGCTCCATCTATGGTAGTGGAGACAGTGCTTCACCAGAGGCCTTAGATGCTAAAGGGTATAAGGAAGCAGGTTATGCAAAAAGTATCTATTTCCAGCACAGGAATGTGGCCTGTAACTATCCCATGACAGGGAGCTCAGCTCAAATAGAAAGTGTAAGCCCAAGCATATCAAAGCACCAGGAGCACTGCATCCTGAGATAGCAGTGGGAAACCGGGGCAGTGGGGGTGGGGAGGAAGGGGACAGAATGAACAAGCACTTCAGTCTAAAAGAGGAAAGGAAACACTAAGGCAGGTTCTGAAATTTTATAAGGGAGTCTGGAAGGCACCTAACAGCCTTAGACTGAAAGACACAGCATATAAAATATCAGAAAAAAAGGTCACAGAGAAAACTAACTTTAAAAAGATAGCTACAGTGGAGAATGTCCATTAATTCTTCAAGATGGAAGAAGAACTAGCATTAAAGCTCCTGTCAGCCTCAGATTCTTAAGAGATCTCAGAGTTGAACAGCTTTACTTTCAGTATGCAAAGGCAATCAGCACTCTACAGCTTTTTCACAAAAAGAACTTATCTCAATATACATTGACAGGAATTACAGATGTTGAGATGATCACATTTTAAAAAACATATTCCTATATGTAGTCCTCCTGCAAAACTAAAATGAAGCAAAACAAACCTTGCATAGTCAAGTGCATAACTATTTTGAAAGTCACATCCTTGAATGAGTTATGAACATTCAGGCTATACATACATCATAGGAACACTGATTTATCTTCATCCCAGTTCTCCCCCTCTACTGATAACAGAATTGCAGCTTTCTATTTCCATTTACAGAAAATGGGAATCATGCTGCCCATGATGTAAGGACCTGTTGTTCTCATCATTTGATATGATCAACACACATTTGAAGCCTAGAGAGCTCAGCTCTGGTCAGAAAGGGTGTTAGAACATTAATTAATAACTTTCACTTTCTCCATATACTCTTGCTCATCTGAGTGAACACCACCATGAAAAATAGGAAGTATTTAAGGACGTAACTCAGTTAGAGGTTGCTTCCTTTATAGAAGGACCTAATCATGTAACCCTTGAGGATACAGGTCCTGCAAGGAAGAAGGCCAGGAACAATGCTCTAAATGTCAAGCCAGTCAACTCCTGTCCTTGAAATCCAACATAACCCTTGCATTTACCACAGGTTTTTTTCAATGCATAGCAAAATTCCTCATATAGTCATGTTCCCACTAATCACATTCCTTGGATCTTAGTTGTTTTTCTTCAGACCAAGATTGCTCTGCAGGCAGAATGGCCATGCACTTAAAATTATAGTGGGACCTGCACCATGAACACAGACTGTTATTTAACACAAAGTGTCCTGAAAAAATACAGGGTCTAAAACTGGGCAGCCAGAAATAAAAAGCTTTCTGAACTTTGTTGTGTCCAACTCCCATGCATTATAATGGAGAAATGGCAACCCTTCACTTTCCCTCAACCAAGTGCTCTGAAAAATTAAGTCCTAAAATTTTATGAAGCACTCCAATATCATCACAGTAATGTCACAGCAGGCTGTCTTCAGAGCAGAGTTTAAACAGCACTCATTAATTACAACTGAACAATGAGGAAAAAGCAAAATAGGTGCTCCTTGGCTGTATGGTGCAGCACACTCCCCTTGAAGACAATGGGTTGGCATGTTAGGGAACTGAAAAAGTGGCTTCACACTGAATCCACATCATGCAATTGACCAGTCATGCACCTTAATCCCATTGTTCCCTTAACTTTCACAGAATCAGACTCACGACCAAGTAAGGCTCAACCACTCATTTAAGTACACCCATCCCTCCAAAAGCAGTATCAACATATACAAACATCTGCTCAGCAGGAAGCTGTATCCCAGTTCCGGCTCTGCCAGATGCCTCATGCCACAGACACAGCTGGGAAGCAGTAGAGCTGGCCTGTTAACTGCTTCCCAGGAGACCAGCAGAGGGAAAAAAAGAATACCTCTCATAGTTCTGTGGGAAACATTTCATGTCTGCCAGACCTCAAAATAATTGCATAAATACCTACTCACTGTCCAGGGCAGTGCTCTCCATAAGTAGCACAATACGTGTTCTTAAAAGCCTCCATGGCTGGAGGCTCTGCACCTTTCTCAGGCAACTTGTGCTGAGGCTGTCTTTTCCCTGGTGTCATAGCAGCCACTAAAGCTCCCCTTGCTCTTAGCTTCTTGTCAGTGCTAGACTTTGGCAGCCTCAGCATTACTCTTTTTTTCCTACTTAGTATGTAAACACAGTATTGTTTATTCTTATTAAAATATTTGTTTTTAACTCCTTGTTATGCGAAAACAAAATTGTAGTGTTTGTACAAAGTCTATTTGTAATCCATTACAGTCCTTTCTGAAACACACACAGAGTTATTTTTGGGCCACGTAAGTCCAAAGGAATTCAGTCTCCTGGGTCTCTTTCTGCATCAGCACCTCTGCTGACACTGCAAATAGCTATTAGGCAGCAAAACTGCATTTCTCCTCTACAGTGAGTCTATACTCTCTGAGTCCAGGCTGGGAGCTCATTTCTCACAGCCCACCAGAAAGCTATCAGCTGGCAACAGCTTTTAGACCTTACCACCTGGGCTGGGTGCAAACAGTGATATGGACATGGAGAAACTATTATAGATTATTACATACATGTCATCTGTCCTCCTGGAATTTTTTCCCTTGAGCACCATGGAAGGATGGGTTTAAGGGGAAGGTCAAAAGACAAGCTGCAGTGCTCTACAACTTGAACAGTTTAAGAGCAATTCAGAGAACTATCTTTAAGGTGTTGTGTATGGAATCTTCTCTCAGACAGGGGTGACTCAAAGAGGCTCTTTCAACCACCAGGATTTATCACTGCTCATAATCAGCATTACTTCCACATCTATTTTATCACAGCAGTCTCTTACTTCAGTATATGGGCAACAAGATCACATGGGACACAGCTGAAGCAAGCTTTAAACACAACAATCTTACCACAATTAGAAAGTTCGTTTATCCCATAGGACCTCATCTAAATGCTCACCAGACTTCTTGCATGAGCAAGGGGTGGGGAGAGGGGGAAGAGAGGGAGAGAGAGATTTCCTGATGGAGAGACCACCCATCCAGTACTCCATTTCACAGCTGCTCTTGTGCAGAGGTTGCTAAGGTTTATTTCACGATGACAAAGTTTTGGGTTTATTTCAATTTTTTTTCTTCCAGAAGACAGATAGATGATATTTATGTTTTTAGCTACAGCTTCTTACAAAATGATGTAATAAAAATCTCCCCAACCATCATTTATATCATGTAACAACAAAAATTAAGTTCCACATTCAGAAACTGTACCAACTGTTGCTGAAAAAACTCCACATTGACTCCAGGGATGGGATATCATCGCAATTGTAACTGAGATGGATCAAAGTTGCTTGTCTTTTATGGTCTTCATTTGCAAAGGACCGAACATAACCGAATTACTGGTAATGCAGTACAGCTCAGTGTAGAAGGACATTAATTTTCTTTGTCTGAAAAAGGCTCTTAGCTTTTTTTATGTAATTACACCAAAGAGCAAGTCAACTCTAGGGCTAAAAGGGAACAAATGGGAGGGGAAAAACAGGAATAAACCTTCAGCAGGACTTGAACTTGGGAAAACAATCCCAGCATGTTCAGAATGAGCAACACCACTTTCACCTCCTCTGAAAAGTTCTCACTGTTCAGCTCTACGAAAGCATTTGAAACAGGAGGGAGGAAGGGAATCACAGCAGGATTGAGAGGAAATGTGCATTGCCTCTGATGAATGGCACAATGCCCAGGCAGCTGCTGCACAAATGCCAAAAGTGGGACCTTTGTTGCTTCAGCTGGATCCCTCTAGAAGTTTTGAATTACAGGCAGATACCTCACGTTATGGGATTCTGCTGCAGCACAGTAATGCAGAGACTGCTTGCTACACGTGTCTTTTCCATTCTGAAACTGAAATCCTAATGGGAAACCAGGCTCTCCAAAAGTCTCACAAAGCAGCTAAAAAGTATATTTCAGCACTTTTACACCAGACCTTGCAGGAATTAACATTATCCCGAATCTTTGTTCATCTTTCAAATGCAAAAGGCTGAATGCAGACAGCCACATTTTAAAATCAAAACGTGAAAAAGCAAAAGTGTGCACAGTAACAGAAGGAAAATGAATTCTTTAAAATTCTGTGAACATCCTGGCAGGTGGTTGCTGCATTTTAAATAAGAGCCATGTCATTTTCCAAATAGTAGATAAAAGAACGAGTCATAGAATCACAGACTATCTCAAGTTGGAAGGGACCCATAAGGATCATCAAGTCCAACTCCCTGCTCCTCACAGGACTGCCTAAAACTAGACCATATGACTAAGAGCTTTGGCCAGATGCTCCTTAATTCTGATGCTGTGACCACTTCGCTGGGGAGCCTGTTCCTGTGACTGACCACCTTCTCAGAGAAGAACCTGGTCCTAATGCCCAAGCTGAACTTCCTCTGATGTAGCTTCATTTCATTTCATTTCATTTCATTTCATTTCATTTCATTTCATTTCATTTCATCCTGTCACTGGTGACCAGAGAGACGACCAGGATTGTCCCATCCCAGGTGGAGAATGTGGCACTTTCTCTTGCTGAATTTCCTATGATTGGTGACTGTCCAGCTCTCCAGGCTATCCAGATCTCTCTGTAAGGCTTCTCTGCCCTTGAGAGTGCCCACAGCTCCTCCTCGTCAGCAAACTGTCTTAAGGTACATTTGATTCCAGTGTCCAGATAATTTATGAAGACATTAAAGAGCCCTGGCTCTAAAACTGAGTCATGGGGAACTCTACCGGTGACTGACTGCCAGGCTGATGTAACCCCATTTACTATAACCCCTTGAGCCCCACCTGACAGCCTTTTGCTCACTCCATGTCCTATGAACTTGTCTAGATATGTGCTGAACAGTTTATCCAGAAGGCCACTTGAGAGAGACAGAATCTAAAGCTTTGATAAAAATTTAAAAAAAAAAAAAAAAAGGCTTCCTTTGGTCAACTAGGTGGGTGACCTTGTCATAAAAGGCATTCAAGTTGGTTAAGCAGCACTTTCCCCATGTGAGCCCATGCTGGTTATGAACAATGACTGCCTTGTGTCTCAATGCTTTAAATAAACCAGATGTATCTGCAAGTTTAAGGTATATTTTCACCTCAAATTAAATTACTAAAAATTCTAAGTTATGACAACTTCTAAGATCTAAAAATTGCCAAACTATAAAAATATTTTTTAATTAGATAGACATATTCAAGTATTCCAGGTTTGCTGTTAAATAGAGTGTAGAATAGAACTGGGTGATATCACTTTTGACAGCAGCAGTATTTTCTGAGAAGCTACTGTTCTCACTGCAGCTTAAACAACTAGTCCTGTTTCATCACCACCTGTGCTGGTTTTGGCTAGGGTACAGTTAATTTTCTTCACAGTAGCTGGTGTGGGGCTGGTATGGGATTTGTGCTGGAAACAGCGCTGATAACACAGTGCTTTTTGTTGGTGGGTTTTTTGGTTTTTTT